>JASVEL010001868.1:0-426903 GCA_032618575.1 Nicotiana noctiflora | reverse complement strand
TCTTTTGCAACACTTCAAGTATACTTCATTTGTTAGGTCTCGACTTCATCACTTCATTTCAGGGTCTGTCACTCATTATGTTCAGTACTCCAGATGATTGAGCAGCGAAGATTATAATTATTCACTAATTATGATTGTTCACCAGGGCATATTTCCTTCTCCCTTTTCTTCATGCTCGTAGGGGCTGAGACCCTTATTTAGAAAAGGAAAAAGAGCTTTTTGTTTTATAGATATTGAGGTTGCACAAGGGGGGCGAAGCTTGAAGACCTAAGCGCCTTTGCGAGATTGGATTTTTTATAGTGGAAATTCCATAAAACATGAAACAAGATCCATGATATGAAAATCAAAATGAGAATAATGAAGAAAAAGGCATCATGATGTAAGTCTATTATTCCTTGCATCGTAGGTGTTTCTACGTCTTGAGATCCTAATATACTTGTTTTTGCTGCATCACAAGAAGTAATTGTGAGGAATAGCCTTTCTAGAACAATCATTTGGTTTGGTTCATTCTTTGACTTATTCTACGATAATCCAAATTGCAGAGACACCTCACGAACTACTTACTGGGGCAATACTATAATAGGCATTTGTGTAGGATTCGCAAAATAGGAGAAGAGCGTTTACTTTAAAGTGGCAACTATTTCTTCCTACTGCGAGGGCCTTGAAACCAAACCGTGCCAGATCTAGTACTTGTTACTTTACTGGTAGGCTTACTTAGGTTACAAACCTTAGTACTTACCAACCTACGGTGTGTAATCTATATCTTTCTATTGATTTCCTGTGCTGTCAATTTCTTATTCATTCATTTCAATCGGCTAGTGCTCCTTTCTCATCTCAAACCATAACTACTCTCAACGATAGGGAAGATAAGGGAAGACCGCCTGAGTAAAGAGACCGAAGGAACTTGACTTATCCAAACCGAATGCTAGCGGCTTAAAGTGTTGACTATCATGAGCACCCTCGCTCCTTGATCGGCAGGGATGAGCATCTCAAAGTATGGGGAAAGTGATATTGAGTTTTGACTTTGTCTATCGGGATCCACCCGAGGTTCGGTTTGAGGGCCGTGTGATGCGTGACTATTCATCATTGTTTGAATAGCACTTTTAATTTATGCTTGTGAATGGAAGAAACATGGAAATGGCTCTTCCCACGGTGGAGTCACCATTGACTCTATTTATATTTATGGTAAATCTGTGTCCAGATGTCAATTTGAGATCTTATTTTGGTTCGATGTGTCCACCTACGAGACTCACATTTGGCTTTGTTATTGTGCATACATCAAGGCCAATGAAGATCAAATTTACCGGGGTCTAAGTTGTGTCTTGTACTTGAGTCCTCTCTATGACTCTCATGCCTTTTTTTCTTTGCTTGGGACTCATTATCACACTCCTCGATGCTTTCCTGCTTGATGTCTTCTAATGAACCATTGATAGATATCCTTCCCTAATAGTTGATGTTCAATCCGTACCCGATAGTGAGAGTAATCATAGGAATTCACATTGCAAACTCTTCTTTTGAGTATGATTGGGCCCTGCACTAGTAGAACCTGGTTATTTCCCAACCGTTGATGAAAATTTTTTTTCTCATATGATTTTTGCTACTTTCATTTTGATAGAATTGGTCTTGTTTAGAGTATTAGTCTAGTCACCCAACTAATCCTCTCGTGGTACGCGTTTGCTATAGTAGTAGTCTGATAGTTGAAACTTCGCCCCTTATTATTCTTCAACAAACCCGAACCAAACTATTATATTTATTACACAAAATATAGCTTTAGAGGCTCTTAGTAGATATGGCATTAGAAGAAAAGTCTCACTACTAGCTTTTAGTCTTAAGCAGGCAGTGGCGGTCAGGAATGAGTGAGTTGCTCGCAGTTGTTCAATCATTTGATAACCAAAGACTTTCTTTGAGAAATGATCACTATTAGTCAAACTTATAGAATTTCATCAATCCTATTTTTTGTCGTTAAGGTGGAGAACCGAACCAGGAATTCGCTTTCTTCATCCTCAATTGAATCACTATTCACGACCCAAGATTTTATTTTACCATCAACCCTATCCCCATTTAAAAAATAAATAAATAATTCAAGCAGGCACACGAGAAATCAACGTAGTTGTAGAATGGCGATTGAAATTTCATTCTTTTATATAAAAGGGGTGGCATGTGAAACCAACAATCCCATATTGTGGAATAAGAGAAGTAGCACATGCAGAAATAGGTTTTGAACCTATCTTCCTACTATTGCTCCCAAAAGCACATACAAGTATACGTGATCGACAAGTAATATAATGATAAGTTGAGTGTCGAACCTATATAGACTTTTATAAACTTCTCACTAAATCACTAAAATTGTTATTCAATCCAGCTAAAATCAAAGTTTGAAAATATGATTATACTATTACTACAATTCTTAATAATAACTAAATTATGAAGTAATGAGTCGATTATTGTGTATTTAGTAGATGTAAGTATTGTAGGGTTCTGATCGATTCACCAATCTTATTGTATTCTAATTAACGCTCTCTTTCATATAATTTACTGATGATTGCTAATTAATCGATAAATTCTCTCATAGCATTCTCCCTAAGTACTACTCACCTATTATCAATAGATTAACGTCTATATTCCTATGAAATCAATATATTAAGAATGCATTAAGACCACGATATTTAATTAAGCATGGTGACTAGCTATATTCATATCCTAACCACAAATCTGCTCCCCCTAAGGGTTAGGATCATGCTCTCTTCAATTCTTCTCTAATCTAAACATCGTTTCCCAAGCATAGCACAGATAGTAAATAGAGCCTAACTGTTGCCCAGACAATTAAGCAATTAAACAAATAATTGAAGAAACAACCATATGCTGCTAAATTATAATCAAGGTTACGTTAATATCAAACAATAATACTCATGGCTAAATCACAACCCAGAACAATGGGTGTTTTAGCCAGTCATAATGTAATCAAACAATTTCATAAGTTTTGATTAATTGAAAGTACTGGAAAAGATGAAGAATTCCGGGTTGTTCTTGCTCCTCAACGTTTCTACCTTGTATTTTTGCTCCAAAGTGCATCCCCCTCCTCAAAGTGGTGTTTTAGGATGTATTTGTATGACCTAGGGTTTATGAGGGGAGGAATTATTCAATCCAACTTCAGATGGGAGAGCTGGAATCTGTGTTTGCCTTCTTATCTAGACACAGATTTTGACGCGGATCTGCATTTTCCTTCGCATCTAGACATAGACTTTGACGTGGATCCAACTTTTGAAATTCTCCTATTTCGCGAAGCGCTCCGTGCCTTTGCTTCGCTTCGCTGCTTTGTGGTTTAAGTTTTCTCCTTTTTGCGTTCTACTTCGTGCCATACACGAGAATAGACGAGCTCCCACCCCTTTAATTTCTTCTTTTTTTGTCAAATTGTCATCTTTGGATCATTTATCATCCAAAATTCATTCCTACACATAAGAAACACATAATGAGTATATTTCACTTTGAATATCATGTAATCTTCCATGACACACACACGAATTAATATAGAAATATACTCTAAAATATGCAGTATTCATCATTTATCGACACCCCACACTTAGACTTTTGCTCGTTGTCATGACCGCAAACCCAATCGTGATAGTGTCTAACACATTTCTAGGCGAACCCGACAAATCATGCACATCACCGAGCTACCAGCTCTCATTTGGTTTCAAAATGAATAATAACAAAATAGTTTACGATGTTTAGCATAAGTAATAAAGATATCCCAATAACACTGCAATACCCTCCCACAAATCTGGGGGTCACAAGTCAAGAGCCTCTACTAAATAACATAGTGATAACAACACTGTATACATAATAAGTCTGAAACCACAGAATATCTAACAATCATAAGAAAATAAGGGAGAGTCGAGTCTTGCGGATGCCAGGCAGATACCTCGACAACTACGAAATAATCTGAAAGCAACTGAAAGTTAGCCCTACTGAGAGGCACCTGGATCTGCACACAATGTGCAGGGAGTATAGTGAGTACTTCCAACTCAGTGGTAATAAGCATGTATAATGATATTGAAGGTAAGAACACCCAATAATACCACACAGTAAAGCTATACAATACCTCATTTTCCTTTTTAACAATCTAAGTCTAAGGGAAAACAATAACAAATAAAGAAATTCAGCAAAAATGAGTAAATGCAATGCAAATGCATGAACATGACCGCTATGGCGCGTAACCCGATCCATTTTTGGGTACCCGCGCTCACTGTGGGGGTTCAGACTCCGGAGGGGCTCCTATAGCCCAAGCGCAATATCTGTGACATATACTGCGGTGCACAACCCAAACCACTATCAGTCCAGCTACATGCAATCAAGCCTCACAGGCAGAAATAATTATCATTTTTAAATACGTTTAGCAAAAATTATAGAAATCAGTGTTCAGTAACCTTAGAATTTGCAAATCATGTTTTAGACAGTGTTTAGATCAGGACTGATATCATGAAAACATGCTATAATCATAGAAATAGTGATAACGATACTCACAGGATCCAAATAACTAGCACACAACCCAAATATATCAACAACCATCCAAGTGGGAAGTTTACCGGCTCATTTATAGCCAACAACATAGGACAATGCTACACGATCGAATAAAGCCATAGTCCCCAATCACAATCGACCCAGCACTCACCGTAGAGTATGTGTCTCGCCTCAATACAGTGTCACATAGTGATATACCGGGGTTTTAAACTTTTATTATCCACACCCATTACTCACCTTAAACTGGTTCAGAAACTAATCCTCAATGTCTTTTCCTCTAGAAACGAACTCCGCATGTGCCAAATCTGATCAAAATCAATAGGAATACATCATAATAGGCTAATGGAATATAACCCAATCGAAATAACTCGAAAACACCCAAAAACACGAAGTATCCAAAACCCGAGCCCCAGGGTCTCTTCTCGAAAAATTACAAAATTCACATTTTTGGAATTCTCGTCTCACCACGAGTCTATACATATAAAATTTATCAAAATCGGAGTTAACTTGACCCCTCACATTATCATTTTGTCATTTCTTAGGCTTTAAGCAAAAACCTCCATTTTTACACTTTGATTCCTCCACTTTCAGTGATTAATTCCATGTTTTAACATCATAATGACATAGTCTAGGTCCAAGAGTCCTTACCTGATGATATTCCACGAATTCCTCTTCGAAATCGCCCAAAATCCCTCTTTGTTCGAAGCCCCAAATATTTTTATACTTCTGAAATTCGAATAAACTGACTTTATTAAACCCTCAGACATTTTTGCTTCTGTAATCCTTAACCGCTTCTGCGGTCCTAGACCGCTTCTGCGGTAGCGCCTATGCGGCCCAATAACGGCTTCTGCGGTCAACACCAAGAATCCAATAACCGTTTATGCGTTTCTAACGTCGCTCTTGCGACTCCGCATTTGCGAACCAAGTTCTTCTTTTGCGGAACCTCACCATCCTGCCAAACTCACTTCTGCGCTCGACCGTCCCCTTCTGCGGACTCGCTTCTGCGGTCCATTTCCGCTAAAGCGGAAATACCAGAAGGCATAAAAACTGAGACCTGTAATTTACCAAAATTCCTTTCGTTTAGCCATCTAAAATCACCCCGAGGCCCTTGGGACCTCAGCCAAAAGCTCCAACCCACTCTAAAACACCATACGAACTTTTTCCAACCATGAAAACATGCCCTTAAACACAAAATCATCAAATCTAGGCGGAATCAAGCGTAAGTTTCAATTAAAACACCCGAAACCTACATTCAATCAAAAAACCGACCAAACGATGTCCGAATGACCTGAAAATTTGCAGACATATCCAAAATCACCTAACGAAGAAAGTGCAACAATCAGAATTCCATTCTGACTCCACCATCAAAATCTTACCTATCAACCGGATTCCGCCAAAATTCCAACTTGGCCAATTCAAGCCTATTTCTACACTAGACCTCCAAATTAAATTTCGATCGCTCCCCTAAGTCACAAATCACCTCCCAAAGCTAACCGAACCACTGTAACTCACATCCGAGCTCTCTAACCACATAGTAAACTTCATGTTGACTTTTCTTAAACAAACTCCCTCCAAAGAGGATATATGCCTTATTTTCAACCAGAATAAATCCAAATTTACCTGATAGACTCTCATACTGATATAAAACATGAAAAAACACAATAAGGGGGAAACTGGGCGGTAACTCTCATGACGACAGGCCGGGTCATCACTTTCTCCCCAACTTAAACAAATGCTCGTCCTCGAGCGGGTCAAGAAGCTTACCTAGAGTCTCAAACAAGTGTGGATATCTGCTCTGCATCTCCCGCTCGGTCTTTCAAGTGGCCTCCTCCATGAGCCGACCTCTCCACTTTAGCTTCACTAACGCAATATCCATAGACCTCAATCTATGCACCTGATGACCCTATATAGCTATAGGCTCCACATCATAAGTCAAGTCATCATCTAGCTGAACTGTACTGAAATCCAACACATACGATGGGTCCCCAACATACTTCCAAAGCATAGACACGTGGAACACCGGATGAACTCCTGATAGGCTGGGTGGCAAAGTAAGCATATAGGCCACCTCTCTAATCCTCCTGAGTATCGCAAAAGGGCCAATGAATCTCGAATTGTGCTTTCCTTTCATCCCAAAGCTCATGATGCTTTCATAGGTGAAACCTTCAACAAGACATTCTCACCCACTGAATATGATACATATCGTACCTTCTTGTCCGCATAACTCTTCTAACGCGACTGGGCTATGCAAAGTCTCTCCTGAATCACTTTTACCTTGTCCAAAGCATCCTAGACCAACTCTGTCCCTAACAATCTATCCTCACCGGGATTAAACCAACCAACTGGAGATCTACACCATCTCCCATATAAGGCATCATACGACGCCATTTGAATACTGGATTGGTAGTTGTTGTTATAAGCAAACTCTAGAGAGGCAAGTAATTAGCCTAGAACCACCAAAATCAATAACACAAGCTCGCAATATATCCTCTAAGATCTGAATAGTACACTTGGATTGTCCGTCCTTCTGAGGATGAAATGCAGTACTCAACTCAACCTGGGAGCCCAACTTACGCTGAAATGTCCTCCAAAACTACGAAGTAAACTGAGTACCTCTGTTTGATATGATAGAAACTGGGACTCCATGCAATCTAGCGATCTCCCGAATGAATATCTCAGCTAACCACTCCGAGGAGTACGTAGTACACACAGGAATGAAGTGTGCAGACTTGGTCAGCCTAGCCAAAATTACCCAAACTGAATCAAACTTCCTCGCAGTCCAAGGGAGACCACTAACAAAGTCTATTGTAATCCTCTCACATTTCCACTCGGGAATATCAATACGCTGAAACATGCCACTGAGCCTCTGATGCTCATACTTGACCTGCTGATAGTTAAGGCACCGGGCTACATAACTCACAATATCCTTCTTCATTCTTGTCCACTAGTAATGCCGTCTCAAATCTTGATACATCTTCGTGGCACCTGGATGGATAGAATACCGCGAGCTATTGTCCTCTTCCAATATCAACTCCCGAAGCCCATCCACATCGGGTACGCAAATCCGGTCGTGCATCCTCAACACACCGTCACTATCAATGGTAACATCCCTAGAATCTTCATGCTGAACTCTATCCTTAAGGACAAGCAAGTGTAGATCATCATACTGGTGCTCACAAATGAGATCATATAAGGAAGACCGAGAAACAACGCAAGCCAACACCCTGCTAGGCTCTGAAATATCCAACCTCACTAGCCAATTGGCTAATGTCTAAACATCATATGCAAAGGGTTTCTCCCCAACTAGAATATACGCCAAGCTGCCCAAACTAACCACATTTGGGCTCAAAGCATCAGCCACTACATTGGCCTTCCCCGGATGATATAGAATGGTAATGTCATAATCCTTGAGCAACTCAAACCACCTCCACTGCTTCAAATTGAGATCCTTCTGTTTAACCAAGTTCTAGAGACTGCGATGATCAGTATACACCTCACAGGACATGCTGTACAAATAGTGCCTCCAAATCTTCAAGTCATGAACTATGGCAGCTAACTCCAAATCATGAATAGGGTAGTTCTTCTCATGAGGCTTCAACAAACGAGAAGCATAAGCAATAACTCTACCCTCATGCATTAATACACAACTTATCCCCACTCTCGATGCATCACAATATACGGTATATGAACCTGAAGCTGATGGCAAGACTAACACTAGAGCTGTGATCAAAGCTGTCTTGAGCTTCTGAAAGCTCTCCTTGCACTCATCCGACCATACGAATGGTGCACCCTTATATGTCAACCGGGTCAATGACGAAGCAATAGATGAAAATCTCTAAACAAACTACAATAATACCCCGCCAAACTAAGAAAACTCCAGATCTCCGTAGCTGAGGATGATCTAGGCTAACTCTCCATTGCCTCTATCTTCTTTGGGTCAACCTGAATACCATCACAAGACACCACATGACCCAGAAAAGCTACAGACTCAAGCCAAAACTCGCACTTGGAGAACTTTGCATACAACTTCTCCTCCCTCAACCTCTGCAATACAACTCTCAAATATTGAGCATGCTCCGCCTGGCTACGAGAGTACACCAGGATGTCATCAATAAACACAATCACAAAGGAATCCAGATACGGCTGGAACACACTGTTCATCAAGTGCATGAACGCGGCTGGGGCATTGGTCAACCCAAAAGACATCACTAGAAACTCATAGTGCCCATATCTCGTCCTGAAGGCTGTCTTCAAAATATTAGAATCTTTAATCTTCAGCTGGTGATAGCCCGAACGAAGATCAATCTTCGAGAACACCCTCGCTCCCTGGAGCTGATCAAATAAATTATCAATACGCGGCAGAGGATACTTGTTCTTCACTGTTACCTTGTTCATGTGTCTATAATCTATAGGCATCCTTATTGAGCCATCTTTCTTCTTAACAAACAACACCGTTGCACCCCACGGTGACACACTAGGGCGAATGAATCCCTTATCTAAGAGCTCTTGAAGCTGTTCTTTCAATTCCTTCAACTCAGCTGGTGCCATACAATAAGGAGGAATAGAGATGGGCTGAGTGCCCGGCTCCAAATCAATACCAAAATCGATATCCCTATCTGGCGGCATGCCCGACATGTCTGATGGAAACATATCTGGGAAGTCCCTCACAACGAGCACATAATCAATAGTTGGAGTCTCAGCTCCCACATCCCTCACAAATGCTAAATATGATAAACACCCTTTTTCAACTATCCTCTGAGCATTTAAAAATGAAATCACCCGGCTAAGGACATAATCAGTCGAACCCTGCCACTCAATCTATGGAATACCAGGAATAGCCAATGTAACTTTCTTGGCATGATAGTCCAAAATAGCATGGCATGGGGATTGCCAGTCCATTCCCAAAATCACATCGAAATCTACCATACCCAGCAATAGCAAATCCACTCGTGTCTCCAGACCACCAATAGAAACAAGACAGGATCGATAGACGTGATACACAATAATCGTATCACTCATCGAGGTGGATACATGCACAGGCAAGGCAAGACAACCACGGGTCGTACCCAAATGGTGAGACACACACGAATATGTAGACCCGAGATCAAACAAAATAGAAGCATTCCTGTGGAAAACTGAAATAATACCTATAAATACTGCATCTAAAGCAATAACATCTCTCCTATCCGGAAGTACATAGAAAGGAGCCCGACCGCCACTCGATCGCTCCTTACTCCTGGGGCGACCTCTAGAAGACTGACCCCCACCCTTACTAGACTAGGATGGTGCTAAAGTAGATGGATCTGAAGAGGATGGCTGATCCCTCTGCTGAGACCTACCCCTGCGAAGTCGAGGACACTGCCTCCTCATATGGCCAAACTCGCCACACTCAAAAGAACTGCCCGGCGCTAGAGAAGGGGACTGAAGGAACCCCTCGCTGCAGATTAACCCTGGGGTGAAGAAGAAGGTGTTTAACTCTGAGCTGGGAGGGCGCTAAGTGAAGGCTGGACCTACTGATAACCCTGACGTCCATGTCCGGAAGAAGCTCGTGCTCTGGGCGACCTGACTGAGGAAGTTTAAACGAATGACCTATGCCCTGATGAAACTGGCCTCTAGATGGAGCACCACTATAGCTTCCCGAACCTCGAGGACTCTTGGCCTCCCTCTCCTCTCGCTCTCGATGACGATCCACCTCAATCTGGCGTGCCATATCCACTACCTCCTCGAAGGATGCTGCCACTACTCACTCCCTAGTCATCAAGATATGAATAGAATAGTTGAGTCCATCTATGAACCTCCTGATCCTCTCCTGATCTGTCGGGATCATCCATGTAGAATGTCTGGCTAACTCAGTATACCTCAACTCGTACTAAGTCACTGTCATATCACCCTGAACTATTCACTCAAAGTGGTAGCGCAGCTCCTCTCTGCGGGACTGAGGCTCATACTTCTCTAAAAAGGGAGTGGAAAACTTCTGCTAGGTAAGGGGTGCTGCTCCTGCAGTCCTATGCCTCTCGAACTCCTCACACCATATGAATGTTGGCCCCGAAAACTGGAATGTAGTAAAAGAAACCCCACTAGATTCAAGAATCCCTGCTATACGTAGCATCCTCTAACACTTATCCAAGAACCCCTGGGCATCCTCGCCCTCGATACCACTGAATGTAGGCGGCTGATGTCTGCCAAACCTCCCTAACCGATGTTGCTTGTTGTCAGGCATCACCAAAACAACGTACCCTAGGGTTAGCGCAATTGGAACAGCCGGTGCAACTACCTGAGTTGGGGCTGCGTCTGGCGTCTGAAGTCATTGAACAACCTGCTCTGTTGTGCGAGCTGCGGCGGTCTAATGACCACCCCCGGTCGGAGATGTCGCTGTGGAAATAGTAGCTAAAATTGCGTGAGCCAACCGAGTGCAAACAGATAATATCAGGGCCAATGCCTCCTGAAGGCCAGGAATAAAAATAGGCACTGCCGGTGCCTGAGCGGGTGCTGTTGGAGCCTCAACCACTGGGGGCTGATCAAGAATGTGGGCGACAGTTGAGTCTACTGGTACTGCCCCTACTGCTCTACCACGAACACGACCGCGACCACGACATCGAGCTAGTGGCAATGGTGGTTGTCCACCTCGTCCGGTGGCACGAGTCCTCGCCATCTACGAGAGAATAGGATATAGAAGTTCAGTTCTCTGATCAACAAAACTGCACGACAGAGTTCAAGAATATGAAGTGTTTCCTAAAAGGTATGCAGCTTCCTGAGGATAAATACAGACGTCTCCGTACTGATCCGCGAGACACTACTAACCGACTCAAGACTCATGAGGCCTAGTAACCTAGGCTTTGATACCAACTTGTTATGACCCCAAACCCGGTCGTGATAGAGCCCAACATATTTCTAGGCTAGATCACTCATGCACGTCACCGAGCTACCAGCTCTCATTTGGTTTCAAAATCAATAATAACATAACCGTTTACGAGTTTAGTATAAGTAATAAAGATATCCCAATAACAGTGCAATACCCTCCCACAGATCTGGGGGTCACAAGTCAAGAGCCTCTACTGAATAACTTAGTGATAACAATATTGTATAAAGAATAAGTCTGAAAATGTGGAATGTCTAATAATCATAAGAAAACAAGGGAGAGTCAGGTCCTGCGGACGCCAGGCAACTACCTCGACAACTCCAAAATAATCTGGAAGCAACTGAAAGTCAGCCCTGCTGAGAGGTACATGTGCAGGGAATAGAGTGAGTACTTGAGTACTTCCAACTCTGTGGTAATAAGCATGTATAATGATATTTGAAGGTAAGAACACCCAATAATACCACACATTAAAGCTATATAATACCTTATTTTCCCTTTTAACAGTATAAGTCTCAGGGAAAACAATAACAGATAAATCAATTCAGCAGAAATGATTAAATACAATGCAGATGCATAAACATGACCGCTACAGCGTGTAGCCTGATCCATTTGGGTACCTGAGCTCACTGTGGGGGTTTAGACTCCAGAGGGGCTCCTACAGTCGAAGCGCAATATCAGTGACATATTCTGCGGCGCATATCCCAGTCCACTATCAGTCCAGCTACATGCAATGCAAGCCTCACATGGACAAATAATTATAATTTTTGAATCCATTTAGCAAAAATTATAGAAATCAGTGTTCAGTAACATCAGAATTTGCAAATCATTTTTTAGACAGTGTTTAGCTCAGGACTAATATCATGAAATCATGCTATAATCATAGAACTGTGATAACAATCCTCATGAGATCCAAATAACTAGCACACATCTCAAATATATCCACAACCATCCAAGTAGGAGGTTCATCGGCTCATTTATAGCTAACAAAACAGTACAATGCTACACGGTTGGACTAATCAATAGTCCTCAATCATAATTGACCCCGCACTCACCGTAGACTACGTGTCTCGCCTCAATATTGTGTCACATAGTGATATACCGGGATTTCAAACCCTCAAGTCATCATCCACACCCATTACTCACCTCGAACCTACTCAGAAACTAGTCCGCAATGTCTTTTCCTCTAGAATCAACCTCCGTGGGTTCCAAATCATATCAAAACCAATAGTAATACCTCAAAATAGGCGAATGGAACATAACCCAATCGAAAGAACTCGAAAAATACCCAAAAACACGAAGTTGCCAAAACCTTAGCCCCGAGCCCTCTTCTCAAAATAAAATTCACATTTTCAGGAATACTCGTCTTGCCACGAGTCCATACATATAAAATTTATCAAAATCGGAGTCCATTTGACACCTTAAATCATCATTTTATCATTTCTTAGGCTTCAAGCAAAAACCTCCATTTTTACACTTTGATTCCTAAATTTCAGTGATTAATTCCATATTTTAACACCATAATGATATAATCTAGGTCCAAGAGTCCTTACCTGATGATACTCCACGAATTCTTCTTCAAAGTCGCCCAAAATCCCTCTTTGTTCGAAGCCCCAAATATTTTTACACTTCTGAAATTCGAATACACTGACTTCATTAAACCCTCAGACATTTTCGCTTCTGTGATCCCTTAACCGCTTTTGTGGTCCCGCTTTTACGGTAAAATAACTGCTTCTGCGATTTTTCATTAAATCTCCAACAACCGCTCCTGTGGTCCTAAAGCACTTCTGCGGCAGTGCCAATGCATCCCAATGACCGTTTCTGCGGTCCACACCAAGAATCCAATAACCGTTTCTGCGTTTCTAATGTCGCTCCTGCGACTCTGCATTTATGGACCAAGTTCTGCTTTTACAGAACCTCACCATCTAGCCAAACTCGCTTCTGTGCTCTACCGTCTACTTATGCGGACTCGCTTCAGCGGTCCTTTCCACAGAAGTAGAAATACCATAAGGCATAAAAACTTAAACCTGCAATTTACCAAAACTCCTTCAGTTTAGCCATCCGAAATAACCCCAAGGCCCCCAGGACCTCAACCAAAAGCACCAACCCGCTCTAAAACACCAAAAGAACTTGTTCCAATCATAAAAACACGCCTTTAAACACAAAAATCATCAAATCAAGGCAGATTCAAGCCTAATTTTCAACTAAAACTTTTGAAACCTACATTCGATCTAAAACCCGACCAAACGATGTCCGAATGACCTGAAAATTTGCAGGCATATCCAAAATCACCTAACGAAGCTACTGCAACTATCAAAATTCCATTCCGACTCACGAATCAAAATCTCACCTATCAACCGGATTCTGCCAAAATTCCAACTTCGCGAATTCAAGCCTATTTCTACAACGGACTTCCAAATTAAATTCCGATTGCTTCTCTAAGTCACAAATCACCTCTCGAAGCTAACCAAACCACCAGAACTCACATCCGAGCTCTTTAACCACATAGTCCACTTTAGGTTGACTTTTTTGAAACAAACTCCCTTCTAAGAGGGTATATGCCTTATTTTCAACCAGAATCAATCCAAATTCACCCGATAGACTCTAATACTGATACAGAACATGAAACAACACAATAAGGGGAAACGAGGCGGTAACTCTCGGGACGACGGGCCTGGTCATCACACTCCTCCTCGAGCAATTGGACAATCTAATGAACCCCCAACTACGTACAAAATTCAATCATAAAGAAACATACTAACGTTTAATCGCACACTATACCCTTGACTACAATCAATATCGGCACACAAGCATGAACACACAAAATTTCACATTCTCCCATTTAAGCATACCCAAGTAGAATATTTCAATTCAATAAAATCCAACAACCTATTCATCATTGTCCAACATCAACAATCGACTTACAACTGCTAAGTACCTTCAATTCATGCACTTACCCAACAAGAAAGTTTACAATATTACCAATCATTCATGAGATCATGTACCATCACCAACATTCAAATATACTTTTGAATATAATTTAAGGATATCACACAATTGAACAAAATTCACCCACTCTCACAAAGAATTCATATGCATCCCATGGTCGTACCATAAGCTTGCTCGTAGTGTTCTCCACTAATTGAAGCTTACCAAATCTAGGATCAATTAGGACTTTTAGGTTGTAATATAGACTAAGGGACGGGTAGGATATAATAAGGGATAGTGGCTAACCCTCCTAATCACTTTAATACAATATATTCAACATTCAAGCACATATTATTTTCAACATGTCACGATACCAAACTCGGTCGTGATGCCGCCCAACATAACTACTAGGCAAGCCCAACCATTTACACTCTCAACCCGAGTATCAAGCTCCAAAGCCAATTATTTGAATATCATTATAAAGAATAAAGCTAATAGTTTGGATCTAAAGATAGAAATACGCCAAATATCGAGATTATACTGAATACACTCCCAAAGACGTGTGGGTCATGAGTCTAGAGCCTCTAAAAGTAAAATGTAATAAGACTCCAATAATACATAGTATAAAATCTAGGGAAAGACAAATAAAAAGGGATGGGGAGGAGTCGGGTCCTATGGATGTGAGGCGGCTACCTCGACAACTCTGATCAAACTCTGAGATTAGCATAAGTTCAGCTAACTCCCGAAGTATCTGGATCTGCACATATGGTGCAGGGAGTAAAGTGAGTACTTCCAACTCAGTAGTAATAGACATGTATAATGACTTGATAGTAGGAAATCCCAATATACAACATTGTAAAGCTACAAGCAGTACCCCTACACATTTAACAATGTAACAACAACAAGTAGAAATAGATAGAGCAGATAGATATCAATGCATGAATGCAATGCAATGTACATGACCGCTGCGGTGCACAGTTCAGACTCCGGAGGGGCTCCTGCAGCCCAAGCACAATATCGTAGTAACATACGTTGCGGCGTGTAGCCTAATCCACTATTAGTCCAACCATATACATGCAAACCACACGGACACAATCAAACTTACCATTTTTGGTTCCAATTATCATAAATCATAAATTAAGTGTTTAAAACCTTAAAACTTTTACTAGCCATTTTGAGAAAATGTTTAACTTAGGACTGATATAATTAAAACATGCTATATATATCGTGGAAACAGTGATAATAATTCCTACGGGATCCAAATAACTGGCACACAACCCAAATGTATCCATAACCATTCCAAGTAGGAGGTTTACCAGCTAATTTCTAGCCAACAACACAGTACAACATCACTTGGGCGGACTAAGCCTTAGTCCCCGACCACAATCAACCCCGCACTCACCGTAGAGTACGTGTCTCGCTGCAATATAGCAACATAGTGTGATATACCGGGGTTTCAAACCCTCAAGTCATCATCTACATCTATTATTCACCTTAAACCGGTCACGCGACTAGTTTACTAAGCTTTTCCCTCTTGAATCAACCTCCTCAGGTGTCGAATCTGATCAAAACAACAAAGAATTCATTATAATATGCTAACGGAACATAACCCAATCAAAAGAACTCGAAAAACACCCAAAAATATGAAGTTGGCAAAACTCGAGCAGCGGCCCACTTCTCGAAAAATTACGAAATTCAAATCTTCAGAATTCTCATCTCACCACGAGCCCGCACATACAAATTACACAAGAATCGGAGTCCATTTGACCCCTCAAATCGTCAATTGAAAAACTCTCTTAGGTTTCAAGCCCTATCCTCCATTTTAATCCCTTAAATCATTGGATTTTCAGTGTTTAATCCTTGTTTTTACACCATAACTACATTATTCGAGTCTATAAATTCATAGCTGATGGAATCCCCTTCGAATCCTCTCCAAATCACCCAAAAATTGCCTCCACCCCGAAGTCTAAAATATTTTCTTATCTTGTGAAATTCGCGAACACTATTTCATTAAAACCCTTCAGCAAATTTTCGCTTCTGCGGTCTCGCTATCGCTTATGCGGGATCGCTTATGCGGCCATATGACCTCTTATGCGGTTTTCACTAAATCCTTGGCCTTCCGCTTTTGTGCCCAACAATCCACTTCTGCGGTTTCCCTACTACCGCTTCTGCGGTACTTTTTCCGTTTTTGTGGACCTGCTGAAGTGGCAATGAGTCCGCTTTTGCGAAAATGACCAGGTCCATCAAGGACCGATTATGCAATCACCTAGCCGTATCTGTGGAGCTACTTATGCTGCTCCTTTTTCGTAGATACGGAAATATCAGAAGTCGGATACACCAGACCTGCAACAAATATCTAAATTCATCGTTTAACCACCCAAAATCAACCCGAGGCCTCGGGACCTAAACCTACAGCACCAACACTTCCTATAACCTTATGTAAACTTGTTCCAATCCTTGAAACACGCCAGACAATGCTAAAACCAATAAAATACATTGGATTCAAGCCTAGTTTTCATCAATATTCAATCAAAAACCCGACAAAACAACGTCCGAATGACCTGAAAATTTGCAGACATATCCAAAATCACCTAACGAAGCTACTGCAGCTCCCGGAATTCCATTTCCACCTTGATCAAAATCTCACCTACCAACCAAAATTCGCAAAAACTCAAACTTTGCCAATTCAAGCCTAATTCTACACCAGGCCCCCAAATTTGTTTCTGATCACACTCCTAAGTCACAATTCATCTCCCGAAGCTAACGGAACCACAAGAATTCACATCCGAGCCCTCTAACCATAGAGTCAACTTCCATTTGACCTTTTCTAAAACAAGCTTCCTTGTAAGAGGCTAAGTGCCCCATTTCCAACTAAAATCAACTCACATACACCCAATCAACTCTAATATCGATATTGAAACATGAAGCAACACAATAAGGGGAAACGGGGCGGTAACTCATATGACGACAGGGCGAGTCGTCATATACACCTGATCAACTCTAGTACATACAGGAATGAAGTGCACGAACTTGGTCAGCCAATCCACAATCACCCAAAGTGAATCAAAGTTCCTTGCTGTCCAAGGGAGACCACTCATATAGTCCATAGTAATCCTCTCCTATTTCCACTCGAGAATATCTATACACTGAAGCACACTACCGGGCCTCTGATGCTCATACTTGACCTGCTGACAATTGAGGCACCGAGCTACATGACTCACAATATCCTTCTTCCTTCTTGTCCACCAGTAATGTTGTCTTAAATACTGATACATCTTTGTGGCACCTAGATGGATAGCATACCATGAGCTGTGGGCCTTATCCAATATCAACTCCCGAAGCCCATCAACATTAGGCACGCAAATCCGACCCTGCATCCTCAACACACCATCACTATCAATAGTCACATCCTTGGCATCATCATGCTGAACCTGTCCTTAAGGACAAGAAAATTTGGATCATCATACTGGCACTCTCGAATGCGGTTATATAAGGAGGACCAAAAAACCACGCAAGCAAACACCCGACTCGGCTATGAAATATCTAATCTCACCATCCGATTGGCCAACGCCTGATCATCAACTACAAAGGGCTTCTCCCTAACTGGAATATTTGCGAAGCTGCCCATACTAACCGCCTTTTGGCTCAAAGCATCAGCCACTACATTGGCCTTCCCCGAATGATATAAAATGGTAATGTCATAATCCTTGAGAAACTCAAGACACCTCCGCTGCCTCAAATTTAGATCCTTCTATTTGAACAAGTGCTGGATACTGCGATGATCAGTATATACCACACATAACATACCATATAGGTAGTGCCTCCAAATCTTCAAAGCATGCACTATAGTAGCCAATTTTAAGTCATAAACATGGTAGTTCTTCTCATGGGGCTTTAACTGACGAGAAGCATAAGCAATAACTCTACCCTCCTGCATTAACACACAACCAATCCCAAATCTCAAAGCATCACAATATATCGTGGATGAACCTGTAGCTGATGGTAAAACCAATACTAGAGATATGGTTAAAGATGTCTTGAGCATCTGAAAGCTCTCCTCGTAATCATTCAACCATATAAATGGTGCACCCTTCTGCATTAACTTGGTTAAGGACGAACTAATAGATGAAAATCCCTAGACAAACCGATGATAATACCCTGCCAAATTGAGGAAAATCAGGATCTCCATATCTGAGGATGGTCTAGGACAACTCTGCACCACCTCTATCTTCTTTGGGTCAACCTCAACAGAACCACTAGACACCACATGTCCCAGAAAAGACACAAATCCAAGCCAGAACTCACACTTGGAGAACTTTGCATAAAGTTTCTCCTCCCTCAATATCTGCAACACTACTCTAAAATGTTGAGCATGCTCCTCCTGGCTACGTGAGTACATCAGGATATCATTAATAAACACAATCACAAAGGAATCCAGATACGGCCAGAACACACTGGTCATCAAATGCATGGATGCTGATGGTGCATTAGTCACCCCAAAAGACATAACTAGAAACTCATAATGCCCATATCTTATCCTAAAAGCTTTCTTCATAATATCAGAATCCCAAATCTTCAGCTGGTGATAGCCTGAACGATGATCAATATTCGAGAATACCCTCGCTCCCTGGAGCTAATAAAAAAAATCATCAATGCATGGTAGACGATACTTGTTCATCACCGTTACCTTGATCAACTGCCTGAAATAAATACACATCCTCATTGAGCCATCTTTCTTCTTGACAAACACACCGGTGTACTCCACGGTGACACACGCGTGCGAATGAACCCCTTATCTAGGAGTTCCTGAAGATACTCTTTCATTTCCTTTAACTCAGCTGGTGCCATACGATAAGAGGGAATAGAGATGGGCTGAGTGTCCAGCACCAGATCAATACCAAAATCAATATCCCTGTCCGGCAGCGTCCGGCAGGTTTGCCGGAAACACATATGCGAAATCCCTCTCTATAGGCACAGAATGAATATTAGCAGTCTCAGCTCCAACATCTCTCACAAATGCTAAATATGATAAACATCCTTTCCCAATAATCCGTTGGTCCTTTAAGAAAGAGATCACTTGGCTGGGAACATAATCAGTCGAACCTCGCCACTCAATCCTTGGAATACCCAAAATGGCCAACGTAGTTGTCTTTGCATGATAGTCTAGAATAGCATGGTACAGGGATAGCCAATCCATACCCAAAATGACATCAAAGTCTACCATACCCAGCAATAATAAATCCACTTCGGTCTCAAGACCCCAAATAGTAACAAGACAAGATCGATATACGTGATCCACAATAATAGTATCATCCACCGGGGTAGATACATGCACAAGAAAGGAAAGACAACTGCGGGTCGTACCCAAATAATGAGCAAAATATAAAGACATATAGGAGTATATAGACCCGGGATGATTCTTCACCATGAATCTTTGCATGACTCTTCACCATTGCCTGTGGCAAGCTGAGATAATACATGTGATCACTACGTCTGATGCAACAGCATCTCTCATGTCTGGATATGCATAGAACTGAGCCTGACCACCGCTTGATCGATCTCCACTCCTAGGGAGGCCCCTAGCTGTCTGACCCACACCCTTACCTAACTAGGATGGTGTTTAAGTAGATGGAGTTGAAGAGGAGCGCTGAAACCTCTGCTGAGACCGACCACTACGAAGACGAGGACACTGTCTCCTCATGTAGCCGAACTCACCACACTCGTAACAACGACTCAGAGCTGGAGTAGAGGATTGAAAGGAACCTCTCGCTACAGATGAGACCTAGGCTGAAGAAGCAGGAGTAGAACTCTGAGCTGGAAGGGCACTAAGTGAAGACTGGCCCTGGTGATATCCCCGATGGTCACGACCAAAAGTAGCCCCGCTGTACTTTGGGTAACCTGTCTGAGGAGGCCTAAAAGAACGACCTCTGCTCTGTTGGAACTGCCCCTCCAGACGGAGCACCACTGTAGCTACCTGAACCTCGAGGCCTCTTGTTGTCCCTCTCCTCACACTCACGACGACGATCTGTCTCAATCTGACGAGCCATCAACTACCTCCTTAAATGAATCTGCTACCACCCTCTTCCTAGTCATCAAAATCCGAATCGGCTAGTTGAGGTCATCCATAAACCTCCTGATCCTCTCTCGATCTATCGGGATCATCCAAATAGCATGTCTAGCCAACTCGATGTACCTCAACGCATACTGTGTCACTGTCATATCACCCTAGATCAACCATTCAAATTGTTGGCACAGCTGTTGTCTGTGATACTGCGGCACATACTTCTCTAAAAAGAGAGTGGAGAACTACTGCTAAGTTAGGGGTGCTGCTCCCGCATGTCTACGCCTCTCAAACTACTCCCACTATGTAAATGCTGGCACTGAGAACTGAAAGGTGGTAAAAGACACTCAACTCGATTCTAAGATCCCTACAGTGTGAAGCATCCACTAACACTTGTCTTGAAATCCCTAGGCATCCTCACCTTCGGTACCGCTGAATGTCGGAGGCTGAAGTCTACCAAACCTCTCAAGTAGACATTGCTCGTCGTCTGGCATCACTGGAAATACATACCTGGAGCTAGTATGATTGGTGCATCTGGAGCAACCGGTGCAACTGGTTGAGCTAGGGCTGCCTTTGGTATCTGTAATCTCAGCACAACTTGCTCGGGTGTGCGAGCTGCGGGGGTCTGGTGACCACCCCACATCTGAGATGTAGCTACAATAGTAGAGACTAAAACTGCCTGATCTAGACCAGTACAGATAGATAAGATCCGAGCTAAAGCCTCTTGAAGAGCAGGAATCATGATGAGCACTACCGGTGCCTGAACGAGTGTTGCTGGAGCATCAACAACTGGAGGCTGGTCCTAAATAGGGGCAACCGGTGGGTTAACTAGTACTGACCTTGCCGCCCTACCTCGACCATGACCACGGCTGCGTCCGCGCCCCCTAGCAGGTGGTAATGGTGGTCATCCATCACGTTTGGTAGCACGTGTTCTCACCATCTGGGAGATAATAGAATACAGAAGTTTAGTTTTCGGAACAACAAAGCCGCACGACAAGAGTTAAAGAATACGAAGTGTTTCCTAAAGGTTCTGCAGCCTCTCGAGGATAAACAAACACGTCTCTGTACCGACCCGTGAGACTCTACTAATCGGCTCATGGCTCGTGAGGCCTAGAAATATAGGCTCTGATACCAACTTGTCACGATCCCAAAGCCGATCGTGATAACGCCCAATACAACTGCTTGGCAAGCCCGACCATTTACACTCTCAACCCGAGCATCAAGCTCCAAAACCAATTATTTGAATATCATTATCAATAATAAAGCTAATAGTTTTGATTTAACGATAGAAATACGCCGAATATCGAGATAACACTGAATACACACCCAAAGACCTGGGGGTCATGATTCTAGAGCCTCTAATAGTACGATGTAATAAGACTCCCATAATACATAGTCTAAAATCTATAGAAAGACAACTAAAAAGGGATAGGGGAGGAGTCGGGTCCTGCGGACATCAGGCAGATACCTCGACAACTCCGATCAAACTGTGAGATCAGCACATGCTCAGCTAACTCCCGAAGTACTTGGATTTGCATACATGGTGCAGGGAGTAAAGTGGTAATAGACATGTATAATGACTTGATAGTAGGAAATCCCAATATACAACATTGTAAAGCTACAAGCAGTACTCCTACACATTTAACAGTGTAATAGCAACAAGTAGAAACAGATAGAACATATACATATCAATATATGAATGCAATGTAATTCACATGACCGCTGCGGCACGCAGCCCGAACCATTTGGGTACCCGCGCTCACCGATGGGATTCAGACTCCGAAGTGGCTTCTAGAGCCTAAGTGCAATATCATAGTAACATATGCTATGACGTGTAGCCCGATCCACTATCAGGCCAACTATATGCATGCAAGACACACGGGCACCGTCAAACTTACCATTTTTAGTTCCAATTATGAGAAATCATAAATTAGGTGTATAAAACCTTAAAATTTTTTACTAGCCATTTCGAGACAATGTTTAACTCATCACTGATATCATGAAAACATGCTATATATATCATGGAAACAGTGAATAATCTCTACGGGATCGAAATAACCAACACGCAGCCCAAATATATCTATAACCTTTCAAAGTAGGAAGTTTACCAACTAATTTCTTGCCAATAACAAGTACAACATCACTCGGGCGGACTAAGCCATAGACCTCAACAACAATCGACTCCGCACTCACCATAGAGTACGTGTCTTGCCTCAATATAGCGCCACAGAGTTATATACCAGAGTTTCAAACCCTCAATTCATCATCTACATCTATTACTCACCTCAAACCGATCACGACACTAGTCCTCTAAGCTTTTCTCTCTTTAATCAACCTCCTCAGGTGCCGAATCTGATCAAAACCACAATAAATTCATTATAATATGCTAATGGAACATAACCCAATCGAAAGAACTCGAAAAACACCCAAAACATAAAGTTGGCAAAACCCGAGCTCCGGACCCACTTCTCAAAAAAATACAAAATTCACATTTTCCGAATCCTCGTCTCACCTCGAGTTCGTACATACAAATTACACATGAATCGGAGTCCATTTGGACTCGCAAATCATCAATTTAAACTCACTTAGGTTTCAAGCACTATCCTCGATTTTTATCTCTTAAATCCTTGGATTTTCAGTGTTTAATCCTTGTTTTTACACAATAACAACATTATTCGAGTGTATAAATTCATACCTAATGGAATTCCCTTCGAATGCTCTCCAAATCGCCCAAAATCGCTTCTTCCGAAGTCCAAAATATTTTCTTATCTTCTGAAATTTGCGAACACTATTTCATTAAAAACCTTCAGCAATTTTCGCTTCTGCGGTACCGCAACCGCTTATGCGGCTTCCCTACTACCACTTCTATGGTACCTTTTCTGCTTTTGCGGACCACTGAAGCGACACTGAGTCCGCTTTTGCAGGAATGAGCAGGTCCTTCGAGGACCTGTTATGCGATCACCTAGCCGCATCTACAGAACCGCTTATACGGCTCCTTTTCCGCAGATGTGGAAATATCAGAAGCTAAATATACCCGACCTACAACAAACATCCAAATTCATCGTTTAACCACCCAAAATCACACCGAGGACCCCAAGATCTCAACCAAAAGTACCAACATATCCTATAACCTTATGAAAACTTGTTCCAATCCTTGAAACACGTCAAATAATGCTAAAACCAATAAAATACATCAGATTCAAGCCTAGTTTTCATCAAAACTTCCGAAATGCGCATTCAATCAAAAACCCAACCAAACAACGTCTGAATGACCTGAAAATTTGTAGACATATCCAAAATCACCTAACAAATCTACTACAACTCCCGGAATTCCATTCCGACCCTTGGATCAAAATCTCACCTACCGACTGGAATTCGCCAAAACTCAAACTTCGCCAATTCAAGCCTAATTCTACAGTGGACCTCCATTCGATTCTGATCGCACTCCTAAGTCCCAAATCATCCCCCGAAGCTAACCGAACCACCTGAATTCACATCCGAGCCCTCTAACTACATAGTCAACTTCCTGTTGACTTTTTCTAAAACAAGCTTCCTTCTAAGAGGCTAAGTGCCTCATTTCCAACTAAAATCAACTCACATACACTCGATCAACTCTAATACCGATATTAAAACATAAAGCAACACAATAAGGGGAAAACAGTGCAGTAACTCACGTGACGACGGGCCGGGTCGTCACACAACCAAACATGCCATCCCTCTTTGCAACTAAGCACTTCTCTATTTTTTACTAGCACAAATCAATAAGAATGAGAGGTGTTTATTTTTCTATATTATTTGAACTGCACACACACACACACACACACATATATATATATATATATATATATATATATATATATATATATATATATATATATATATATATATATATATATATATATATATATATATATATATATATATACACTCCATACAATAAATTTCATCGACTAGTGACCTTTAATTTCAACTTTAGTGCACCAGCGGGCCCTTCCATGGTTCCACTCAAAAGGTACTCCCCAATATCTAACCTTACTTCTTATAGCGACTAAGTACCTTAGGAGGTAAATGTTCGATCAATATCAAATTGAGAACAATAGGGGTTTGGCTTGTAATGTGGGTGCCAAAAGAAAAGTCTATACGGTCAAAAGGGCTAGCAATGGAAAATTTTATTTTTATGTGACAAACACATCCATGATCAAGAAAGAAAATGCTTACGTCATGTCCTAGATTAGCACAACTTACAATTTTGCTTAAATTCACACACGGGCAAGTTCTAGACTACACAAGATAGCATAGAAAATCACGAATCCTTACACACACGTTGCACATAACTCAATCAAGAAGGTTTTGTTCAACTCTCAAGTCAAGCAAGCACAAATAAATGATAAAATTAAGCAATATTGCACTATGTAGCCTACAAGTCAAAAAGCTGAGAAAATGCATCGCAAAATAGGCTATTTACTTAGGCTTCACAATTCAAACCAAGTACACAGGAAAATAGAATGTATGTCATAGCCTAATGTGCCAACATCAATCGTCAACGAGTATCTCAGAACGACTCAGTTTCTTCCTAAACTACTCCTAAAAAGATATTACACTACCCGATTCGAGCTACATCCTTGAAAAAGAACCGGTGCCTAAAGAAAAACCAAGTAATACTACCTAACTATTCTAAGAAAAAGGAAAAAAATAAAAGAAAACAAAAATCTTTTTGGTGTTTTTAAATCGGACTTTTATCCCTTACGAAAATTGTCAAAAAGATCCATTGTCGGGAAAAGTTCGAACATTTCCTATTTCTTTTTAATATTCATTTTTATTTTATTTATTTTATTTATTTTATTTATTTATTTGTTTATCCTAGACCATGTCTACTACGAGTTCTAAAAGAAAAAAAAACAATAATTTTATACACTTCATAAAGTAGTTTTTCCACCCCACACTTATATTATTCATAGTTCTCGATGCATGACCATAGAGAAATATTAAAATATGGGTGAGAAATACTCCTTGAGACCGTCTCAGGGCTAGGTCATACATGATCCTCAAATTAAGGGTCGGGACGACCCCAAACTTATGCTCAATCAAGCTCCTCAGCATCAACTTTTGTTACTCAGACTTCCCCTACTCTGAAAAATAAAAAGAACACAAAACTTGACACTAGAAAACAAAATTGATAAATAAAAGATATACAGGTTAGGTTGCCTCCCAACATGCACCTTATTTATAGTCGTGGCACGACTTTGATACCCTACTCAGGCTGCGCGCTTTCTCTTCTTCTTTATCCCATTAATTTTAGCCTTTTTGCACGCTCTCAGAAATTCTCCCCTTTCATCTCTGGCTCTTTTCTCAACCATCTTAATAGGCTCAACTGGAAAAACTACCTCCTCTAATTCAGTTGTCTCATATGGATCACTACAATTCACATAAGGATCATGTTTTATCCCCTTAGATTCTAGCACAGTAATCATGCACAATTCCTCATAATGCTTAGGAAGCTTAAGTGCCTTATCCACATTAAAGTGACCTCCTCATCGTCAACTCTCATTTTTAACTTCCCTTCCCTAACATCAATAATTGCTCCGCTACTAGCTAAGAATGGTCACCCCAAAATAATGGGCACTTTCTCATCTGCCTCGTAAGCAAGAACAATAAAATCAGCCGGAAGAATAAACTTTCCCTCACGAACTAACACATCGTCAATAATTCCTTTGGGCATGACTAGTGACCTATCTTTTAGCTGTAAAGTGATTGTAGTCGGTCTAAGCTCCCCTAATCCGAGTTTTTTGAACAAAGAGGATGGCATCAAATTTATACTAGCACCTAAATCACACAGGGCTCTACCAACTTCTTGTTTTCTAATAGACAAAGGAATTGTGAAACTCCCAGGATCCTTTAACTTAGGCGGAAGTTTACTCTGAACTATGGCACTGCACTCTTCACTAAGTGCAACTATTTCAAACTCTGCATGTCTTTGTTTGTTTGCCACAATATCTCTGAGATACCTTGCATACTTAGGCACTTCTAGCAAAATTTCCACCAATGACAGATTCACACTCACTTGGCTCAAAATATCTAGGAATATCTTGTACTTAGCATTATCTTTTTGCTTCCGCATTCTTTGTGGAAATGGAGGTGGTGGCCTAGTCTCAATTACTGGATTGGGTTTTTTTGTAATATTTCTCATTCCCCTCAACTGTCTTGGGAGCTAATTCTACTTCAGGATGAGTTATATTCTTCTTTTTCTTTGGAACTTCTTGTAGTGCTCTTCCATTTCTCAAGGTAACCACATTGAATTAAAATTTAGGATTGGGCTGATTATCTCCTAGAAGAGCACCTGGTCATCTAGTGTTTTGAGCACTGACAAGCTGTCCCATTTGATGCTCTAAATTTTTCACCATTGTGGTAAGGGCTTGCTGTTTAACCATCATTTTTTTCAACATGTCTTCAAAGTGACTTGTGGGACTCGCTTGTTGTTCAACTTGAGGTGTTCTATATTGCCGTTGAGCTACTTGAGGTATGTATTCATTCTGAGTGCCCTGGTTTCCACCCCAAGAGAAGTTTGGGTGGTTCCTCCAGTTGGGATTGTAGGTGTCCCCATACTGATTTGTTTGGCTTCAATTTGTATTACCCACAAAATATATAGACTCTGGATTTGCTGGGCATAGATTCCTCATGTGACCCTCTCCACATTCTTCACAAAATACTTGAACATATTGTATTGGTTGTACTTGTTTCTTGTTGATACTCAAGTTATCTCTTATTGCCTATCCAGATTGCTCTTGGAGAATTTGTTCAATGATGCATATATCTTGTCATAGCTATTATCCAGCACTTGACCCCCAGCTGCAGCATCTACTATGATATTTGTTTCAGAATGTTTCCCTTCTATAAAAGTGTGAGCTAAAACTTTATTCGTGTGATTGTGATGAGGACAGTCTCTTAGTAGCCCCTTCAGCCTTTCCCAAGCTGAGTATAAAGATTCTCCTGCTTTCTATTTGAAGGCCACTATCTCACTTCTGATCTTTGCAGTTTTTCCTGAAGGCAAGAACCTTGCCAGACTAGAAATTTTCTTGCCAGATCATTCCATGTTGTAATGGAGTTAGCTGGTTCTGCCTTTAGCATCGCTTAGCCCCGCCCAACAGAGAGAATGGAAAAAGTGTGAGCCTCACATAATTTGGAGTGACCCCGTTAGTAATATAGGTATCTCTAATCTCTAAGAAGTTCAGAATATGCTATTGTGGATCCTCGTATGGAAGACCCACAAATTGCCCATTTGCATGAATCAGTTGGATCATGCTCTACTTCAACTCAAAGTGCCCAGTGACCATACGTTTCACTATACTGGAGGGGATATTAGCAATGCTGGGTATCGCCACCTCCTGAAGCGCCATGGGTTACTCCTCGGCCATATCCACAGGAAATTGAACAAGAACCTAAATGTTATTAGTGTCCCTTGCTTCCCTCAACCTCCTGTGAAATGTTCTCTCAGGTTCAGGATCAAAGCCTTGAAGTCGGTCCTGGCTTCTAACCCTACGCATTCAATCAATGTTCCTGAGATCTGATCAACAATCAAGTAATGTTAGACTAGACGAAATAAGCAATTAAATCAAAAACTAGCTAGTAGCTAATATTCAAGTTCTTCGGCAACAACGCCAAAATATTGTTGCTCCAAAACACACACGCAAGTATACGTGGTCGACAAGTAATATAATGATAAGTTGAGTGTCGAACCCATAGAGACTTGTATAAACTTCTCACTAAATCACCAAAATTGTTATTCAATCCGGCTAAAATTAATGTCCGAAAATATGATTATACTATACTACAATTATACTAACTAAATTTTCAAGTAACGAGTCGATTGTTGTGTATTCAGTAGAGACAAGTATTCCGAGATTGTGATCGATTCACCAATCATATTGTAACTAATTAACTATCCCTTTCATATTATTCACTCATGATTGCTAATTAATCGATAAATGCTCAGCTAGCCTTCTCCCGAAGTACTACTCACCTATTCTCAATAGATTAATGCCTATATTCCTATGAAATCAATCTATTAAGAACACATTAAGATCAAGATATTTAATTAAGCACGGTGACTAGGTATATTCCTATCCTAACCACAAATCCGCTCCCTCGAAGGGTTAAGATCATGCTCTCTTTAATTATTCTCTAATCTAAATACGACTTTTTCAAGCATAGCATAGATAGTAAATAGAACCTAGCTGCTAGCCAGACAATTAAGAAGTTAAACACAGAATTGAAGAAACAACCATATGCTAGTGAGTTATAATCAAGGTTAAGTTAATATCAAACAACAATACTTATGGGTAAATCACAACCCCATAACAATGGGTATTTTAGCCACTCATGATAATTTCATCAGCTTTGATTAATTGAAAGTACATGAAAAGATGAAGAATTCCGAGTTGTTCTTGCTCCTCAACGTTTCTAACGTGTATTTTTGCTCCAAAGTGTGTCCCCCCTCAAAGTGGTGTTTTAGGATGTATTTATATGACATAGGGTCGATGAGGGGAGAAATTCTTCAATCCAACATCAGATGGGAGAGCTGGAATTTGCGTCTACCTTCATATCTAGACGTGGACTTTGACGCGGAGCCATGTTTGCCCTCGCATCTAAATGCAAACTTTGATACGGATCCAGCTTTTGAGATTCTTTCATTTTGCAAAGCGCTCCGTGCTTTTACTTCGCTTCGCTGTTTTGTGCCTCAAATTTTCTCTTTTTTCGCGTCTAACTTTGTGCCACGCACGAGAATAGACGAGCTCCCACTCCTATTATTTCTTTTTTTTCGAATTGTCATCTTTTGATCATTTATCATCTAAAAATCGTTCCTACACATAAGAAACATAAAATGAGTATATTTCAGTTCGAAAATCATTTAATCTCCCGCGACACACACAAGAATTAATATACAAATATAGTAAAACATATGCACTTTTCATCATTTATCACCTACCCGCCCTATGGTTATCTATGCTCAGTTCCACAATCAATCCTAGATCCATCTATTTGAGGGAGGTCCAATTCCGCGCTCTTCTAATTGCTTAGAAGGGTTCAAGAAACCCTTTAAATCTATATCTAATCAAAGCCTAATTTTGTGTATATTCACGAACATGGCTATCAAATGGTCGACTACGAAACCCATTAGAGTTCAAAAATAGTATACTATCACAATTCCCTCAATTGAAAATTGTTCAACGAATTACTTTTGTGATGTCTGTTATATGAAAAAGCTCTGCAAGCCTTGCAAGAAGTACATGCTTTACTAACATAGGCATAGTAAAAGTTTTTTTTCGGGGTTGGTTTTTCTCTCTACCTTCTCATGGTGGGATAGAATCAAGAGAGGTGAACTGGAGTAGAAGCCAAAGGACATGGCCGAGAATCTGTGATTGATCCAAAGAACCACTCCAAGATATGATTCTGCTCCCCGTACGTGTTACTATGATATTCTTGACCAACTTTCTTTTGGCTTAAGAAGCTTGCGGTAAGAATGAGAATTACTTCGGAACTCTAGAGGAATTGGCATTTTAGGGCACCGCCTCAACATCTATCATAATATTTTCTACGTTGTTGAAATCCTTCCTATGATTACCATGCCTGCTCTAAATGGATGAGCATAATAAACGTCTAGAGAACAGACCAAAATCTTAAATTCCCGGGAGCTTGATGAGATCCCGTCTCAGATGTCCTCTTTTGAGGGATGCTGACTCCTTTTTTTAGGAAATGAGCAAAGAATCACTCTCAGATGTTCATAAAGTTGTTATCCAAGTTATTCAAAAGTAAGTCTAACATCGAATTTTCCCTTCTATTTTAATATGAATTGACTCCACTTTGGTCACTAGCACATTGATAGGATATTTAAATATTGATAACGATGGCGGATAAACCGGATATTAATCTTACTTTTCCCCAACACCAGATATTTTTGGGGAATTTCCCACTTCTACTATTTTTTTTTCAAAATCCAGCTATTTTACGAATTGCTCTTGCTCTTACTACTCTTTCCTATGCTTCCTACCTCTGACTACTTGCATTTCCCTCACCGTCATTTCCTTCTCACACAGAAATTATTTTCAAGCTTGTGCACACGTGGTAAAGTTGAAGCTTTATGAGAATGGAGATCCCAGACATCCATGGAGGTCTGAAAACAAGACAGCCCGAAAAAAGGCCCAAGGTGAAGTTGATGATCCGCTTACCCTTTTTCCGGATCTTCATCTATCCCTATTCCCTTATGCCATAAGTGCCGATGATAAAGATCATTTAGTTTTGAACGAGGGCTTGACTGTTAAGGGGGACACCTTCTTCTGCATCTCACTTCTCAAATCACTTATGATGAGACCCCTTGTCTACATCGTCAAAGAGATGAGTCCTGGGACCGTATCTCCCACAGTAGGCATAAAAATTTGATTATTCCAATTAGATATGGGATAGCTCTTTATAACCTCTATGAATAATTCAAAATTATATCCACCTTCCCTTTTTTCAAGGCTTTAAATATCCCATGTTGTCGGGGCTTTAAATACATCTTGTAGTTTAGGGATGCACACGTGTTCCACCGTATAAAAGACAAGAACTATTCTTCTTCTTATAAGTGTCTGCTCTATTGGGCCAATCCTACAAAGATCCATATCTCAATTGCGTATTGGAACAACCGAAAAAGAGAGATTCCCTATTCTTTTTAACATGTCCGCCTCCCATCCACAGGTCTTAAAAAAGACACCGATAAGAGATGAAAGTTACACCAGTCTTTATTTGTTAAGGATCTCACATACAAGAGATTAAAAAGGCTTAAGTAGCCACAATATTGATATTGGGAGTTAAGAGATCGGTTAAGATACTAGAATATCACAAGATTCCACTATAGTTGATCGGCCAGCTCGTAGGCTCTACCATGGACTTGCAAAAGAAGTATTTGTTCGAAAAATCCTCCTTAACATAATGAAAAGGATCTTAAGATGGTTAATTCTTATGTGTGAATTCAACATAACTTATATAACCACAAAGGAAGGGAAAACCTTGATCGATATGAGAAAGATGTGCTCAAGTGCCCAACCTAGAAAAAGGCTTGGGCTCGAAATTTGGCCCCAATAAATGTCGGTAGTAACTCTAATTGTCCTAAAGTTGAAACATTATTTGTTGCATAAGTAGCAAACTGCAAAAATGATGTCACAAAAGCCCATTTTATTTGATATAGATCTGGTGAAATTGAATTCTCTATGAAGATGCGGAGTACCGGCAGCTATACGACATGACTCCGGCGTATCTATCCCTAATGGAAAAATGAGTGATACGTTCTACTGAGTATTATGGCCTTATCATTTGGCGTACGAGCAGTTCACCAGGAAGAACTCCCTCCTAATTAGAAGTTTTTTCCTAGAAATTTCAACTTGAGGAGACGGTATTTGCCTATAAGAAGCATTTTTTATTTATTTAAAAGATTCTAGTCTATACGGATGCACTTACACCTGCTATGGATGGATATGGATGATGAAAACCCGCAAGTGAATGCTGAAGCACATGTTTGAAAACCTATTTGAATCCCAAGAATTAAATTTACAGTCAACGATATCTCACATAAAGAGCATGACCCCTTTGACGAATAGAATATCACAAATGGCGCTAGGGACTTTCATTTGATCAATGAGCTTCATTCTCCTTTTAGTTCATTCTCGCATCTTGCTAGATATCCGTTATCTTGTTCGACTAAACTTGTTGGTTTCGCGCCTTATTTGTTCGTAAACCTTTTCGAGAACCTTCTGTCATAGATTCCCTTCACCAAATCATTGCCAACAATTAACTCTTATCCCTTGGTGTCAAAGGGCAAGTTTTGTTCTTGTCTTTCCCAAAACATTTCTTTATTGTCATTATAGAAAGACTCTCCCGTGACAAGGTCATACACATAGGGTCAATTTCTTTCATTATCTCGCTTGCCCTTAGTCTATGTAGCATCTTTTGGTTGGAATCCGCCCTGGTTTTGTTTAACCAACTATGCCACTAGACAGGTTGCCTCATGGTTATTATATAAATAAAATCCCAAAAATGGGTGCAAAGCTTAAAATATGCCCAAAATAGAATACACATTGTACGAAACTACTACCTAATAGAAGGATAAAATCCAATGAACTAGCTATTACAACATGATAAGTTTAATTCTTCAATATTCTGTAAGTGTATGTGAATCCAATAACCAGTGGAAAATACCAAGCTAACCTTATCAAGCTCTCACCAGGCTCCAGGGTATGGATTCCAAAGGCTAATATGAATTCCAAGCATCTACACCACATAATTGAGACCAGCAAAATCTCTTGAACATCAATATTGCTCCAATGTGATCCATTCAAATCAAAGTTGTATACTGAATTTGAAATCTGCTCACTCATCAAGATCACCCTACGTACTACATTATCATCTCCAAAATGAGTATGTAAACACACTAATACTACTGGAAGATGACAGTACAATAAACAAATTAACAACATCCGATGATAATGTGAGTTGTGATAAAGAAAGGCATTATGAGATGTCTATGATGTAAATGTAGCTTCATGTATGTTTAATGGACCACCTATTGATCCTATTGAGTCCCAACATTGATCATTTAACTTATTGTATAGAATTGGAGTTCACATAGCATCGAACAATATGATGAAGAATATGGTTGTGCAAAGCACATACCTGCTGTTCATCAAGGATTGGACATGTACATTTTCCTGATATAATCCCACTTACCCTGTGTCATTAGCTCATATAACATTAGAATGTCCGCATATTGAGCTTAAAAACATACTAGTACCACTGAATAACACCCTAATGCTATACAATATGAAACAAAAGAAAACACAAGTGCAAGAAAATCCAATATAGACCTAATTCTTGTAATGTGGAAAGATCTACCTTGTAAGCTAACATAACTTCCTGCCTGAACCTTCAGAATAGTAAACATTCTAAGCATTGCAAAGCCACCCCATATTGAGTACGATAACATTCTAATACCACTGCAAAGTGATTCCACAATATCAAGAAACACAAATAAGAGACAGGTTTAAACAGTATTTTGTATAATGTGTTCATCAGTCAGGGTGTTTATTATTGGTAATCCTAATCCTAACATTAGGAATTTGACATTTATCCATATTAATAAAAGTTCTTCCTTCAGATGGCGAATCATGTAATGACTGAAATATGATTGTACATGCAATAGAGGAAACTGGCTTAGCTAAAAAATCAGCAATACAGTTACCCTCCCTTAGAACATGCTAAAAGAGCACATTGAATATACTCTTCATCTCCTTAATCCTTCTCACTTCTACCCTATCACCATGGCATTTACCATTCATTATCTATGATCATCTTCATCACCAATGAATCAGTCTCAATGATCAAATGATGTAGCTTCCTTTCCACACAAAATGTCAATCCTTCAGCAATAACTTTAGCTTTAGCTACTATATTAGTTTCCCCTCCTATCTATTTAGGATTATCAAACATCAAATTCAACTCATTATCTCGTACACAAAATCCATAAGAGCTAGGGCATGGAATAACCCTAGAAGCCCCATCAATACTGCATTTGAACCACCCCTCATAAAGAAACTACCATGTCACTCTCTTAGTAATACATAAGGCTTGTAATTCTCAAAACATCTAACTATTTCTAGCCACAGTAGAGGGATTCCAGATAGCCAAGGATACCTCACCTTTTAAAGATAGTATACTAATAATATGAGGAATCTAAGTTATTTAGCTATAGTTTATGCTTCCACTTGATTATACTACAACATAATAATATGCTTAATTGATGAACAATTTGCTCTAATTGTAATTTGTATACATTGTAGGATGAGGAGCTTATATGTTGCTTTCAACATGCTATTGGAATGATTTATGAGCAAGAACGATCCCTCAGAGCTGAGTGTGCGCAAGGACAAGACAAAGAAATAGAAGAAATAATGGTCCAGGTGTGCGAGAAGATGCGCGAACTCAGGCACGAGCTCGGACATGTTATAAGGGTTGAGGCAGAATATTAGATAAAATGCGTGAATTAATGCGCAAGCTCGCGCATTTCCCAGTGCAGAAAAGAGTTTTTCAGGGGCAAAATTAGAAATTTGGAGAGAAACACACTTAACCTATATAAATTCAAGCTTGCCCAAGGTTAATAAATAAGGGTTTTCATAGGGTAAAGCTTAATTTTGAGAGTACTTTGGCAAGAGAAACAAGTGTGAGAGATCACCCAAAATATCGTTATTATTATTCTTTTTTATTTTTCTTACAATTTTCGTCTATGAATCTTCTAGTAGTTTTTTCCTCTATTGTTATGAGTTGGTAAAACCTTAATCTAAGGTTTTGGTTGATCTCGTTGGGGATGACTTGGTTGTTTTATTAATATAGTTGGATTTGGTTGTTAATCTCTTGTTGTTCATCTATGTTTTGATTGTGGTTAGTTGAAAGGGCCTTCAATTATCCATTCCTATTATGTATCTACTTGAGAGAGAGTGAATATTTAGGTGATTGTATGAACAACATCACTCTTGGAGTATAGAAGAGAGTCATAACCGAGGGTTTAGAGGTGGATTAGAGATTACGATACCTCGGATGCAATCTAAGTGAACCATATTGTGAATCTAGCTAGCGTAGCTTGAGAGAGTACGTCTAGGAAATTATCATAATTGCTTGAGGAAGATTTATGATACCTGGAGTGTTCATGATTGATAGAGACAACTAAATTAGTGATACGAAATATACAACTAAGGAAATCAACAACGGGGGAAACCATTGCCTTAGACCTTATTCCAATTGTTTACACATCAAGTTTAGTTAATTATCAGCTGTTCATTACTTTCAGTCTTTAGTTGTGAGAAAAATCAACCATTTTAAATCAAAAAAAGTTTGGGGAACAATTTGTGTGAATTTACTAAGTCGGACAATAGTAATTGATAAGTTAATTCTCTGTGGTTCGACTCTTGGCATAAATACTCAGATTATATTTGCAACTCCCATGTAGTCTTTTACGAGACTCAGTTGAGTGTGATTAATTTTGCCACAGTTGTCGGGAAAGTTAACGGTATTATCAATTACAACTGAAAGAAGTACAAAAATTCTAAGTGTAGTCAGTTTTATCTAGACCCAATATTTTCATTGAAATTCTAACGTTTGAAATCTTGTGGAAAGTAGGTGTATGCCTAGAAATTCTTTGAGGATTAGAGAACTACTAAAGGAACTCTCAGACCCTGGGAAAACAATCAGGGAATAGAACCGTGCCAAGAAAAGACTTCAAGAACCTCTACAAACATACCAACTCGAATTTGACATGGGTGACGTAGATTACGCCAACATAAATGTCAGGAATGAGCCAGCTGGCTTAAATGTCAGAGGAGTGGCACCTATTGTGCCCGAAGTTGCACTTTATGACTGGCTATGCTCACAATTAGAGCGGAGACATTCCAGATCACCAAGAACAGGATGCATCTACTACAGATTAAGGGATTGTTCTCCGGGTCAAACATTGATGACCCGCAACAACAATTGAAAAACTTTATGTCAATTTGTATGACCCAAAGGCAGCCAAATGCAACTCTGGAAGCTATCAAACTGCTACTATTCCCATTTTCAGTAACCGAGCAGCTCAAACTTGGCTAAATTTACTCCCTATCAACTCTATTACCACTTGGGAGGAATTTGTCAAGCAGATCCTGAACAAGTTCTATCATCTTAACATGACTGCACAATAGATTAATGACATATTGTAGTATAAGTAGCATTCCATTGAGTCCTTTCAAGCAACGTGGGAAAGATTTAAAGGGATACTATTGAAGTTTCCTTCATGGCATTCCAGACCAGATGCTCGGCCAGAGATTTTACATGGGTCTAGTTTGCAACATGAAAGTGAATGTGGATGCTTCAGCTGCAGGTGCTTTCTTAAGAAAAATATTCACCGAGTGCAAAATTCTTCTCGATAAGATGTCACAAAATGCGGGGTGGATGACTAGAGGTACAACACTGGCACCGATAGTGCATTCAGTTTCGCTTGATCCTAATAATTCGTAGGAAGAGAACGTGGACACACTCCTGACCCAGATGAGCTTACTAACAAAAACGATTGATGAGATGTGTACAAAACAGGTGCATATCGTTGATACAACAAATGGAGGACTATGTACACCATGTATTTATCAGTCCTATGTGTGTTCATGGAGCGGAGAAGGTTAAAATCAAGGGGCACGGGTAGATATGAATTATGTAAACAACTATGGGTGTCAGAGATAGGGAGCAAAGCAGTGCAGACCACAACAAAACTAGTAGTACATGCCTAAAATGAAGAAGCTTGGGGGTATGCACCCGCAAAACCAATTTGTATCAGTACCTTATCAGAAATTACAGTGTTATCCATAACAAAATCACCAACAATTAGCTTATCAACTACCCCAGCAGCAAGATAACAACATGGTGGAAATCAGGGGTATGCTTTAGCAATTCATTGAGACAAATAATAAGGTGCAGGAAACATTGGTAGTGCATGATTCAGCCATAAAAGAATATTGAAATGAGCTAGGTTAGCTATCCATGGCTTTGAACAACCGTCCTCCGGGAACTTTACCTGCAGAAACAAACATAAACCCCAAGTAGCAAAACTCGAATCAGCTGATGTGAGTCACTCTAAGGAATGGTAGAGATTTATATAGAGAGCAGAAAATTGCACAAGCCAACAAGAATACTACACCGGCCACTCCAGTTCAATTAGAGGTAGAAGAACCAACAGAACTTACTGAAGTGGTGGTTGAGCAGAGCCAGGAGGAAAAAGTTATAGAAAAGGAGAACGAGCAAGTTGTAGAATAGGTGGCACCTCTTGTGCAAGAAAATCCTAAAAAAGAAAAGCCAACAAGCATTGCACAAAGGGTGATACATGTACCCTTCCCCAGAGGCTGGTCAAACAAAAGAAGGCAGACCAATACAAAATGTTCATGGAGATGCTGTGTCAAATTTAGTTGAATATTCCTCTAATAGATGCCTTGGGAGAGATGCCCGGTTATGCCAAGATGATGAAAGAAATAATGTCACACAAGTTTGATTTATAGTATCTATCCACCCTAACTCTGACACAGAGGTACAACGCAGTGGTGGCAAAACCGATGGCTCAAAAGATGTCTGATCCCGGTAGCTTCACTATTCCGTGCACAATTGGAAATTATGCCTTTGCAAAGGAGTTGTATAATTTGGGAGCCAGTATAAATATGATGCCGCAGGCAGTGTACACTAAACTGCACATCGGCAGAGCTAGACCGGCTTCTATGCTGCTACAGCTAGCTGATCGCACTATGAAAACACTAACTGGTATTCTTGATGATGTGCTTGTGCAAGTGGGGAAGTTCGTGTTCCCTATAGACTTTGTGATTCTAGATTGTCAGGTGGATGATGAGATACCCCTTATTTTAGGGAGACCATTTTTAGCCAATGGGAGGGCACTAATAGACTATGAGATTGGGGAACTAATAAAGAGATTGAACGATGAAGAAGTCATATTCGATATTCAACAATCAATGAGGAGACCCAGTGAATATGCTAATTACTCTCTAGTGGAGGCAGTGGATGTAATCCCGCAAGAAGATGATAGGACCCGAACTGTGAAAGATCCATTAGAGGCATGTCTGACGGATTTTGAAGAAATGGATGGTGAAGGGTTAGCTGAATGAGTTATGGAACTATAAGGCTGAGGATTTTTGGTCAAAGGAACCTCAGTTTGAGTCCTTTGAGCTGGAAAAAAGGGCTACTCCTCTAGCAAAGCCATCAATAGAGGAACCACCCAAGCTGGAGCTGAAGCCACTCCCAGATAACCTCAGGTACTTATTTTTAGGACCAGATTCGACCTTTCACGTTATTATATCATCCTGTTTTCTAGATGTGCAGGTAGAATGTCTCTTACAGGTACTACATGATAACAAGACTACCATTGGTTGCACCATGGCAGACATAAAGGGTATTAACCCAGCTTTCTGTATGAATAAGATTCCTAGAGGAGGGGCACAGACCTTACAAGGAACATTGACGAATAATGAACCCTAATATAAACGAGTTTGTAAAGAAAGAAGTGATCAAATGGTTAGATGCGGGATTAATTTTTCCCATCTCTAATAGTAATTGGGTCAGCCCTGTCCAATGTGTTCTGAAAAAGGGGGAATGACTGTTGTGAAAAATGACAATAACGAGTTGATCTCAACTCATACAACATAGGGTGGAGAATCACCATGGATTACCAGCAATTAAACAACGCCGCCTGAAAGGACCACTTCCCCTTGCCTTTCATTAACCAAATATTGGACAGGCTGGCTGGAAGATCGCACTTTTATTTCTTGGATGGATAATCGGTGTACAATCATAAATCAATAGCCCTCGAAGATAGAGAGAAGACATCATTCACCTGACCGTATGGCATCTTTGCTTTTCGGAGAATGCCCTTTGGGCTTTGCAATGCACCAGTGACTTTTCAATGGTGAATGCTAGCCATCCTCACAGATATGGCGGAGGACATTATGGAAGTCTTTATAGATGATTTTTCTATGGTGGGAGATGAATTCAAAGATTGTCTTCACAACTTAAGCAGAGTGCTCAAAAAATGTGTGGAGACAAACTTAGTGCTAAACTGGGATAAGTGCCATTTTATGGAACAAGAAGGGATAGTCCTAGGACATCGAGTGTCCATAAAAGGAATTGAGGTCGACCATGCTATGTTTGATGTGATTAAGAAGTTAACACCTCCCACTTCAGTCAAGACGGTGAGAAGTTTTCTTGGACACACTGGATTCTACTGACATTTGATAAAAGACTTTTCCAAATTTGCTAAACCATTATGCAAACTCCTTGTAAAGGATCAGCCCTTTGTGTTTTCTAATGATTGCAGGTTAGCATTTGAGGAACCGAAGAAGAAGTTGATAACTATACCCATCATTGTTGCGCCCAACTAGGAGCAACCATTTGAGATAATGTGTGATGCCAGAGACTATGCTATAGGAGCAGTGTTGCGGAAGCAAAAAGATAAGCGGATGCACCCAATTTACTATGCAAGCAAAATGCTAAGTGGTTCACAGATCAACTATACAGTGACAGGGAAGGAGATGTTGGTAGTTGTGTTTTCTTTTGACAAGTTTCAATCATATTTGATTGGTTCCAAGGTAATTGTGTATATTGACCATACAACTCATGGGTACCTAATTGAGAAAAAGTAGTTTGAGCCACACCTGATTCGTTGGGTGCTGCTGTTGCAAGAATTCAACCTCGAAATTCGTTACCATAAGGGCACAAAATATCAAGTCACGACTCATATATCATGACTTGAAGGAGTTGAAAAATCAGTCGAGGTCGAAGAGATTCTGGAAACCTTTCCAGACGAGCAGCTGCTCGCAGCTAGCCTTGAGGATGCGCCATGGTATGCAAAATTTGTAAACTACCTCGCATGTGGTATAGTTCCATATGACCTTTCATCTTTCCAAAAGAAAAAGTTCTTTTATGATAGCCGCATGTATTATTGGGATGAACCTTATTTGTTTCAAATATATGTTGATAACATTATCCAGAGGTATGTCCCCGAGATAGAACAATCTTTGATTTTGCAGGCTTGTCACGCATCAACATATGGAGGACATTTTTTAGGGGGTAGAACAGTTGCGAAAGTGCACGAGGCCGGATTCTTTTGGACAATTGTGTTTTGAGATGCGCACCTATAGGTAAAAGGTTGCAATGAATGCTAGAGGATGCGAAACATTTCCCATTGCCATGGGATGCCAATGAAACCTATTCAAGAAGTAGAGGTTTTTGATTTGTGGGGGATTGACTTTATGGGTCCGTTTGTCAGCTTATTTGGCTATAAGTACATCCTTGTTTCTATGGACTATGTGTCTAAATGGGTAGAGCCTCCAACATTGCCCACAAATGATGCAAGAGTCGTGGTCGGATTTCTGAAAAAAAAACATATTCACCCAGTTTGGGACACCAAGAGCGATCATCGGTGACAGAACCACTCACTTCTGCAATAGAGCCTTCGAGAAATTACTTGCTCAGTATGATGTATGCCACAAGGTGGCTACTCCTTACCATCCGCAGACTAGTGGGTAGGTTGAAGTGTCCAACAGGGAGATAAAGAGTGTACTAAGGAAGACTTTCAATCCCACACAAACCGATTGGGAAAAGAAGCTTCATGACGCTCTATGGGCCTATAGAACTACGTTCAATACACCATTAGGTATGTCACCATACAAGTTGGTATTTTGGAAGGCCTGTCACCTGCCTGTGGAGCTAGAACACCGAGCTTGGTAGGTACTAAAGCAATTGAACAAGGATCCTGAGGCAGCTGGACAAAATCGACTGACAGAGTTGCATGAGCTGGAAGAATTTAGATACCAAGCCTTTGAAAGCATGAGGCTGTACAAGGAATGAATTAAGAAGATCCATGAAAAGCACATCATGGATAGAGACATTAAAACCGGCGACAAGGTATTATTGTATAATTCATTGTTGAGATTATTTCCGTGTAAGTTAAATTCCCAATGGTCAGGACCATTTAGAGTGGTCCAAATGCTTGCAAGCGGAGCTGTTGAGATCGATTCGGAAGATGGGACAAACAAGTTCCCAGTCAATGGGCAAAGGTTGAAACATTACCATGGAATAGCAGAAGAAAAAGGGGATACAGTGGTGACTAATTCTAAAGAACCCCAGTATGCAAATAAGGAGTAAGGGCTCCACTACTTGCATCGTGCCGTGACGTTAAATAAGGTGCTGGTTAGGAGGAAACCCGATGATAGTAGTAGTGTTTTATTTTGAGTTTTTGTATACTAACTTATGCAGGTGATGAAGGGCGGGTGAAAAGACCATCGAACAAGAGCAACACAGGTGAAAAACAATACAAAAATGAGTGCCCAGGAGCGTGACTTTGCGCTAACTTCGCGCAACTAGGCAAATATTTTGCCTAACCAGCTTAATAGCGCACGAAGGGATGCGCAATCTCGTGCACAAGTTCTTGCACCACGTTGCTTGGGACCCGAAGGATGCATGAGTTAGCGCCCCGCTCGTATATTTCTGGCATTTATTTAGTGTGTCTTAGTTTTTCTTTTTTTAAAATTCTTTTTTTATTATTAATCTATTTTATAAGTACACTAAATTGAACCCCCCTCTAATAACCCCCCCCCCCCCCCAGAACCCTCACTTCCTACATTCTCTCTCAATCAAAACAAACAAAGAACCAACCCCCCTCCCCCCCCCTTCAAACACTCCCAACTCCTTTACCAAATTCCAGCACCCTTGTCCCCATCCCACTCTCATCACTTTCTCCCCCATGCTCACTATAATATCCCCTATTCCCATTCACCACAGGTATGAGCCCGAGATTAGTTTTTTCTTCTCTATTTCTTTCTTTCTTTAATTTTCAGATCTGTTTGTTGTATTCTTATGCTTACTGTAGGAGTTGTACTTTGATGTTTTGTAGTAATTGGTAAAATATGTTGTGGGATTGGTTTGTGGTAAGTGTGGGGTGGGTGGCACTTGAATTGGGCTATGTATAAGATTTTGTAGGGAACCATTGTTGCAAGACACTTAGAAAAGAGTTGTGAGAGCCTACTGCCCATAAGTTGTTTGTGGAAAGGTCTCAATGAGCATGATTATGTAGTTGGGACCAATTTTGCGTGTGAAGTCTCAGTAATCGCATTAAGTCATAATAGTTTTGTTGGGATGAACTAATGTGTTCATATTTTGTAGGTATTATGGCACCATCGCAAAAGCGGCAAGCCACAGGTCCATTATCAACCTGACAAGTTGGCTCATCGCGGACTCAATGGGCATCCCCTGCACGTCCCTATGACAGTAGCAAATTTTTATCACCTAAAGCTCAGACCCATTTTATGAAGAAGGCTGCAAGAAAGCCAATTCTAGAGAGGGGTATTGACATCACAAAGGTCAAGAATGATGCCTCCACATGTATTCAGAGTTAATGGAGCGACGTTTGCAGGCCTTCATTGATGAGCCAGGAGAGACTAATGTAATGGTCGTGCGAGAATTCTATTCCGATTTGCCAGAGCATGTGGACAATGTGGTCAGGGTGCGGCACAACACGGTAGATGCCTCTACTGAGGCGATATGGACAGCATATCAGTTGCCCGATCCTCTACCTCCTAATACAGACTTTTATGAGTATGGAAAAAATCCAACAGATGCCAAGTCGGAGCGCTTATTTGATGAAATTTGTGCACCCCGAAAAATAGTGGAGTGGCTGTGCCCAGAGAGAAGTTCCACTCCTCCATCTTCACTCCAGAGGCGAAGAACTGGTTGTATGTGATCAACAGTTGCCTGATTCCCTCCAAAAATACTACGGAGTTGAATGGACCTAGAGCTGCATTGATTTGGTGTTTCATTAAGGGTCTTCCCTTCTACATGGCTTAAGTGATTCACAAAGAAATGTTTATCCGGTGCCCCCAATTCGCGTATGTGTTCTTTTTCCCCTCTTTGGTGACAAAACTTTGTAGGAAAGTACAGGTGCCACAAAATACTCGTGTGGAAGGGCTGGTTAAAAAAAGCCACAAGATACGACCTGGCAAGAACACCATGGGGCCAGCCCCAGCGGCAGCGGTAGGTGGAGAGGATGAGAGTGGTTCTAATGCATCGGAAGAGGAAGAGGATGCACAAATGGACGTGGCACTAGCCCCAGCAGCACCGTCAGGAGCAGCGTCCTCTTCAGGAACTGCCAGAGTGTCTCGGTACACCAGATTGGAGCAAGATGTGGCTGATGTACGCACCTCCATGACTGAGTTGGGCACTCGTGTGGAAACGATAGCTGACCGACAAGTAATGTCGGAAAAGAAGTTCATGGGTTGGCTGCGAGCTTTGGGGCGTGCATGCAACATGATTCCTTAATACCATTTTCGACTACTAGTGAAGCTTCAGGGAAGTCCCTTTACCTCACTGCTCTTTTAAATTTTAAGCCATAGGGACATGTCTTCATTTTTTAAGTGTGGGGTGGGGATTCCTTCATTGTATGTTATATGTAGTTGTATAAATTAACTGTTTGTGTTGTTTGTTTCATGTTGATGTGATAGTTTGTGTTAAGTAGGAGTCGTTTATTAATTTAGATAAATGGCTCGGCCCGATGACGGATCCCTTTTGATGGGGTTCTTGAGGGACTGAGTCGAGAAGAAAAAAAACTGAAAAATTGTAGGCTCTTCCTGATGACGGATCTTTTAGACGATTTTCTTGAGGGAAGTTAGTCTAAATAAAACACCAAAAAGATTTTTTATTTTTTCTTAGGTAGTGTAGCTACTCCCCCTTAATTTTTCTTTAGGTCGTGGTTCTTTTCCAAGGCTTTAGCTTGAACCAAGCATAGGTAGTGTTTATTTTGTTTTATTTTTTTTATTTGTAGATTAGGGTAATGGGCTATGAGCTATAAATAGAAAGAGAACCCAAAGCGTTGACACAACTGAACACAATACACCCAAGAGTGTAACGCTTAGTCCTAATTGTTGAATCTCACTAAAAGTGCCTTAATTTGTATGTTTGTTACAGAATTGAATGCTTGAGATGGAGCAACTTGATGAGCTGATCTGAATGAGCCATATGCCATGTATGGTGAGTGTTTGTGCAGTCCATGTATCGTACTTGTGGCTACAACTTGCCCGCTATGTGAGTTGAAGCGAAATCTTACGTGATGCTCGATTTGAAAAATGATTTTAGGCTTTTTTGACCTTTTTGAGCTTTATTGCTTATAAAAATAAAATTTATCCCTAGTTAACCCTTTTGAGCCTTTATGACTTTTGTTTGGTGCCCGCATTATGAGCCTATACCCTTTATTCTTAATTGACATTGTTTTGATCCTTTTACTTTTTAAAGCACTTTAATTGTGAGAGGAGCTCTAAAAGAAGTAAAAAGGAAATAAGTGTGGGGTGGCTTTTGAGTGGAACCAATAAAAGGATAAAAGGTGCACTTATTTTGTAAACGAATACACAACTAGCGAAAATTGAGTGACAAGAAGGATAAACTGGAAAAAAGGAGATATGCATACATTGTGTCTTGTACTAGCTAGTGGGTATGAATTAATAAAGTCCTTAAAAAAGAAGGGAATATTTGTGTGTTGATATTGTTTGTGAATAAGAAGTGGGTTGAAAAAAAAATTGCGCTAAAAAATTGCTCATGTGATGTGTTAAATTGCTTAGAAGGTTGAGTCACTACTCTAAAATATATCCTACCCGTCCCTTAGCTCACATCACAACCACGAAAAGTCCTAATTGATTTTAGACTAAGTGAGCCAGCATTAGTAAAGATTTACATTAAGGTCAAGCTTATGGTACCAATTACATGCATGTGACTTCGTTTATGAGAGTGAGTGATTTCCTTGATATATGTGAGTATATAAATTGTATTTATTGAATTGAACTCAGTTTTTGTTGATGTGATTCTGAGGACATGTGATTCGTGACAGAAAAACAAGTCTTGACTTCTGTATAGAGTACTGTAAACGCGTGATATTTGACCCTCCCCGAGATTTTTTATATTTTTAGCGTAAAATATTTAGTTTAGTTTTAATATAGCTATTTTAGCTAAATTTGACTATTTTACTTTATTTTTACCTTAAAATAAAAAATAACAAAATATAGTTTTATTAATGTTTCGTAGTCATTTTAAACTTGAAAAATACAAAAATAGTACTTTATATTTTTTATCTTTTTATAAAAATGAAAATAATAAAAATAGTTTCATTAATATTTTGTAGTTATTTTAAACTTGAAAAATACAAAAATAGTACTTTATATTTTTTATCTTTTTATAAAAATGAAAATAATAAAAAATAGTTTCATTAATATTTTGTAGTTATTTTAAACTTGAAAAAATATAAAAATAGTACTTTATATTTTTATCTTTTTATAAAAACGAAAATAATAAAAAAAAATAGTTTCATTAATATTTTGTAGTTATTTTAAACTTGAAAAATATAAAAAAATAGTTTTATTTTAATTATGAGTATTATAGTTATTTTGATTACCTAGGATTAATTAAATAACACCATTCTCGGTTCCGGGCGAAGAATAATATTCGGGTTCAAACTACCCGGTTTTATAATTTTCGGACCTAGCCCGTAATAATCCGAGTCCACTACACTAAAGGGGACAATACATAATGGGATGTGGGAATAATAAGAAAAGGACAAAGGGAAAAAGACAAAGAAAAAAAGAAACACTGGAAGACACAGAAAGGGAAAAACAGTAAGAGGAGGAGCCTGGGGAGAAAAATAGACAGGGAGAGACTGGATTTTGGAGAGCATTCTGAAGGGATACATATAGAAATCTTAGGGAGTGATAGAGAGATTTTTTGAAGGAGATAGACAGACATTTTTTCATACATACAGAAACCTTAGAAAAATATACACTGAGAGAGGTTGGATATGAACTGTAAAAATGTACTGTTCCATTGAACTTTCAGAAGAACTTTAGTTTAAATCATCGATTGGCTTTTGAATATTATCTGGGAGAGGCATTTTAGCTGAGAGTTTAAGGCAAGACCTTTGATAAACCAATACTAGTTTGTTGTTCTGTTGCTGGGTGTTGTCCTTCGGTTGCTCCTGTTGTTGCTGTTGTTCTGTGTTGTTCTTCTGTTGCCGCTGCTGTGGTTGTGGTTGTTGTCTGCTGTCCTGTTTGTTGTCTTGTTGTTGCTGCTTCAGTTGTTCTGTTGCTGTTGTTGTTGTGCCTTCTGCTGCTGCAACTGATCTCTCCTCATTGTTGATTTCCAGGTACATATTTGGATCCTGATGTAATTATGATTTTGAATCTGGAATGAAATGCACAGTTATGTGATTCTGTGATTGCTGCTGGACAGTAGGAGGATAATAGTTGTAAAATTGTTAAGCCTAGTAAATTGATGATTCTGCTGTATGTAAATATTGATTTGATTCTATCATTCGACTGCTAACTGATTTAAAGGCTTTTAACACTAATTCTGCAGTTAGTAAGTAATTATGTAATTAGTATGTAAATATTGATTTGATTTGATTAGTAAGCAACTGTTAGTAATAATTTGTTAGTTAATAATTTACATGTACCAATCACTTTATGCTTAAATGATCTGAAAGTTAGTAAGTAATGCCGCAGTTAAGAGATTTGATTAGTAAGTAGCTGTATGTTTAGCAATGATTTAAAAGTTAGTTTTTTAAAGTTTATGTTCAGCAGTGATTCACAAATTACCGATTTGTAATCAAAATTAGTGTTAGTTTGATTTAAGAAAGTCTAATATGATTAAAAGGGGATGTTGAAAGCCCAAGCTCATCTGATGGCCGATCATTAAGATTGGGAGAAGTGTTAATCAGTGAGCATATGGTCGAAGACAATAAAATCAGCTGTCCAGTTATAGTTGCCGCTCACAGTATCTTGAGTTTATTCTTAATCACGGCGTAACCTCATTTTAAGCACGGATTTTTGCTTTAAGCTAATAACAAGTTAATATGTAAAAAATATATAGTATACTTTAGGCACAATCCTCAAATAATGAGACGAGCCTCGCCAAACAAATAATACACAACTACGGGGCCCTCAAATAAGATTATTATAAAAGCATAAACTCGGGAAGATCGTTTAGCGAATTTCACGGTCTTTCCAAAAGTTAATCAAGACGATAGACTCTTTAGGCACGACTTTAATAAAATTACTTCTCCTAAATACGGGTGCGCATTTATGTGACCCAAATCTTACTCTCGGCGAAACTAAAATACATTAAAGTCGCAGGCGTACTGGTTGCGGTGCGGCTCGAAACGTGTTTTCGTGATGTCGCAATTTTTTCTAAAAAATTAAAGTGGAGTATAAGAACATACGAATAAAATGTATAAAGAAATCAGATAGAAACAAAAATTGCAGTTGAGCGACCGTGCTAAAACCACGGAATCCGGGGGTGCCTAGCACCTTCCCCCGGGTTAACAGAATTCCTTATCCAGGTTTCTAGTTTCGCAGACTATATTATAGAGTCATAAATTTCCTCGGTTCGGGATCAAACCGGTGACTTGGGACACCATTATTTTTCCAAGTGGCGACTCCGAATTAAATAAATTGATCCCGTTTCGATTGTCCTTTAATTGGAAAAACTCCCTCGTGCCCTCGCGGGTGCGGAAAAAGGAGGTGTGACAGCTCTGGCGACTCTGCTGGGGATGATAACCCAGAACTTCGGTTCAGGGTTTAAGAATTCGAGCTCAGTTAAATTGTTGTTTTTGTCTATATCTGATTATATGTTTAATTAATGTGCTATATGTCTACCGCTTTGATACTAGTTGCACTTTATATACAAACTGCTATATGTTTACCGCTTTGATACTATCTGAACTGTATATACAAACTGCGCCGAGTCTTTTCTTTCTCTCACCCCCGGGGATGTGCTCACTGTGCCGAGTCCTTTCTTTCTCTCACCCCCGGGGATGTGCTCACTGGTTGAGACTCCCTATTCTGTTAGTGTCATACCCCGAAATAATAAAGAGGCTCGGAAAGTTTCTAAGCCGGTTGGCTTTTTGGTTCCCGGAAAGGAGCTCCTTCCTCAGCCCGAGTTGTCCGCTTGGGTACACAGTCTAGATCACATACCGAGGTTCTGAGCTTAGAATAACATGACTTCATGCCGGATCCCTAGTAGGAACGCTTATTTGCATCATGTTGCATTTGCCTTAGGGGACTCAACACAGGGGTTGGGTCCGTCTAGGACAGGTGACCCGGTAATCAAAGACCGAGCATATTATATGTTACATTTATTTGTCCCGTATTATTATGCTGATTGGTTAAATTCCTGAAAACAAAAAGAAAGAAAAATTTTTGGAACAGAAAAGTATTGAAATATTGACAAAACTCAGTCGAAATTTTGAAAAGAAAAGTTTGAAAATAGGTAGAATAATTTTGTTGAAATAATTGGTCATAAAATAATCTGACCGAACTACGCAGGTTTGATTCTCGCCATTAGGTGGGATACGTAGGCAACCCTCATCGGGTCCAACCACCCCTTTTAAAAATCAAAAAAAAATGTGTGTTTAATTTTGTCAATAAAATCAAAGTGATGCCGTTTTTGCAAATAACCGAATGTTCCGAAAGGACGCCGGAAGGCTGTTTTTTGCAAAAATAGCCACTTTGAATCATTTTTAATAATTTGCAGCCGCAGCCTTGAAATATTCCTTGTGGAAATGTTGCAAGGCCATAGCCGCAAAATCAAGTCCGGGTTCACACCCCTTTTGCAAAAATAACCAAAAAATATTAAATTTTTGATTTTGTTATAAATGAGTCGGGTGATGCTATTCTTGCTCAAAATAGTTGAAAGGTTGTATCCGCAAAATTAAGTTTGAGTCATCACTCAACTTTTCAAAAAATAATCACTCTATCAAATAAGCCATTACATGGCCGGTCCTTGCATAAATAGCCACTTTTGGCATTTGAACTTCTTCAGTCTTGTATTGGCCTGTGTCGGTGTTGAATGATGCCCCATAGGCCCCAGGATTAAATTTTGAATTTATATCTTCTTGATAAAATTTTGCAAAAAAGAGCCACTTTGTCTAAATAAGCCATTATATGGCCAATTTATGAAAAATATTCTTGTGTTGGTTTATGGTGATGCCGAACGATGCCCCATGAGCCACGAAAAAAAAAATTAAGTTTATCTTTCTTAAATAAATTTTGCAAAAATAGTCATTTTGTCAATAAGCCATTAGGTGGCCAATTTTGTAGAAATAGTCATAATTGACACCAAAAATATTCTTTTTCTTGTAGAAATTTCCTACACAAGTTTGTAGTTGGAGTCGGCTTCTATAATTTTCCTTCAAAGAAAAAAAAATCAAAAAAATCAAATAAACATTTCTTTATTTCTTGCATTAATTTGCAAGAACTACGCTCGGTCTGATTCATGCGGGGTCATGATACGTAGGCAATCTCCATAAGATTCGACCACAACTGTATATGTATATATATGGAAAAAAAAATGAAAAAAAAAGAAAAAAAATAGAAAAAAGAAGTAAGCAAAAAATATTAAGTAAGCAAAAAATATGGATAAGGACTGACTGATTCCATTTCTACCATATTTTATTTTGAATTGTTGAGAATTGAGGTGGTTGGTTTGTGGTGAACCGAAAACAGAAGATCCAGGAAAACCTGATTATGATCCAAGATAGTGACACCAAGAATATCGCATAGAGTCCTTTACCCGCACGCCATGATGGACGCTTTGTGGGGATGTATTGACTAAAGCTGAAAATGTCGAAGCAAATAAGTGGCCTTGGTAATATTGATGCGAAGCTCAGTGGCCAAAATATCGTGCTTGGTAATCGGGAAAACTCTCCATTTCTTGGTCAACTAGAATGGAGTTTTTGGTGGCTTATTTTGTTGTCATTTTTGTCGTCCAGATTATTTCAGGGTTGTAATCAGGATATTGTCATGTAACTCAAACCCTTTTATCGTTCTATTTTGTCCAGTTTTCTATTGGTCGTAATACCTCATTTAGTATTGTGTAGGTTTGTTCCAAGGGTGTACCCCAGTTTATTGTGTTTGTTTTGTCGTATTAATTCATTTCTAGTTCGTCTAATGCAACTCTCTTGTTTTCCATTATTTCGAGTCATTTTTCTTTGATTTAAGTCTTTCTTCTTTATAGTCATTTTTCTGTCAACACTAGTGACATGACATGCACGCATAATTGTGGCCTAATCTTAAAAGTTAATCATGAAGGAATTGGAAGATAATCATGGCATTTTAAAAGAAATAATGATTTGAGATTATTTGGAACCCGAGTCACGTGAAATTTGGGGCGGGTAAAATACAAAGAAAGCCTTAAGGGAAAAATGGCCATGCTGACATGGGGTTCGCTCGTGATACTGAAATGGAAGTGTCGTCCAACAATACTTTAAAATGATGGATGAAAAAGGCGAATGGACGATATGGTTATCACTCCTAGCACAACCAAAAGATGTCCCGAATGTGTTGTTTGTACTTGGCATGTTTTGAAGATTGGAATGACGAAGGCATTTTGTTCTGCTACCCAAATACTTTATCCTTCGTTAACCCTTCGAGCCTTATTTTGATTTCTTTCATACCCCTCCTTCGGAGTTAGTTGCAAAGACTAGAAACACAGGTTTGAAAGACAAGAGAAAAAAAGGAAGAAAAGAAAACAACAAAAGGAGATAAAGAAAAGAAAAGAAAAAGAAAATGTGTGAAAAAAGAAATTTGAAAAAGAGGAATTGGGAACTACGTTTGACCTGATTCCTTAAAGAGGATACGTAGGCGCTTCACAGCTCGGTCATAGTGTAAATAAAGTAATAAAAATTCCCCAAACTGGGGCAAAGAAATATTGTGTTGATTATAAATAAATTTAGGTCCGAAGGTTGTAAATTTTGAACCCAAAATTGATTTTGTTTTGAGCCTTCAATACCCTTTCTTTCTAACCCTATCCAAATCCTACATTACGGTCCAAAGAAAGACCTTCTGATCAGTCTTCAAAAGAGGCCACGCAGGCGAGTGAGAGAGTCCTATCAAAATATAACACTCTGATTCTCAACAGAAAAGACTCTGATTCCCAGCAGAAAGGAAACACGAGAAAGTCTTAGCAGTGACACCCCAATCCCCAGCTAAAAGTGATACAAATGAGAGAGTCTTACCGGTGAAAACCTTCACAGGCACCATAAGGCGACGAAAGCTGAGAGAAAATCAAAATGAGAGAGGCTTGAAAGTGAAAACCCTTCGGGCACTACAAGTCAAATAAAGGGGATAATCAGATGGAAATCATGAGACAGAAATCGTGAAAGGAAATTAACGACGGAGGATAGGCCATATGTGCATGTCATGACCAGTAGAGTTGGTATCCGCGTTTGATAAGTTTTTATAGTTGTTTCTGGTTAGAGAGTCAGTCTTCTATTTGTTGTTTCTTTTTATCTTTCTCCTTTTGTCAAAATTCTCCATCAAAGTCAGTCTAGTCATAACATAGTGAGAAATGACTTCAAAGCTTGCCACCAACTTTCCAATTATTATGCAAGACAAGGAAATGCCATTGACGGCAGAGAAGTATGGTGCAAAGAAGATTATTAAACTGGGGCAGAAAATTTTCTTTTCAGTTTGAAAATTTTCTGGAAGTCAATACCCACTTGGGGAAGAAGGAAAGTTTTAAGAGAAATGGTCTTCGAACCAGTGTCATCCTCAACAGCCTTCAAGAAGAGTGAAACACCAATTTTGAGGAAATGAAAATCCCCCAGCAATGCTATCTACAGCAAGTTCCGAGGTGGTCGGACAACACAGAGTGGTAGAGGAAGAAAGGAAATCCCATCTTCAACAAAATAACCCCCAACAAGTTGAGAAACACAAAACGGGGAAGGGATAAATGGAAAAACCCATCCCCAGCAGGAATATCATCTCTAGCAAATGAAATCATTCCCCAACAATGTTTTGGGAACCCCGAGCGAGGGAAAGGAGAAAAGAAAAAAAACCACCCCACAGGAGCGGCACAACCGCTCACAATGTTTTGAACTAACAAATTTTCTTTGATTTGAAACAGGGAAAGAAAGTGCTATTGATAACAGAAAGTCATGCCACAAGGAAGAACACCAATACTGGGGCAGAAAATTTTCTGCCGTTGTTGAAAATTTTCTCGGAGAAACGAGGAAGGCAACTCAAGATGACATGTCAGGTTTGTCCACCTTCAAATAGGATGTTTCAGGTTTGTCCACCTTCGAACAGGACATCTCGGGTTTGTTCACTTTCATACATTGATATCATGGGAGTATTCGCCCTCGAATAGGATACAATGGGAGTATTCGCCCTCGAATAGGATACAATGGGACTATTCGCCCTCGAATAGGATACAATGGGAGTATTCGCCCTCGAATAGGATACAATGGGAGTATTCGCCCTCGAATAGAATACAATGGGAGTATTCGCCCTCGAATAGGATACAATGGGAGTATTCGCCCTCGAATAGGATACAATGGGAGTATTCGCCCTCGAATAGGATACAATGGGAGTATTCGCCCTCGAATAGAATACAATGGGAGTATTCGCCCTCGAATAGGATACAATGGGAGGTATTCGCCCTCGAATAGAATACGATGGGAGTATTCGCCCTCGAATAGAATACGATGGGAGTATTCGCCCTCGAATAGAATACGATGGGAGTATTCGCCCTCGAATAGAATATGATGGGAGTATCCGCCCTCAAATAGGATACGACGGGACCATCCGCCCTCGAATAGGATATTTTACGTATGTTTTATCTTACATTGTCCTATGCATATTTTGTAAATTATTACCAGCATGCATTTTAAAAATTCAAAAGTTGCTACTAAAAGCAGGCGCCTACCTGTATAACAAAAGGCAAGTGTTCAGGCTTTACATTGCAGGTCTTGAAACCAGTAACCCGCCATAAAGTTGAGGGTTACAACAAGAGATCCCAGCGCAAATTCAAGCGCATGAGTCAAAGGAAATGAGGGAATGAAGGAAATTTTTCCCAGCATCATTATACTCAGCAGGCAAGTAAATAGTTCTAAAGATATCCCCAGCAGTCAGGAGGGAAAGCAACACGACCCAGGAAGAAAGCAATTCCGAAACAAGGAAATTTAGGAGAAATGATGGTTCAAGAGTCGATGCAGCAAGAAGAAAGTGGTGCAGGAAGCAAAGGAAGGCGACATGGATGGGATGGAGTTAGTGAGTTGATGTTGAAGTCAGGTGCCCGCCTGAAGAATGGAGTGGCGATTTATTTTCAAAGGATGTTGTTGAAGTCAGGAGCCCGCTTGAAGAATGGAGTGGCGATTTATTTTCAAAAGATGTTGTTGAAGTCAGGAGCCCGCCTGAAGAGAGGAATGGCGATTTATTTTCAAAAGATGTTGTTGAAGTCGGGAGCCCGCCTGAAGAGAGGAATGGCGATTTATTTTCAAAAGATGTTGAAGTCAGGAGCCCGCCTGAAGAGAGGAATGGCGTTTTATTTTCTAAGTTGATGTTGAAGTCAGGAGCCCGCCTGAAGAGAGGAATGGCGATTTATGTCAAAAGATGTTGTTGAAGTCAGGAGCCACCTGAAGAGAGGAATGGCGATTTATTTTCAAAAGAGGTTGAAGTCGGGAGCCCGCCTGAAGAATGTAGTGGCGATTTATTTTGAAGTTGTAGTTGAAGTCGGGGAGCCCGCTTGAAGAATGGAGTGGCGACTTATTTTGAAGTTGGTTGAGGAAAGCGGTAGAGTATAACGGAAATCTCCAGCATGAATCCAAGTTCATAATCAAAAGGCAGAGTGTAACGGAAATCCCCAGCATGAATCAGAAGGAAGGCAACCAGAATGCGAGTCAACAGTCCGAGGGGATCAACAGAAGTTTAGTCACAATAAACAAAAAGAAAAAAAAGAGGCATGAAGCCAATCCAAAATGCAGAAGTTGATGAAAGATGTGGCATGCTCAAGACATGGCCGAGGTCACAAGCACTGTATACCTAGTCTTGATTCGAAAAGCAGCACCTGCAACTAGCAAGTATCAAGGTTCAAATTTAGAGTCCGCATGAAGCACCAACCAATACTCAAGATCAAGCTTCAAGAAGACTTATAGATAGGAATCTTGTAACTAGTAGTTGATAGGCTTAGTTAGTCTTTCTCATGTTTTGATTTTTGATGTAATAGCAGGACCACGGACCGGAACTTCGATGGAACAGAACCTCGACGGAACGACACCTCGACTGGCTCTCCACCTCGGTTACTCCATATTCTTACTCACTTCTAAACTACACGTGGCCTGATTCCTTTATAGCCAAGGATATGTAGGCAGCTCAGATACAAGGGCTCGGTCACATTCCTCTTCTTTTAGTTTAGTCCCTCCCAATAAGGGTCAGGTCAAAAACACTTGTCTAGTCGTTCTTTGTCCGAAAACTCTTTGTGTTTTCAGTCAAAGAGGGGCAGCTGTAAACGCGTGATTTTTGACCCTCCCCGAGATTTTTTATATTTTTAGCGTAAAATATTTAGTTTAGTTTTAATATAGCTATTTTAGCTAAATTTGACTCTTTTACTTTATTTTTACCTTAAAATAAAAAATAACAAAATATAGTTTTATTAATGTTTCGTAGTCATTTTAAACTTGAAAAATACAAAAATAGTACTTTATATTTTTTATCTTTTTATAAAAACGAAAATAATAAAAAAATAGTTTCATTAATATTTTGTAGTTATTTTAAACTTGAAAAATATAAAAATAGTACTTTATATTTTTTTATCTTTTTATAAAAACGAAAATAATAAAAAATAGTTTCATTAATATTTTGTAGTTATTTTAAACTTGAAAAAATATAAAAATAGTACTTTATATTTTTATCTTTTTATAAAAACGAAAATAATTAAAAAAAATAGTTTCATTAATATTTTGTAGTTATTTTAAACTTGAAAAATATAAAAAAATAGTTTTATTTTAATTATGAGTATTATAGTTATTTTGATTACCTAGGATTAATTAAATAACACCATTCTCGGTTCCGGGCGAAGAATAATATTCGGGTTTAAACTACCCGGTTTTATAATTTTCGGACCTAGCCCGTAATAATCCGAGTCCACTACACTAAAGGGGGAACTCATAGAGAGAGTAAACATTTTTGAGAGGGATACACACACAAATACTCACTAGAAATATAAGAAACACTGGAAGACACAGAAAGGGAAAAACAATAAGAGGAGGAGCCTGGGGAGAAAAATAGACAGGGAGAGACTGGATTTTGGAGAGCATTCTGAAGGGATACATATAGAAATCTTAGGGAGTGATAGAGAGATTTTTGAAGGAGATAGACAGACATTTTTTCATACATACAGAAACCTTAGAAAAATATACACTGAGAGAGGTTGGATATGAACTGTAAAAATGTACTGTTCCATTGAACTTTCAGAAGAACTTTAGTTTAAATCATCGATTGGCTTTTGAATATTATCTGGGAGAGGCATTTTAGCTGAGAGTTTAAGGCAAGACCTTTGATAAACCAATACTAGTTTGTTGTTCTGTTGCTGGGTGTTGTCCTTCGGTTGCTCCTGTTGTTGCTGTTGTTCTGTGTTGTTCTTCTGTTGCCGCTGCTGTGGTTGTGGTTGTTGTCTGTTGTCCTGTTTGTTGTCTTGTTGTTGCTGCTTCAGTTGTTCTGTTGCTGTTGTTGTTGTGCCTTCTGCTGCTGCAACTGATCTCTCCTCATTGTTGATTTCCAGGTACATATTTGGATCCTGATGTAATTATGATTTTGAATCTGGAATGAAATGCACAGTTATGTGATTCTGTGATTGCTGCTGGACAGTAGGAGGATAATAGTTGTAAAATTGTTAAGCCTAGTAAATTGATGATTCTGCTGTATGTAAATATTGATTTGATTCTATCATTCGACTGCTAACTGATTTAAAGGCTTTTAACACTAATTCTGCAGTTAGTAAGTAATTATGTAATTAGTATGTAAATATTGATTTGATTTGATTAGTAAGCAACTGTTAGTAATAATTTGTTAGTTAATAATTTACATGTACCAATCACTTTATGCTTAAATGATCTGAAAGTTAGTAAGTAATGCCGCAGTTAAGAGATTTGATTAGTAAGTAGTTGTATGTTTAGCAATGATTTAAAAGTTAGTTTTTTAAAGTTTATGTTCAGCAGTGATTCACAAATTACCGATTTGTAATCAAAATTAGTGTTAGTTTGATTTAAGAAAGTCTAATATGATTAAAAGGGGATGTTGAAAGCCCAAGCTCATCTGATGGCCGATCATTAAGATTGGGAGAAGTGTTAATCAGTGAGCATATGGTCGAAGACAATAAAATCAGCTGTCCAGTTATAGTTGCCGCTCACAGTATCTTGAGTTTATTCTTAATCACGGCGTAACCTCATTTTAAGCACGGATTTTTGCTTTAAGCTAATAACAAGTTAATATGTAAAAAATATATAGTATACTTTAGGCACAATCCTCAAATAATGAGACGAGCCTCGCCAAACAAATAATACACAACTACGGGGCCCTCAAATAAGATTGTTATAAAACTTAGACTCGCAAGGACCGTTTAGCGAATTTCACGGTCTTTCCAAAAGTTAATCAAGACGATAGACTCTTTAGGCACGACTTTAATAAAATTACTTCTCCTAAATACGGGTGTGTCACGCCCCAAATCGAGGGACATGACCGACATTAAAGTCACAGGCATACTGGTTGCGGTGCGGCTCGAAACGTGTTTTCGTGATGTCGCAATTTTTTCTAAAAAATTAAAGTGGAGTATAAGAACATACGAATAAAATGTATAAAGAAATCAGATAGAAACAAAAATTGCAGTTGAGCGACCGTGCTAAAACCACGGAATCCGGGGGTGCCTAACACCTTCTCCCGGGTTAACAGAATTCCTTATCCAGGTTTCTAGTTTCGCAGACTATATTACAGAGTCATAAATTTCCTCGGTTCGGGATTAAACCGGTGACTTGGGACACCATTATTTTCCCAAGTGGCGACTCTGAATTAAATAAATTGATCCCGTTTCGATTGTCCTTTAATTGGAAAAACTCCCTCGCGCTCTCGCGGGTGCGGAAAAAGGAGGTGTGACAATCATTCCAAATATCAACCACCCATAACATCTAAGCGTCGGCTTTGAGGCTAGGATTGTTCACTGCTAGGTGTAATGTATATACATTGTTCTGGGTGTAAGGCGTTAGGGGAAATGGTTGAGTGAAAGATTCTCTAGAGAGTATAGTTTGATTGCTCAAGGGCTAGCAATGAATTGTGGGGTGTTGATAATAGGCGAAATGTAGGTGATTTAGCTATTGTTCATGCTTCCCCTTTATTATATTCCAACGTAATAATATGGTTAATTGATGAAAAATAGGCTCTAATTGTAATTTGTATACATTGCAGGATGATGAGCTTATATGATGCTTTCAAGAGGCTATTAGAATAATATATTAGCAAGAATGGCTCCTCGGAGCTGAGTGTGCGCAAGGACGAGACAAAGAAATATAAGAAATAATGGTCCAGGTGAGCGAGCTGACGCGCGAACTCAGGCGCGAGCCCGCGCATGTTAGGCGGGTTGAGGCGGAATATTAGACAAAACTCGCGAAGAAATGCACGAGCTCGCGCGTTTCCCAGTCCAGAAAAGAGTTGTTCAGGGGCAAAATTGGAATCTGGAGAGAAACCCACTTAATCTATATAAAGTCAAGCTCTCACAAGGTTAATAAATCAAGGTTTTCATAGGGTAAATCTTAATTTTGAGAGTACGTTTGCAAGAGAAACAAGTGTGAGAGATCACCCAAAATATCGTTATTCTTATGCTGTTTTTTTCCTGCAATCTCCAATTATGAATCTTCTAGCAGTTTATTCCTCCATTGTTATGCGTAGCTAAATACCTTAATCTAATGTTATGGTGGAACCCATTGGGGATGACTTGGTTGTTTTATTAATATAGTTGGATTTGTTTGTTAGTTTCTAGTTGTCCATCTATGTTTTGATTGTGGTTAGTTGAAAGGGCCCTCAATTATCTGTTCCGATTTAATATGTATCTACTTGAGAAAGTGTGTATATTTAGGTGATTGTATGAACAACATCACTCCCGGAGTATAGACGAGTGTCATAACCGAGGGATTAGAGGTTGGATTAGAGATAACGGTAACCTGGTTGCAATCTAAGTGAATCGTATTGTGAATCTTGCTAGCGTAGCTTGAGAGAGTGTGTCTATTAAATTATCATATTTGCTTGAGAAAGATTTATGATAGCTGGAGCGTTCATGATTGATAGAGACAACTAAATCCAAGCAATAAGAAATATACAACCAATGAAATCAACAATGGGGGAAACCATTGCCTTAGACCTTATTCCACTTGTTTACACATCAAGTTTAGATATTTTCAGCTGTTAATTACTTTCAGTCTTTAGTTCTTAGAAAAATCAACCATTGTGAATCAAAAAAGTTTGGGAAACAAATTGTGTGAATTTTGTAAATCTGACAATAGTAATTGATAAGTTAATTCTCTGTGGTTCGACTCGGAGCATAAATACTCAGATTATATTTGCAATACACATGTAGTCTTTTGCGGCAGTTAGTTGAGCATGATCATATACTATTTTATTTACTTCACGCATCACCCTATTGCAAGATGCCGCCCCACCACATTTCATTGTGTTCCTTCTCTTGCAAAGCTCCCAAAGAATCGTAGCAGGAGCAGCATAAAATAAAGGTTTTAGCTTAGGACAACACTTTGTACTCCACCATGATCTTATGACTTGATGTACCTGTACCATGTTGATCATCAATCCTACAACTTGTATGAATGTATTCCACACCTTCATGGTAGTATCACTTGTCAAAAACAAATGTTGAAATGAGTCTTCATGTGGTGGTAAGCAACAACATTTAGATAGTACTATATATTATCTTCTTCTCCCCAAATCATCGGTACAAATCTTCCCTTTCCAAACTCTCCACAAAAAGAAAAACTTTTTGAAAGGTAATCACATGGTCTATAACTTGGCAAGTTTAGGACTGCTCTGCTCTTTATGTTTCCAAATTTTCCATGCACTACTAACTGTAAACTTACCTGAAGATGTTGGCATCCATCTTGGGGTATCCCAGTTATTATCAGTATTAGCAAAATTCACTTCTTTTCTAATGTGATCAGCAATATCTTATGGAAAAGATTGTTCCAGAAATTGCTCATTCCAGTCTTCATCGTCTCTCAATTCAGCCACTTCTTACAATTCTTCATTGATTGGGAATTCTGGAGTTACAACATGATACATGCCCCTAATACAGACCAGTTTTCATACAAAACATTAGTAGACCCCCTGTTTATTTTCCATAAGACTTCATGCTCAACTTCTTTCCTTGCCTCCAACCTTTTCCTCCAAACTTGTGATTCTTTCCTAAATTGAACCACAACAGGTAGTTCTTTTTTGCAATAATTGTTCCACATGAAATTTGACAACAATGACTTGTTAGTTCCAAATATTCACCACAACTTAGCAAATAAGTCATTTGAGATATCAACCAAACATCTAAAACCTACTCCTCCCTCCTCCATAGGAAGACATAGATTCTACCAGTTTGTCTAATTGCTTCTTCGGCCCTCTTCCTTATTGCTTCAGAAGAACCTAGCAAACGTTTTATGTAAGTGTTCAAGAATATTGTTTGGTAGATCAAATAAAGAAAAAATGTGTGTAGTCATGCTTTTCCACACATTAGAGATAAGAGTAGCTTCCCCTTCCAAGAGTATAGCTTTGCTTTCACATTCTAGATCAAATCATTGTAATAATCCTTCCTTCTTTTTGTATAAAATATTGGGCGGCAAAGGTAAATAAGAGGGAATGCGCCCAATGAGAATCTAGTGATATTTCCTATTGTGTTCGGCAGTGTCCCAGCTACATTAGCATGCATATAGTATGAGCTCTTTGCCTTGTTTATCAACTGTCCAAAAGTGTGTTCATACTAAACCAACACATCAACAATCTTATGTAATGATTAAGGATCTGTAGAGGCAAATATAATAGTGTCATCAACTTAGGCAAGTTGGTTCAATGGATCAATCTATTTTTGCATTCCAAATCCTCTAAATAGCTTGTCTTTAAACAATTTGTTCGGTGACCTTGACAAAACTTCAACTGACATAATGAACAAAGCTAGGGATAGTGGATACCCTTGCCTTACACCCCTGTTGAATAAAAAAAGTGATGTTTTCCCATTAACCATGACTAAGTACCAATTGTTAGCAATCAGATTCCACACCATATTGATTAAACATTCTACAAACCCCATATTCCTTAACACATGCATAAAGTATTTTCATGATACCCTATCATAAGCCTTTTGCCATATCTATCTTTATTACAACATTGGCAGGTTTCCCCCTTAATCTAAGGTTTGTAATAATCTTTTCTGTCAAAAGAAGTTTCTCAAATATACTTCTTCCCTTTAAAAATACAGATTGATTTGAAGAGATCAGTAAAGGTAGTATTTTCTCCAATCTATTATGAACCACCCTTGAAAACACCTTATTAATGCAATTAATCAAACTTATAGGTCTAAGATCAGATAATTTTTAAAATCTAGGCTTTTTGGGTTGCAAGACAAGGTTTATATGAGATATAGACTTAGGCAAAGGATAACCCTCATAGAATAAAATCAGCAACTTCTGAATATCCTCACCTACAATGTCCCAGCATGCTTGAAATAACAAGCCAGAAAATCCATCTGGACCATTTGCACTATCACTACTCAATGAAAGTACTATTTCCTTAACCTCCTCTCTAGTAGGCAATCTACATATCTCTAGGCTCTTCTCCCTTGTGACCGTGTGACCATTGAAGGTACACGACTAGGTAAGCCTAACACGTTGCGGAATATACAAGCTATGAACACTTAAATAAGAAAACAGCGGAAAAATAGGGTAAAAGATATGTAATCCGTGCCACTTGGCACATACATCCGTCAACACCATGAATAAAACACTACCAAGATCCGGAATCCCACGGTAACACAGACTAAAAGAGAATATACAACTGTGGCTCTACGTGTAAAGAGTGTCTAACAACGAAATGAAGGAAAAATGCCAACTAGTACTATTAGAATAGAAGGAAAAGCCTCTGGATCCGCGGACGTAGCAGATCATACCTCGAGGTCTCCCAGAAAGCTGCGGAATCACCTAGCACGGGCCTGCTGTGATGTACCTGGATCTGCACAGCAAAAGTGTGCAGAAGAGTAGCATGAGTACACCACGGCGGTACTCAGTAAGTGCCAAGCCTAACCTCGATGGAGTAGTGACGAGGAAGGTCAGGGCCCTACTGAGAAACAAATAATATAATGATAATAACAATAATAAGGAGTTTAAATGATAATAATTTCCGAAATTAACAACAATAAATGATTACTGCAATCGTCTACAATTAAGCTAACAACAAATAGTCAACTCGATAAAACCAGTCCAGGACCTGTGGGAATCGAACCCACAGTCCCATTGACAGTACCTCTGGGTCTCCGGGAATCGAACCTGCAGCCCATGTCTCAATAAATAATCAATAACTCAGGATCTCCGGGAATCGAACCCGCAGTCCCTACCAATAACTCAGGATCTCGGGAATCGAACCCGTAGTCCCTACCAATAACTCAGGATCTCGGGAATCGAACCCGTAGTCCCTACCAATAACTCGGGATCTCGGGAATCGAACCCGTAGTCCCTACCAATAACTCAGGATCTCGGGAATCGAACCCGTAGTCCCTACCAATAACTCAGGATCTCCGGGAATCGAACCCGTAGTCCACAAGCACAGCCAATAAGGAAATCCACAGAGAGAATAATTATGCTTAACTATAACTTCACCGAAAAATAGTGCCAATAATTATCAAGGAGTTCAAATAAGGCAATTAGGCACTAAACAGTTAAGTGCTACCTAATCATGCTTTTCTAACCACTACCGGGTAAAAGTATCAAATTAACAACCAAAGACAGGAATATCGCTCATCGAACATTTGAAATAAAGTACGTGTTCAACAACCAGCGCATGTACACGCCCGTCACCTCGCGTACAAGGCATTTAAACTATCACATAATATCCTAGGGGTGAAAATTCCCCCACACGAGGTTAGACAAGCCACTTACCTCGACTCCGGTACAAAACCGCTATGAAACAACTCTCTTGCCGCGAATGTCGGCCTCCACAGGTGTAGTATCCGATAAAAATCAATAGAATCATATCAAAATAGGTCAATTGGGCATTACCCAATCAAAACAACTCAAAATACGCCAAAAACCCACAAGTTGCCAAAACCCGACTTTCGGTACGCTTATCGAAAAATCACGAAAATTATATATTCGGGTTTCTTATCTCAATACGAGTCTAGGCATATAAAATTTACCAAAATCGGACTCCATTTGCCCACTCAAATCAGAGATTTTCTAACATTTAGGCCTAGGGCTCAAACCTACCTTTAATCTTCCAATTTCAGTGAAATAATCACGGATTTCATGATAAACCAACGAATTAAGGTGAAGAAACTTACCCCCGATGATTTCCCGATGATATCCCAGCGTTTCCCCTTCAAAATCCTCTCTTGGAGCTCAACAATGGCGGTTTTGGTGTGTTAGGCCGCGACTGAAATGTTCTGGACTTAAAGTCACTGCCAGGCCATTTTACTCTACGCGATCGCAGCACCGGGCTTGCGATCGCGATGCACAAAATATGGGCGGCCTAATTTTCCTCTACGCGAATCGCGTGACCCTGGACGCGATCGCAGTGAACAACTCGGCAACCCTACGCGATCGCAAACGTACTAACGCGATCGCGAAGAACAAACTCGTCCGGCTCCCCAAACTACCCTACGCGATCGCATACTCACTCACGCGATCGCACTGTTTCCGACCAATACCCTACGCGATCGCATGAAACCTCACGCGATCGCACTGGTTCAACCTCCAGACTTACGCGATCGCAGGCTTTACTTCGCGATCGCAGAGCTCAAGATTTCTCCCTTACGCGATCGCATGGCCATCTCCGCGATCGCGGAGAGCAAAATTGCTCTACGATTATTGCAGCAGAACAGCAGTGCCTTTTGGCACAAATTGGTCCATTTGGACCCCGAATTCATCCCGAGGCTCCCGGGACCCCAACGAAAACCACCAACATACTCCAAAACACGATATGAACTCGTTCAAATCATAAAAACACGTCTAACAACATCAAAACCCATAATTCACATCGAATTCAAGCCTAAATTTCTTAAAACTTTCCGAATTGCACATTCGATCTAAAACCCGACCAAACGACGTCCGAATGACCTGAAACTTTGCGGACATATCCAAATTCACATAACGAAGCTACAGAAATTGTCGGAATTCCATTCCGACCCCGGATCAAAATCTCACCTATCGTTCGGATTCGCCAAAATTTCAACCTTCGGCATTTCAAGCCTAATTGAGCTACGGACCTCCAAAATACATTCCGAACGCGCTCCCGACCCCGAAATCACCTAACGGAGCTAATGGAACCATCGGATTTCCGTTCCGAGATCGTCTTAACACTGTTCCGGCTACGGGCCATTTTCTAACTTTAAAGCTCTCATTTAGGGACTAAGTGTCCCAAAATACTCCAAATTTCAGAACCGACTCTCCCGGCAAACCACAATAGCATAAATGAACTTAGGGGAACAGTTAAATTGGGGATTGTGGCGTAATTTTCTAAAACGACCAGTCGGGTCGTTACATCTTCCCACACTTAAAGATTCGTTCGTCCTCGAACGAGCATATAAAACATACTTGGAGTGGTGAAGAGATGAGGGTATTGGTTGCGCATATCCTGCTCGGTCTCCCGAGTTGCCTCCTCGACCGGCTGACCCTGTCACTGAACCTTTTCATGAAATGACGTTCTTTGACCTTAGCTTCCTGACTTGCTTGTCTAGAATGGCCATTGGCCCCTCAACGTAAGACAGATCCTCGTATAGCTGAACAGAAGTGATATCCAACACATGTGACGGGTCACCATGGTACCTCCGGGCATAGAGGCATGAAATACGGGATGGACTCCGGCTAGGCTGGGAGGTAAGGCCAACTCATAAGCAACCTCCCCAACATGCCTCAAAATCTCAAAAGGGCCAATAGATCTAGGACTCAGCTGGGCACATTAGCCTGATATAATCTGAAGATATTCCCTCTTGTTCAACAATTAAGTCTTAGAGCCTAATTCCAACATCCGGAATTCTATGCCAGGCTTGTTTTCATCAAGAGATCACTCAATATTCCTCAAACGCCATCCTCAAACATGATTGCATAACCTTGCTGGATACTTACCTTGCAACACTAAATCCACAGGACCACGATAATATTTTATGATCAAATTAGCCAAAAATTCAACGAATCAGATGCTCCCATTGCACCTCGCGATCTACATAGGTCTCATTCCAACTTTTACAATACTGACACGACGGAAGAGATGTGCCGATATCCATAACCAACTACTGAGTCAACAATTCATTGGGTCTATACTCCTGACAAGATCCATTACCTTGTCCTAAACCAGAGGATGATCCTTTCCTCTATAATATATTTCATATAATCAGTTTGCACTGACCCCAAATCCCATAACCTCATCTCACCCAGTACGAACTGCTCAGGCGATAAGCCACCTCAGACGTAATCAAAAGTCCCACAAGATGACACAATGTGCCAGTAGGCTACTGATTCGTACATGATACAAAAGGAAGGCGAACACTAGAGAGAACTATTCAACTCTCACATTAACATGGACCTCCTCAGAAAATAGGAAACAGAACACATAAAAGCAATTATAGACACTGAAATAAACATCACACTGTTGCGGCGTGCAACCCGATCCCAACAATATAACCATGGCGGCGTGCCACCCGATCCCAACAATATAACCATGGCGGCGTGCCACCCGATCCCAACAATATAGACTCACACAAAGAGTCATATGTCGAGCTGAATAGCTCATCACATCAAAATACTGAATATCGATCATAAGCACACTAAGGTGCATGATATCGGACTCAATGAAAACATATAGCGCTATAGGCTATGAACTCAAGCACAACTGAGGTGCGACATAAGATATGAGCCTCAAGAGCCATCATGCTCATATAACATCACCGCTAAGCGGAACCTCAACACATAAGGAACTTACCAAGCCGTCGCACACTTATACGGCGCAATATATCTTTACTTGAATTAACTAACCGCGAAATAAGACCGCGACTATCCCTCCATAAAGGGCGCATTGCTGGAAGAAACATAACCGGCCTGACGCAAGGCTCACTTCCACATTTAAATCTATCCACCGACCTTAAGTCTATCCTGGTCGTGCCAAGCTAAGTCAATAATATTTCACAGGTCTATAACCCACTAAACAGAGTGCCCTCCAGGCATAAGTTCTCAAATGGATGATATCACCAAAATTCTCATACTTGGTTTAAATTTCTAACCAATCAAGTGACTACAAGTCACACCTATACAATCTTCTTGTGGGTCAAGCTCCCACCATCTTCCGAATAATTAAACGGACCTGCACATTCAGTCCACCGGCTGCACTAACACTGAAAAGCGATCAGGAGTCCCTAACCGGGATGCAAAGCCTTTCTCACAGAACACCGATCTCAAATGATACTGATGTTAATACCCATCTTACTCAAAACAGTGACACTCTTTCCCTGCTCATCCGAGCTCTTTATATCACATTCATTGACCAAATTGTGACCTTGGTCCTTACTTCAAATTTTCATACTACTCACTGCACCCCACGTGCCGATATACGATAGGCACAATTTCCATCATAGCTCTAGAACTGACGATAGGCTAATACTTCATCACATAAGACTTTCCATTAAGCTCACTGCAGGGGAACTATAACAACATACGGCGAATTCTCATAACCATCGAATATGCCAATCCATAAGTAGTGGTCCAAGCCACCATAACCGTTCCCGAGATCTGCCTACTCATAACAAGCCCTTAACAGAAGAATACTTCAGAATAACATCAATCACTGCGGCCGACAAGTCTCAAATGCACCGCCACAAATCACATGCATAATTCGATCACGTTGCATGAACCGATCATTGACACTAATACGCCAACTCAACTATGGCGGATCAATCTACTTCCTTCCAGGTTATCCTTGATTGCCTTAGAAATGTTAATATCTTCCTTCAATACCTAACTTATTCCAACCGCACTTACCCCGAGTGACCTTAAATCATGAGGCCATGCTATCTCAAGAACGACGACCATTTCATGTCTCTCGAATACTACACCACAAGTCAAAACATCATAGATCATTTTGTGCCTTTCTTCATAAGTTGCTTCAAAAGCTTGAGCCTCAACTGTACTTATAGACTCAGAATTATCGGGCACCACACTTTACCTCTTGAATTCACTAGGACCGCTATTGAGAACCATCCGGTTCTAACTTGCCCCAGTACGCAACCAACTCTACTGAATTTCTTTATAACATATGAATACCCTCTCGATAAAGCCCCCAGCGGAACCACTTCCCTCGCAACCTGCACCTATACGAGGCATAAATCATGAATCTTCCCTCAAGTTTGAACATGAGCCAGTAAGGCTAACCATAACATGCATTCAACAGTACATATACTCAAATTACCACACATGGTCCTTTCCCGTGGCTGCAATAACACAATAATACGCTAATATCCAGAATTCACACAGGTAATTAACCATGCAACCCAATCTTAAGCGGTGGGACTCTCCCACTTAGCCCAAAGCCACTATTACACGACTCTCGAACACATTAGAACCATTCTCTCGAGTCATTTACTATTATTCAACCGCAACTCACTTGATCCAACGAATATAACCACCTGTGCTCTATTAGCACTCTAACATCATAGGGTATGACCTCATCCCAATACAACCAAACATCTTCTCGCTCCGTGCACCGAGCATTCTCTACCAACAACATCTTAAAACATACTATGATTCTCACACGCCTACGAAGCACCATGTAGCCTTTGTCAAATATTTCCCTGCTGATAATAAAATGCGGAGTTTATTAGGGACACAGGAACATCTAAAGTCCCAACATTATACCATACGAGCCTCAACTCTTGCCCATCCGCAAGTTTTCAAGAACTTTGGAATAGCACCTAAATACATCGCAGGCCAAATCTGATACGACACATGACCCGTAATTACATCGTTGATAGTGAAATCCTTGCACTTGACACGAAGTCTTAAGATACATCTTGCTAATCCATGATACTAGCCCTTAACATTCGTACGCCTTCAACATAAGACAGCCCAAGACATTCGTTTGGTACATGTCCTTCTTAAGACAGTTAAACTCATTTCCCCCGGTATCTCTGTTGGTTGAATCCTTCGCTAAATAGATATCTCATATGAACCTTATAGTCTTTATTACCACCAACTATTTTTAGATCTACATCCACCTTGTGATTCTACCATTGCTGTGACGATTTGGCGGTTAAGTAAACCTTGTCACGACCGTACTATCAACCGAATGCCAGAACCTAGTGCACCCCCATGTGCACAATTGAAGATCTCTCAATTCTCTTGCATTATCGATATGGACGACACGCGGTAACAATAGTTGAGTAAATTCTTGACTCCCTTGAGATCTCTCTGCAGCGTCACGAACCGTCGGTGCATACTTGATATCGAGTGCGCAATTTCAATACACGAGTGGATACAAAAGAACATATGACATAGGCTTCAACTGAATAAATGACGCACGATAAAGAATTCAAAGAATTGAAGAGTTTCCTAAACAGTTACATAGCCTCTCGTAGATAAATACAGACGTCTCCGTATCGATCAGCGAGACTCTAAGTAACCGGTCTGTGTGTCGTGACTCCTATGAACCTAGAGCTCTGATACCAACTTGTCACGACCCTAGTTCACCAATCGTGAACATGTCGTGATGGCACCCAGTTCCCACGACTAGGTAAGCCTAACACGTTGCGGAATATACAAGCTATGAACACTTAAATAAGAAAACAGCGGAAAAATAGGATAAAAGATATGTAATTCGTGCCGCTTGGCACATACATCCGTCAACACCATGAATAAAACACTACCAAGATCCTGAATCCCACGGTAACACGGACTAAAAGAGAATATACAACCGTGGCTCTACGTGTAAAGAGTGTCTAACAACGAAATGAAGGAAAAATGCCAACTAGTACTATTAGAATAGAAGGAAAAGCCTCTGGACCCGCAGACGTAGCAGATCATACCTCGAGGTCTCCCAGAAAGCTGCGGAATCACCTAGCACGGGCCTCCTCTGATGTACCTGGATCTGCATAGCAAAAGTGTGCAGAAGAGTAGCATGAGTACACCACGGTGGTACTCAGTAAGTGCCAAGCCTAACCTCGATGGAGTAGTGACGAGGAAGGTCAGGGCCCTACTGAGAAACAATAATATAATGATAATAACAATAATAAGCAGTTTAAATGATAATAATTTCCGAAATTAACAACAATAAATGATTACCGCAATCGTCTACAATTAAGCTAACAACAAATAGTCAACTCAATAAAACCAGTCCAGGACCTGTGGGAATCGAACCCACAGTCCCTCTGATACCAAGTTTGTCACGCCCCAAATCGAGGAACATGACCGGCGCCTGACCGGGTTGCCCCAGTCAAGCGGACATGGGTGCCTTTCATTCCCACGCGTTACCCCTGTGATGACTGTTTCTCATTAACCAAATATATTACTAATCATAATTGATTTCACATTAAGCAAATAAAACGATACGAGTGATTCATTAACAAGATTTCAATTTTTACAACGCCCGACATAACACCATATATATACATAAGACTGGAGTCCCACAGTTTACATGTCTACCGAGCCTCTAGGATACAAAAAGGGAAATACAATACTTGCCGGTAACAAGGCTCCGGCTATACCTTACAAAACCAAAATGAAATCTAAACCGAGTGGCATGAACCACGCAAGGCCCAAGGAAGAAAGGGGCTCACCAAAATGGGCAGTGGAAGGAGAAGGATACTACTGCCGATGAGCTGAAGTGCCTGCTACTGATCCACCTACAATCATGACACGAATGTAGCGTCCCCGGCAAAAGGGACGTCAGTACACTTGAATTGTACTGGTATGTATGGACAAACTTTGTCCCAAGTAAACTCAAGCCATTAAATTACATCAACAATTAATTAAGCCAGCCGACCATGTTTCCACATTTTCCTCATTTCAAATAATTCTCACACAAAGCACTTTCTACGATCAACCAATTTAACAATAACCAATCAATCACGTAAAGCACAAGTAGTCAAACAAAGGGGCAATCGGTGCCCCACAGGTTGCAAACTCTCCTGCTGTCTCCTTTCACAATTTCACATTATTGATTTTTGTATCAATTTTCAATAGCGATTTCGATCGCTTTCCATCCTTATTGCCCCCGACCACCCTTATTACCTCGGCCACCCTTATCACCCCAACCCACACCTTATTTCACCACGTTGCGGCGCGCAACACGACCCGCCTTACAGTTGAAAACACAACAATTTCAAACAGCAGATAAGGTACTACACACAATTTCAACAAGTTCAAATAAGCAACTTACACATTGGTTCATGTTCTCAATTTCTTCCCAATTCAATATCACAACCATGTTACAATATTTCCACAATTCAAGTGTTTCATCTCTTTCCACAATAAACCAATTCTCAAGTGTTTCGTTTGTTTTCCACAAGGTGCCATATAGGCCATCATAGTCATTATTCACAATTCTTTTGCCAAATTAAACTCTCATTTTACATAACTCATAGCTCAACAACAAACTTTGAATATCCAACAACAACATCAAGAATTTCGCACAATTTGTCAATTTAACACGAAACAAACAAACTTCGCACATATAGGCGATTTCACAAGAATCAAAATTAGCCATACATACCTGGTGATGATTTTTCCTCCTACTTTATGCTTACCCAAGATATCCTACTCTTGCCAACCTTGTTCTTGAAGACTCTTACTCCTACTCACTTCTTTTTACTAGAAATCAAGTTCAATAATCATGCATGAGTGTAAAAATTCTATTTTTAAAAGCTATTATATGCAAACCTCTCTTTACCCAATTAAAACTGAAAATCAAAGAAAATAGTTAGGGTTTTTACCTTGAAAAGATTGGGGAAGTTGAATCCTTGCCCTAGGATCCCTTGGAATTAAATGGTTGGAACAATCTTTGAAGATGAAGAACTTCTCTCTCTAAAAACCCTCTCTTCTCTCTCTAATTTTTGGTAAGATAATATGATAAAATGAAGAAGAAGGGTGTTATATTAAAGAAGAGATCGGGTCAAAATGTTACAAAAATCTGGGCCGGGGTCAAATATGCGGTCACTATGCGACCGCAGAATCAACATGCGGTCCGCATAATGACCGCAGAATTGCCCCAAATTTTACAAGTTTCTGTTAAGGAATGCGGCCGGAATGCGGTCCGCATGTTTGATCTGCGGTCGCAAAATGCACCGCAGATTTGACATGCGATCGCATATCGACCGCACATTTGACAGATTTTTGGGAAACTCTCTGGAACGATTTGCGGCAAGAATGCGGTCCGCATGTCAGGTTTGCGGTCGCATTCTTGACCGCATATTTGACATTTTTCTGGAAAATTTTATTCTCTACATTTTGAAACTTAAATCACTACCGAGGGTCCGAACCGCGGCGAGCTTCTACGCATTCCTAACACATTATTCGGACCAAGACACCACGGCTACTAGGTTTTATGCACAAAATTTTACGGGGCCTTACACTACGGCAATCTCCGGAAATCGAACCCGCAGTCCCTACCAATAACTCAGGATCTCGGGAATCGAACCCGTAGTCCATATTTCAATAATCTCAGGATCTCGGGAATTGAACCCGTAGTCCACATTTTAATAATCTCAGGATCTCGGGAATCGAACCCGTAGTCCCTACCAATAACTCAGGATCTCGAGAATCAAACTCGTAGTCCCTACCAATATCATGCCGGGTCTCTGGGAATCGAACCCACAGCCCTGGGTCTCCGGGAATCGATCCTGTAGTCCACAAGCATAGCCAATAAAGGAATCCACAGAGAGAATAATTATGCTTAACTATAACTTCATCGAAAAATAGTGCCAATAATTATCAAGGAGTTCAAATAAGGCAATTAGGCAACTAAACAGTTAAGTGCTACCTAATCATGCTTTTCTAACCACTACCGGGTAAAAATATCAAATTAACAGCCAAAGACAGGAATATCGCTCATCGAACATTTGAAATAAAGTACGTGTTCAACAACCAGTGCATGTACACGCCCGTCACCTCGCGTACAAGGCATTTAAACTATCACATAATATCCTAGGGGTGAAAATTCCCCCACACGAGGTTAGACAAGCCACTTACCTCGACTTCGGTACAAAACCGCTATGAAACAACTCTCTTTCCGCGAATGTCGGCCTCCACAGGTGTAGAATCTGATAAAAATCAATAGAATCATATCAAAATAGGTCAATTGGGCATTACCCAATCAAAACAACTCAAAATATGCCAAAAACCCACAAGTTGCCAAAACCCGACTTTCGGTACGCTTATCGAAAAATCACGAAAATTATATATTCGGGTTCCTTATCTCGATACGAGTCTAGGCATATAAAATTTACCAAAATCGGACTCCGTTTGCCCACTCAAATCAGAGATTTTCTAACATTTAGGCCTAGGGCTCAAACCCACCTTTAATCTTCCAATTTCAGTAAAATAATCACGGATTTCATGATAAACCAACGAATTAAGGTCAAGAAACTTACCCCCGATGATTTTCCGATGATATCCCAGCGTTTCCCCTTCAAAATCCTCTCTTGGAGCTCAACAATGGCGTTTTTGATTTATGGGTCGCGGCTGAAATGTTTCTGGACTTAAGTCACTGCCAGACATTTTACTCTACGCGATCGCAACACTGGGCTTGCGATCGCGATGCACAAAATATGGGCGGCCTAATTTTCCTCTACGCGATCGCGTGACCCTGGACGCGATCGCAGTGAACATCTCAGCAACCCTACGCGATCGCAAACGTACTAACGCAATCGCGAAGAACAAACTCGTCCGGCTCCCCGAACTACCCTATGCGATCGCATACTCCCTCACGCGATCGCACTGCTTCCGACCAATACCCTACGCGATCGCATGAAACCTCACGCGATCGCACTGGTTCAACCTCCAGACTTACGCGATCGCAGGCTTTACTTCGCGATCGCAGAGCTCAAGATTTCTCCCTTACGCGATCGCATGGCCATCTCCGCGATCGCGGAGAGCAAAATTGCTCTGCAGTTATTGCAGCAGAACAGCAGTGCCTTTTGGCACAAATTGGTCCGTTTGGACCGCCGAATTCATCCCGAGGCTCCCGGGACCCCAACGAAAACCACCAACATACTCCAAAACACGATATGAACTCGTTCAAATCATAAAAACACGTCTAACAACATAAAAACCCATAATTCACATCGAATTCAAGCCTAAATTTCTTAAAACTTTCCGAATTGCACATTCGATCTAAAACCCGACCAAACGACGTCCGAATGACCCGAAACTTTGCGGACATATCCAAATTCACATAACGAAGCTACAGAAATTGTCGGAATTCCATTCCGACCCCGGATCAAAATCTCACCTATCGTTCGGATTCGCCAAAATTTCAACCTTCGGCATTTCAAGCCTAATTGAGCTACGGACCTCCAAAATACATTCCGAACGCGCTCCCAACCCCGAAATCACCTAACGGAGCTAATGGAACCATCGGATTTCCGTTGCGAGATCGTCTTAACACTGTTCCGGCTACGGGCCATTTTCTAACTTTAAAGCTCTCATTTAGGGACTAAGTATCCCAAAATACTCCAAATTTCAGAACCGACTCTCCCGGCAAACCACAATAGCATAAATGAACTTAGGGGAACGGTTAAATTGGGGATTGTGGCGTAATTTTCTAAAACGACCGGTTGGGTCGTTACAATAAACCATTGTGACCATTGAAGGTACATTGTTTAATAGATCAAAACTTGTAGAATCCTTCTCCTTAATGAACTATTGCTGGAAAACTTTTATTGCAACATTGGAAAGAAGTTTTTGTGATTCAATCCATGCACTATCATTATTCTGGATCCTTTTCAATTGCAAATTTTGCCTCTTACCATTAACATGGTTATGGAAGAATCTTGTATTTCTGTCCCCTACCTCAAACCAACTCATGCCTGCTTTTTTTCTTCTAGTAGTGCTCTTCAGTGCTCAAGTTCTTCTTTAACTCTGCTTGAGCTTATTGATGTACAATTCTATTCTCCATAGAAAGATCTTATTCAAATAGCATCTCCTTGATCCTAACCACATCCTCTTTGATAGCCAACTGCTTAAATATATCCCAATAGTTAAATTTTCTCTAGTTAGAAAGATCAATTTTAATTTGAGCATCAAGAATGGATCCCCTATAAAGTCAGCTATCCAATTATACTTCACAACTTCCATAAAGGTCTCATGTTACCCAAAAATTCAGAAACTTCAATGGTTTAACAAACTTCATTTTATCTTCACCATATCGCATCAATAATGGAGCATTATCCGAGCCTATTCTGATGAGATGATCAACCTCTGTATTGGGGAACACTGTTTGGAAAGGCAAGTTACCAATATTCTATCTAATCTCTTGACGATGCATTCCTTATTCAGTCTTCCATTCCATCAAGTGAAAGGACTACCCTTGTAACCAAGATCAAGTAGTCCATAAAGTTAACATAAAAAGTAAATTCTTCATATTCTAGAGGATACACTAGTCGGCCACCTATCTTTTCCTCCTCACTAAGATCAACATTAAAATCCTCTCAACTAACCAAGGCAGTTGTATATAACTAGCCAAATAGTATAGATTGTCCCTTAATTCCAGCCTTTCCGGTGCACAACATTTTGCATATACAAAAGTCATCATAATATGCTTACCTTATTTTTTATGATACACCCTAATGGTCATCTGTTGCTCACTATAAATCAATAAGTCTCACTCAACTACACCATCAAAGAAAAGACAAATTTTTCCAATCACATTTTAAATTGCAGCTTCCAATCCTAATTGTTTTTTGTAATTCTGCATATATCTCTTCTTTTCAGATTGCCCCATAAGTGCAACAATGAAAATTTGTGTTCCCTTTGCATAATAATAACTCTATGAAAGGAATGTTGAGTCTTAACAGACCTTATATTGCATATCAATGTCTTGATCATCATCTTGTAATAGAGGCTTCCCTCTTCCAAAAAATTCTTGTAGGTTGATGTTGTTACTTAGATTGTGTATGCTTCTTCCCTTTCTTTGCACTTTTAGATGTTGCCTTACGAGATAAATCACCTTCTCTTGCAACTTATTTAGATTCATCATCTCCCTCTTCTTCAAATTATTGTTGTTGATCAATCAGTGCATCTTGCATATAAATTGGTAGCTCTTTGTGAGTTATAATAACATGCAAAATTTTATTTGGAGACTTCAATGCCACATTAACCTGAATCTACATAGGTGATCCAGTCCCAATAGCACACGCCATAGGCAGTGTTTCAAGTTCCCTAGGCTATCTAGTAATTATAGCATGTTCAATTGGTTCTTGTGGTCTCAAAGGAACCTATTTTAGCTCATAATTACTTTTCATGTTTCCTAGATTCTCCTACATTAGCCTAAATTGAAGCTCATAGACTGAATCGAGATTAGGGTTTCCTGTAGCAACACTTCTAGAAACTACTATTTCATTAACATCACCAGCCTTCCCATGGGTTGTTTGTTAATCTTTGAACATTGTATCCTTCTTTACCTCCATATCAACATCCTCAACATGTTCATTCCTCAATTCATACACCGGAACCTCATCAACATAGGCCAAAACATCCCTAGACGCACTAGGTTTTACTATTCTATTTGCCTCACTATTGGCTAATGGTACATTAGCTAGGGCTCTTTGATTTCCTGGTCCCATTACCTTTCCTTCATCACCTCCAGTTGATGGGATTGACTGATCCACCTTTGAGCTTGAATTATCATGAACCCTAGTATTTGGACTCCTAGGGTTTGCTGTAGCACCTTAAAAATTGGCAGTTTTTTGCAGCTGTTTGTTGCTCCTATTTTTCTTGTCTCTTATTCCATTTGTTGTTGCCAATTTATCTTCCATAATATCAACTTCATCACTCCAGAGTTTCTCTTTTCAGTTCACTTCACTATATTCATCTAGCTGCCCAGCAACATCTTGAGATGGAATATCTTGACACGAATGGATGGTTTCCACATTGAGTAGTCAGAGTTCCTCCTTGTTTGTTCCAAATCTTCTATGCACCCACTCAATTGTGGATTCTTTTCTAACCTCTTTTTTCACTCCTTGTATTAATCGAACTAGGACCAATTGCCTTAGATACTTGCAAGATTCCTTTGTAGATGGATATTGAATCCCCATTGGAGGGGATTCAATTTGATCTCTTATAATGCTGCCTCGCTTCCCTTATTTGCATCTTCCACAACTTCTTTTTAACACGTCTAGCATCAAAGTCTTCTTTATTTAAAGAAGAATTCAAAATATGTGAGCCTTAGAATCTTTATTAATCAATGTATATTTCTTTACCTTCTCAAATTCTTAGTTGATTCACCTCCCTTAATCCCAGTAGACTTAGGAATACCCACTGTGATCCCCAACTTACTTCTTCTTTGCCTGATCTTGAGCCTTGATAACATCCTTGGATGTTGATTCCTTCACCTTAATTTTGCCATTATCATCAACATTCTCATCCATAATTGTTAAAATTGGTTGAGCATTTTTCTTCACCTCTATAGCATTAAATTTATTCTTGGTGCTCACTCTCTCAGCCTTAGCCTTTCTTTTGCCATTGGTAGTCTCCTTCTCCTTTGTATTTTCAATTATATAGCCTCTCTTATATCGTTGATACTTATTCTTTATATCTTGCATCTACTCCTGCCTAACTGAATTAGCTATGGGTTTACCTACAATTGTTCCACTCGATAACACCTTAGTAGAAGCAGCCATTGGGCCTACAATTTCTTGTTCACTCTTCTTATCGATTTCTTTGGGATATGGAATGTAAATAGAGATTCGCTTATAAAAAGAACAGTAGTTCAACACTACAAGAAAAATGTTCAATAGCGAAGGGAAATCTGGTCCCTAAAAGTAAAGAATTGGTCGCAAATGCTTAATAGCGACCAGCAATACTGGTCCTTACAGCCTTCGTCGCTAAAGGTGATTATGGACTAGATAATGCGCTGGTCGCTATTAAGCATTTGCGACCAGTTTTAAACTGGACTGTAAATGTTTTTTAAGGACCACACTTCTGGTGGTTATTTGCATTTTTTAAGGACAAAATTTCTGGTCCTTAAATATTTTCGCGGCTAGTTTAAAGATGGTCGTTAAAACATTTAACGACCAGTAAATTTCTTGTCCTTAAAATATTTTTGCGACTAGTTTAAATATGATCGTTAAAACGTTCATGACCAGTTAGAGAGATGTAAGACATATATAAGTCTATTGCAGACATTCTGAAAATCAGGGTTTAGAAGTAGTTTCTTGAAGAGAAAATTCGATCCTATAGTTGTCTTCTTTATTCGAAAATGTTGGGTGTGTGATTTTCACACGTTCTCATTATTTTAGGACGGACAATGCCAGAATTAAAAAAGCTATTTACGTAGGCGCTCACGGCTTTCCCTTTTCAATTGGAAGGGCATCTTTCTGTTGCCGCAAAGGTCAACCTCAAAAAAATGTAAATAGGGTTAGCGGCTAGCTCTAACCAAATATTCGTTATATAATTCAGATAAAAGATAAGCCGCTTCCCGAAGGTGCGGAAGAATCGGCTTCAAGCAAGTGGTGCATCTTGTTTCTAAATAGGGTGGTATGGGCGGGGAAGGAAGGCAAGAAGGGCAAGTCAACTAGAAATCGCACATAATAAGATTGGGGCTCGGCGGAGAGTTCTAGGTGTTTCAACAGCAAGCTATGATCTAACGACCCCCTAAGCTAGGTTGGGGCGAAACTCCAAATTGTTGTTGTAATCTCGTGACTACGAAAATGGTTGACATTAAAACATTATTGTCCCTATGCAATCAACGTATAGAGCGGCTTTAATAAGTGACTTAGTACTGTGTTGAAGTCTCCATTAATTTTATCCAAATTTAGATAGACATGTGAAAACGATAGAACGAGGTGGATAAAGAATGATCACCTATGTCGAATCATTAATGTTATGTGTATGAGTGAATATGAAGATGGGATATATAATGAAAAATTCAATTATTTTTCTTTTTGTAGCGCATCAAAGATGAGATAAAGAGTTCAATTTTTACATGTTCACAACGTAATAACATTTTGAACTTTCAAGTTATTTAAAAACTAACGTGGAAAAGAGGAAAAGGCACATGTTATTACTTGTTAGGTACATATATAATATAAAAGTAATTTACATGATCAATGTACACAACTTAATCTTAAGACATATAAATTGCAAAATAATTAGGGTATTCAATCCTATTGTTTTATTATCAGATTCAGATGTGACCAAATTAAGTACAGAGTTGTGGGCAACCGATGGGTTTGATTTTTTATTTATTTATAAGGATATAGATATAACAGACTATAAAATTAACGTACTTAGTACTCGTTCTTTCAAGCCTTTTGGAAGCCCCGATATACAGCGGTAATAACTTTATCTGTCCTAAAGTAGCGAAATTCTTTGTCGCAAAAGTAGTGACTTGCACATTTTGTGATCTCTCGCTTCAGTCTGAATTTTTTGGGTAGCCGGGACCTGATGTTAATTTCTGAAAAGAACGAGAGAAAGAATCGAAGAGGCTAGTATTCTCGAAGAGAAGTCGTAGAAAGAATCGTGATAGAAAAACCATGAAAATTTCTAAACTCGAGATGTTAGAAGGTGCAAAATCAATGGAATCAACTATAAGTACCTACAATAAGCATGAAACTATGAAAAGAAGGCCAGGACAACTGTAGTACCCTAAATAAGGTTAAGAGTTAAGCCATAATCATAATTTACAAAATTATCATAATCATAATTCACAAACTTATGTGACACTCACTCCTCTCAGATTATTGCTTAACAGCTACACCAACTAGATACGAGTCGTATTAACGGCTGATTTAGAATTATAATTTTATCAGTTCAATTTTTAAACTTCTTAAAAATGAACCAATTATATTATTAAAATTATGAATTTATATTTACTAATTATTATAATTTTGGTAGTTTTTCTATATAAATTTATAATCTGTGTCGAAAATACTGAATTCAATTGAACCCAATAACATATCACAAGATCCGCCCTCGAGTCCGATCGTCATAGTACTTGATAGTGCGAATTACTTTTTTAGATTTTCCACCAAGAATTTGCTACCCGTATTGCAGGCGAACTAATATAGATTTGCACAGTGTAAAGGCGCATTAAAAACTTTAGAGTAGCTCCATTTAAATGCATGCATGGTTATCATTTTCATTGTAAGACTATTATGAATGCTTTAAGCAGAAATGACTTATTTAAGAGATGATGTGATGTGCATGTGATATGTATTAATAAAATGTAACCGCTGAAAGTAAAAAGAATAAATGAACAGCCGAACGGGAATGTAATATATAAAAATGTTAGGTTTACCATTGATTAAAACTTAGATATTAATTCCAATTTACTTCGCATCCGACAGACATAATAATTGAGATCGCGAGACGTACCAATTTAAGCAGTTGTTGGCATTAAAGCGCCTAATTGTTGATTCCTTCTCGAAGAAAAGTATAAGATGACGAGTAATCTTTGAAAAAACATTGATGGCAACTTTAAATTTTGCAAAATTTTCCTAAAGTTTTATTATATCTACTGTATAGGGTAAAATATATTCGCATTAAATGATCGAATATGAAAGTGATATGTGGTGTCGAAGATAGAAGACAGTTGAATTCGAAGGCGCGATCATGTCTGTTACCGGAGAGAGTAATACTCACAAAGATAAAAAAAATTCCACCCATCTGGTAGCATTAAATGAGGAATATTTTATAGCATTAAGTACATGGTATGTTACAAGGAATATAACATTCATTGCCTGTTGTTATATATTCTTCAATGACTCATAATTACATTAAAGAGGGGCTTGATCCTCGGACCTTGTTCCCTAGGTGCAACTATAAATAGTTAGTTCTATTATTATTAAAAAGGGCATGAATTTTCTGGCAAACATACGCTACCCTCTATTCAACATTTTATCTTCTTGTTTATTGATATTATTATTGTTGTGCCCAAAAGTCTTGCTCCCGGAATTGCTATTTTTACTTTTTATCTTCATCCCAAGCTAAGTATTGTACTTTCATCTAATTCATCTATTATTTTAGGATCAAATTAAGTCACTTTTCTATAAACGACGTATTAATTCAACTGTACCACTTTATGGATAAATAGTTTGGAGCCTAAATTCAACTATACCGTTTTACAGGTAAACGGTTTAGCACCTACCGTGAGGCATAGACAATTCTGTAGTTAAATTGGTCCTTGATTCTCTTACAAACGTGTTTGATTATTTATTTTTAGCAAAAATTATAGAAAAAGCAATTAATGGTGTTAACAACATATGCATGTCTGACGCTCAAGGAAATTAGCCCCGGCACGAGAATTCGATAAATAATACCCGCAGTAAAAGGAAACGAGCCATCTGGTCCACAAAAGGCAGTACCTGCAATATTATTGAGAGACGACCCTGATTATTTTGAAGAAGAGCATGTCGTCAAAGTGGTAAAGGTGTCGCAGGAGCAACAAGAGGCCATCTTAGGTCATCCCACACGGTAGGATATGGTTATGATGGAACTGAAACAGGGTTATTGGATGCTTCCAATAATGCGAATGAACGAGGTCAAGTTTATGCTCCCACAAATCAAACAATGCAAATGGTCGACAACAACACCTCGAGGGGTAAGGTCGGCTTCGATGAGGCCGGGAAAAACGGTTCTGTTCATAACAACGAGAGTGATCCTTTCAAAAACGAACTCTTACTATTTATGAGAGAAGTGAATGCTTATATTGACCAAATCTAGGGCCCGCCACCAGTGATGAAAAGGTCGTACTGAATGAAATATACTCAATGGGTGTACAAACCAATTGCGGCACCAGAATTGATCTCGAAGCGATATAAAATGCCGGACGTACCAAAATATGAAAGGACTTCGGATCCTGAGCATCATATCACCACTACACAATGGCGGTGAAGTGAAAGATTTAGCTCCCCACAAGATTGAGCGAGTGTTGCTGAAGACATTTGAAGAGACTCTTACAAAAGGAGCCTTGACGTGGTAGTCATTTTCGCTCGAGCATTCCATAGATTCTCTTGAGATGCTCGTAGATTCTTTCATTTGGGCCCACGCCAATGCTAGAAAGGTACAGACCTTAAAGGCTGATATATTCAAGGTTGAACAAGGAGAGTCCGAGTTACTACAGAAATTTGTAACTCGATTTCACAAGGACAGGATATTGCTCCCGGCCATTCCAGATGAATGGGCGGCTAAAGCATTCACCAAGGGTTTGAAATCGAGGAGTTCTGATGTTTCCCAAAAATTTAAAGAAAGCTTGCTCAAGTTCCAAACGACAATCTGGATGAATGTTCACAATCGATACGGGTCAAAGATAAGGATTGAGGATGATCATCTCAATTTCCCCATATTGATTAAGAGCTGAGAGAAAAATAAAGAGAAATCAAAAGATTATTTCAACACAGATCGACGGTCATCGAGGAGCTGATTTTTGTCGTATGAACGGGCTAAAGGATACGGTGGTGGTTTTCGATCGGCGAATAGATTCATTACCAATAGAAGAACTGATCGCTGCAGGAACAACAGGTCATACAAGACAAGGAAACGTGAGGTTCTTGAGATCCTTCCGACCCTAGACTTTCTGAATATGACTTCAACATCAATGTAGCACAGTTGGTGTCGTCTATGAGGAACATTATAGAAGCACAGTTCCCAAAGCCAATAAGATACGATCCCAGCCAGAAAGATCCTAATTTATGGTGCAAATACCACGGCACAAATAGTCACGTGACTAGGGACTGCCGGAATATGCGCGAAGAGGCTGCGATACAGCGGAAAAATAGTCATCCTAAGGAATTCTTAAGTAAACATGTTAAAAACATTTACGATCATAATTGTGACAATGCGAAGCCCTCAAAAGTAGGAGAAGATCCCCCACGACTAATGATCTTCACTAATGATTTTCAGGGAGAATGATATTAATGGGATTATCTTCACAACAGCTAAGAAAATGAATGTTTTAGTAATCCATGTCAAGAGACCCTGAGAAAGTTGTTGAAGACGACATCACCTTCACGGAGGAAGACGCAGATGGATTGTTGCTACAACAAAATGAAGCATTGGTAATTTCCTTATGTATTAGATTTTAAACTCAAATGTGTTTTGGTGGTTGTAGGGAGTTCGGCCAATATTATAAAATGAAAGGTATTGTAGCACGAAAAATATATAGAAAGCATCATTCTGGCCAAAATAATCCTCGCCGGGTTCAACCTAGCAAGCATGATAACCTGAGAAGAGATCATGCTGCCCACGAATGCCGAAGGGAAGACGACTCTTTTAGAGGTGGTGGATGGTGATATGGGATTCAAGATTATCCTGGAAAGGCCATGGTTTCACCACATTAAAGTTGTGCCGTCGACGTAATCAGTTGTTCAAATTTCCAACTTCGGAGGGAATTAAACAAATAAGAGGTGACCAATAGACGGCAAGGGAGATGAATGCCATTTTGGTCTTTAGTAACAAAGGAAAGAGCACGCGGCGTAGATATAACAGGAACTGGCATCCGCTCTCGAGCCAAGCAAGGTCATCTAGAGGAAAGGGGCACCATAATCTTATCAAGTGCCAGGGTATTTCCATATACCAGAAGAGACAGATGCAACAAAGTCCACAGCAAAAGAGCTTGAGCAAGTCACATTATTCAAAGAGTTCCTGGAAAGAAAATTACACTAAGGGACAAGACTGCACCCCAAACTAAGGTCTGAATTTATTGAATTTCTTAAATTTAATTTCAATTGTTTTGTCTGGTCACACGCAAATATGACAGGTATCCCGTCGGAGTGACCATATACAAACTGAGCTTAGATCCGAGCATCCCTCCTGTAAGACAGAAAAAATTGCCTGTTGCCGAGGCCAGAAATAAATTCATCAAAGAAGAGGTAACTAGCCTACTTGATATTGGTTCAATCTAAGAGGTAAAGTATGAACTGGCTAGCTAACATAGTAATAGTTCCAAAGAAGATTAATAAATTTTGCATGTGCGTAGACTATAAAGTTCTTGTTATTATTGTGATACCTATGCTTTCTTGAGCCAAGAGTCTATTAGAAATAATCTCTCTACCTCCACAAATGTAGGGATAATATCAACATACACACTACCCTTCCCATACCCCACTATGCGGGATTATATTGGGTATGTTGTTGGTGTTGTTATGCAGACTATAAAGACTTGAATAAGGCTCGCCCAAAGGACTCTTTCCCATTTACAAAAATTGATCAAATGATCGATGCGACAGTCGAGTACGGGTTAATGAGTTTCCTTGATGCTTACTCCGGGTACAACCAAATTAAAAAGAACCCGTAAGATCGGGAGTTTTTTTTTGTTCATAATGAACTTTGGCATATATTTCTATAATATGATGCCCTCCGGGTTAAAGAACGCTAGAGCCACATATCAATGCCTTGTAAACAAAATATTTGAAAAACAAATAGGGAAAACCATGGAATTTATATAGAAAATATGCTTGTTAGTCTTTGAATGCAAGTGATCATCTTAAACACTTGCAAGAAACTTTTGACATCCTAAGGAAACTTAACATGAAACTTAACCCGAGAAGTATGCGTTCGGGGTCATCTCCAATAAGTTCCTAGGATTCTTGGTATCTCAAAGGTGAATTGAGGTTAACCCCGATAAAATCAAAGCCATTGAAGATATTCCGGACCAGCTGTCAGGCATGAAAGAGGTTCAAAGGCTCACGAGGAGATAAGTCACTTTAAGCAAGTTCATTTCCCATTCTTTAGAGAAATTTCATCATTTCTTTTTGTAACTAAAGAAGAAGAAGAACTTTAAATGGACCCCAAAATTTCAGTAGGCTTTGAGAGATTTAAAAATATACTTGTCAAGTCCTTCGCTGTTATCGAAACCGTAGGAAGGCAAAAAATTGTTAATCTATCTAGAAGTATCTGAGGTAGCAATAAGACCCATTTTAGTTCATGGAGATGAATGTATGCAATATCCCATTTATTATAAAGTAGAACTTTTACGGTATGATAAAATTGCTACCCACATTTGAAAAAATTACCCTTAGCCCTAGTAGTTGCTGCTTGGAAGCTATGGCGTTATTTCCAGTGTCACCCGATAGCTGTGATGACCATCTTTCCTTTTGCAAAATATCCTTCATAAACCCAAACTTTCAGGTAGGTTAGCCAAATGGGCTGTAAAAATGAGTGAATTTGACATAGAATATAAACCTAGGACCGTTATTAATTCACAAGTTTTGGCCGATTTCAGTCCGAGATTTCTACCTTTGGCTTTCAAAGAAGAAATGATGATGTCAAAATCGACATCAAGAGTCTGGACCTATTTACGGATCGAGCCTCCAACGTAAAAGGGTTTGGGCTCGGCAGAGTATTAACCACGCCTTTGAGAGAAACCCTATGGCAAACCATAAGAACGATTTCACACTAACAATGAAGTGGAGTATGAAGCTTTGATTGTGGGACTCGATAACAATTTCACTGACTAACAATGAAGTGGAGTATGATGCTTTTATTGCAGGACTCTATTTGTCCCGGGGACTAGATTCCAAGGTCATAAAAATCATGAATCTGAGCTTGTGGTAAATGAGGTCTACGGGATCTTCGAAGCCAAAGGAGAGCGTATGCAACAATACAAAGTGAAGGTCTAGGTTCTTCTCGCTCAATTGTTGTCAATTATGCATATCCCGAGCAAAGAAAATATAGAAGCGGATGCGTTAGCTAATCTTGGCTCATCAATGGAAATAAAGGGATCCGAATCTAATATAATTATACATCTTATGCACTCAATTCTGGATGTAATAATTATTACGTGATAAACGTGACTAATTTGGTCTGAGATTGGAGGAACGAGATCATAGATTAGATCGAGTATGGAAAACATACTATGACGAAAGTTTCAACAACAACAATAAGGCCTTTTAATAATAAGGTAACATACGAAGAACCACTGGGACGGTTAGATAATCTTTTACCTGGTAGCATATTTCCATCAATGAAATTAAATTTGCTATCGAACAAAGATTACCCGACCTCTCACAAGTACAAGATACTATGAGATTGTTAGATAGTCTTTCGCTCAATAGCATAAATTCCTAATTGGAAGTGAGGTTTGTTACCGAACTAAAGATTATCTAGCAGTTCATTAGTGGAATCCTCGAAGATGCTAAACTTCTAGTGTTCTAATTTTCATTCTTCACATTCGAACACTTAAGGGAAATGATATGAGGAAACGGAAATGATGACTGCCACTTCGCTCAGGATACGAAGTTCAAAAGCATGGTTATATCATTGAGACCGGGGACAGTGCAGCCAACCTCGTAGAAACAAATTATACAAGTTAGCCATAAGAAATGGAAATTTTTCTTTAGCATAATGGATGCTTATGTACTTTTGAAAATAGAAGGAATAAAGTAAAGTCCTTTTATTTCTATCTTGTTTCTTGTCAGAGCAATGAATTGATTTTGTCATTTGAATGTTAAACAAGTACTTCAAATGCTAGTGCCTTAATGAATAGGAGATGTCCTCTTTGAGAGAATTGTAAACATAAGAGGGCCCTTTCTTATGAAAACCCTCATGCTAAAAGGTTTATTTCGGAAGAACTTATGCTAGCAATCCAAATACTTTCGGGGAAAAATACATCTAAAGACTTGCACAAAAATACGCTAAAAGAAAACTTGCGCAATTACTTAAATAAAAAAAGATGTAAAAAAACAAACTTGCACAAATAGTTAAACGAAAACAAACGCAAGATGCAAACTTGCTCAAATACTTAAACAAAAAAGCATAGAAAGGAAAATTTATGCAATAACTAAGCAAAAAAGTTTTTATATACATCGAATGTGCCAAAAAACACATGTAGAGAAGTTGGGAAAATGAATCAAAAGCTAAGCTGATGCATCTCCAAAACCCTGAAGAAGAGAAGCATTCGCGCCCCCAGGAAAAGGAGGTAGATTCGTTGAAGGTTCGATATCTTGTCCTTCATTATTTTGGCCCTCAGCATCATCACCTACCTGTTCCTCTTCAGTTCCCGAGAACTCATAACCGGAACCAGAAGAACTGGTAGCATCAGGCCTGGCTGGAAGACCTCTTTTTTGAAATTAACTCCAACTTAAGGGTCTTAGCGATTTTGGCGTCAAAGTCTATGACACCTGATTTGGCCTCTTTCAAGGTTTTTATCCTCATGCTATACATAGTATGCATTTTCTCAACAATGAGAGAAGCCTCTCGATATTGAAGTTCTTCTTTAAATTGGTCAAACTTGGTATAAATATTTTCACTTGTAGATCTAATGGACCAGAGGTTGACATCGAGATCGCGGACTATAGAGGTAAAAAGTCTATTATGCTCAATGGTCCTCTTATGTTTCTCCTCCATTTGGGAATACTTCATCATGGTAGTATCAAGCTCTTCGATTTTGAGGTTAAAGGTTGCCTGCTAATTATTTAATCATTTAGCGGATGCAGCCTTGCAATCGGATGCAGCCTTGCAATCGGATGCAGCAAGAACGATACTATGAACTTCAGCCTACTTGGCCCTAGCCTCTTCAAATTGGACCCTCAGTGGGGCAATTTCTTAGCTAAATGTATCTACTTCTTTCTCGCATTTCTGCAACCAATCCTTAAATATAACAGCCTCAGTAGTTTAGCTTCTAGTTCTTAGAGACGAGCAATAGTTTGGTCCCACTCAGCCAAAAGTTGATCCCGCTTGGAGGTATGTTCCTCTTTATTTCGAATCAATCTCCCAGTTCTGAGGGGATATGTGCAAGAAATTGTTCAACAAGCACTCTCGAGAGAGACCTTATATATTTTCCCAATCTTTTTTTAAACCCAAAGGCTTCCGATAGTTAGCAAGTTCAACTGGCTGGGACATCAGATTGCATCTACTAGAGATCGGGAGAGTAACACTTCTCCTCCTTTGAGGATCCTCTGAGGGGGAAGCATAACTATGCCACAATTTCCCATAAATTGGGCACTAGGAGAAGGGAACAACCTCTTCTCAAACAGATGTGGCTAGTGGATATGATGCAGCAGTTGCTAGTGCAAGAGTTGGTGAAGAAAGAGATTAACCTGATGGCATTAAGATGTGAAAAGCAGCTACAACAAATGTACTTTTGGTTAGTGGTTGCTCATCAACTGAAGATGGCAAGGGCCTACCACTTAACCTCACGGTACCAGATACAGTACCTAGGATCGGGCAATGGGAGTTGGTATTTTCTACAACCTCAAACTCCCCAGAGTGCCTAGGTATCGCCCTCTGTTGGTGTAACTAACTCAACATATTGAGCATTCGGTTGAGTTGATGAAGGTCATCGTCTTCTATGTAGAGAAGCTTTCTCATCACTAACTTCTCCATCATCATCAATAACCACAGTATCTACGGCCGGCTCAGGTGCGACACTCAACACCATAGTATTCGAAGATTATTGGGCACGACACTCCTTGCCTTTTTTTCCCGGCCATGGAGAAACATCTCTTTTTTGCTTGCTTGCTTTCCATTCAGGAATTCCGAAAAGAAACAATTCCACCCAAAGCAGGCCCGAAGATGCCTGGTCGATTAAACACCTCTTGAAGCAGCTTCACCGCGTCAACAAGATTAGCTAAAATATCCTTCTCAGGGACGACAACAAAATCGGGGGCAGACCTGAATTTAGCTTAAAGAGAAAGGATCAATCAACTTCCTTACATGAAAAGAAAATACAAGATTAGTCCAAGTTACCATAATTTCTAGCCTTCCACCTGTATTTAAGGGTTAGTTCTTTCCATGTACAGATCTCGGGCGTAGTGACGTCCAAGATTTTCTGGACCCACTAATCCAAGCCTTCAACCCTAGGTGGTACCTATCGAGTTGCTAAAAACAGGCGATATGAGGAGGGTCAATAATGATATGATATGATCTCTAAAAGAAAGGTTAAACAAGGAACTTATGAGTGCAGTTCCATTATTCCGGAAAGAATGAAGTAGTTGTCAGAATGATATCATTGGTGGGAACTGCAAAGAACCATTCAATCCACCTGTTGTCATCATCCTATTAGGTAGCAGAGAATGGTGGCCATGTTTTATGAAATTTACCATCCCCGCAGAAAATCTTGGGAGAATAAAGGTTTATCACATAATCTAGGGATAGTTCCTCTTCGATTTCCTTGCACATGCACCGAGACAAGTATTCACCCTTCATACCGAAGGACTTACTTCTACTAAACACAAATAGTTGCAGAGGCATATGTCCACAATGATGAAGTCAAGTTCTCCACTGAAAGAAAATACCCCCATTATGGATACGTATAAAATACGTAAAACCCTTCTTGGGTAAGGTTACCCGCTCTGACAGATCAGGAGAGATAATGTCTGCATCTTGGTAACAATAATATTCCTTCATAGAAGGTACACTGGAAGGATAGATTGAAGAAGGGATCTGCCAACGGCCCATATACAAGGGTTAGCAGAAGGAAATTTCTCTTCAAAGTCTTTAGTTGTGTCAAGAATTTTGGGGATGATGGTGCTCACTACATGAGGAGGAGCCTTATCAGCTTTGCCTTTGTTCTTTGAGGAACTATGGACTTTAGAAGAAGAAGCCATTTTATGTTAGAGAAGAAGGAAAATTTTTTCTCTTATGAAGAAAATTAAAGAAAGGTTGGAGACAGGGCAAAGTTGAATAAATAGAGTTTGAGAAAGTTTGAAAAATTATGAGATGTGAATGAAGTAGTTTGATGCGTATAAATGAAAAAATTGGCGGCTAAAATAGTAGCCATAATTACCTCGATAATCGGCAAAACTAATGCTACATTATGGGATGACACATGTTCGGGACATTAAATGGGAAGAGACATGGGCCTAATCAACTGTCAGAAATCTTTTCAGAGAGAGTTAGTGAATCTCTTGCCAAAAGAGGTATTTTCTACCAACTTCCCGGTGACATAAAGTTACGTCACCGGAAAGCAGGGGGCTATCTTTATAGGGTGAAATATATTTACATTAAATGATTGGATCGGGATGTGCCGCATAGAGCCGAAGACAAAAGACAGTTGAATCCAAAGGCAATAATCCCGTTTATTACCGAAGAGAGTAATACTCACAAAGATGAATTAAATGTCTGCCACTTGGTGGTATTAAATTAAATGAGGAATATTCTATAGCATTAAGTACATGGTCCATTACAAGGAATATAACATTCATTGCCTGCTGTTATATATTCTTCAATGACTCTCATAATTGACATTAGAGAGGGGCTTGATCCTAGGACCTTGTTCCCAAGGTGCATCAATAAATAGTGAGCTCTATTATCATTAAAAGGATATGAATTTCCTGACAAAAATATGCTACACTCTATTCAAAGCTCAAATAATTTTATCTTCTCGTTTATTGAAATCATTGTTGTTAAGCCCGAAATTGCTATTTCGGTTTTGTTATCTTCATCCCAATGCTAAGTACTATACTTTAATCTAATTCATCTATTATTTTAGGGTTATATTAATTCACTTATACATGAAACACGTATAAATTCAAATGTATCATTTTACGGGTAAAAACCTACTCCTTGTTTCCCATCAAAGCACTTTTTCTTCTTCCCTTTTTAGAAACTTTTAGAGGTTGTTTGATTGGATGTCTTAGAGAAATAATGCATGTATAAGATTTGTTATTATTGATCCTTTAATTTGTATGGTATATTTTTTCAACTTATGAATGACTAATATAGCAAATTATGGTATTTGCAATATCTAAGACTATTAATACATGCATAAGCATGGTTAAAGACAAAATGCCCTTGAAGTCTCTCAAAACAAAAGAATGTGGAGGGTAGTAAATAATTAATTTTCTTAAAAATTATACAATGCGTGTTAATTTTTATACACCATACCAAAAAATCATAAGAAATAATCTCAGCATAACGTATAATTTTCGCATTATTAATATACCTTATTTACTATCTATTCTTATACACAAGGGGTCGTTCGGTTCAAAACCCAAAAAATCAGAACTATAATTAGAATATTATTATAAAATAATAAAAGAAGAAGAAGAGTATTGCAGAGCAAAGTAGAGAGAGATAGAATTCTTATTGATATAGGATAAATTACAATGGAATAGAACCTCTATTTATTGAGAGAGGTTGACTTAGCCACCAAGTAATCAACCCTAGAATCTCTCTAAATATAGACATTCATCATTAATAGAATTATATTTTTATCACACCCCCATAATATCTATTCAGCAGATAATGTGCCTCGTTAAAACCTTAACTAAAATAAAATTCAGTTGGAAAAAAATTCTAGAAAGGTAAAAGAGTACACCGGTTTAGAAATATTCCTTTTGGTTGCCTCGTTAATATTTTTACAAGAAAAAGATAGCGTGAGAAAACCTTGTTGTCACGACCCCAAATCCGGTCGTGATGGCGCCCAGCACACTGCTACGCCAGCCTGACCAATTAACAACAATCACGGAGCCATAAGCTCACTTTATCCAATTTAAGCATAACGGAATAATTCAACAGTGATAGATATATCGAAAACGGGGAACCAAGTCCCAAATATACCAACTCCCATAGACCGAAGGGTCAAGAGTCATGAGCCTCTAATGAACATAGTGTAATAATGGTTTACAAGGTACCAAGTGCGGAAAGAAATAGCAATACAGAATCAAAAGACAGTAAGAAGGAATATCGGGTCCTGCGGACTCTGCAGCTACCTCGAATATCCTACGGATGTCGCCTCGAACAACTACCGGATCACTGCTGAGAGGTACCTGGATCTGCACACAAGGTGCAGGGAGTAAAATGAGTACTGCCAGACTTAGTGGTAATAAACAGGGGTAAGACAGCGTAGATAAGAAATCCGCAATAAAGCACTATGTAAAGCTGTAATCAAATACCCTGTCACAGAATCAATATCAACTGTACATGTACCAACAAGTACCAGCAAAACAGTATAACAACTATCAGATGTAGCTAAATGCAATGCAATACATGATATGACCGCTACGGCGCGTAGCCCGATCCAATTTGGGTACCCGTGCTCACTGTGGGGGTTCAGACTCCGGAGGGGCTCCTACAGCCTAAGCACAATATTACTGCGGCGTGCAGCCCGATCCAACATATATACCGCTGCGGCGCACAGCCCGATCCACTACCAGTCAGCTAATTTGCAAATACAGCCTCGCAGGCTCAAAAGTAGTTATGAAAACCCTTTTATCATTTTTCAGTTGGAAAACAGTAATATCAAGTTCCAGAGATTGGAAATAACATGATAACAGAAATAGGTACGGACTGGTAGTAAGCTAGCATGTCAATATCTCAAGACTATGATAACGATCCTCGCGGGATCCAATAACTGGCTCACGGCCCACAAGTATACTCAACCGCCCAAGAAGGGGGTTCCACGGCTCAAGAGTGGCCAATATCACAATATATAGTATGCAACCATCCGACAAGGAGGTTCAACGGCTCAAGAATAGCCAATTATCATAACACAGTGCCAACAAGTCGGACTAAGCTATAGTCACCAATCACAATCGACCCCGCACTCACAAGAGAGTACGTGTCTCGCCGCTATACAGCGTCACAAAGTCGTATACTGGGGTTTCGAACCCGCTGGTCATCACCCACATCTATTACTCACCTCAATACAGCGCGACGACTACTCCGCAATGCCCTTGCCATGAGAATCAAGCTCCGCACGCGTAGAATCTGATCAAATACAGTAGAAATACAACAAATTAGGCCAATGGGACGACACCCAGTCAATACAATTCGATTTACACCAAAAATGGCAAAGTTGCCGAAACCCGACTTTCAGTACGCTTCTTGAAAAATTACAAAAGTCACATATTCGGAATCCTCATCTCGATACGAGTCTAGGCATATAAAATTTACCAAAATCGGACTCCATTTGCCCACTCAAATCAGTGTTTTTCAACAATTTTAGGCATAGGGCTAAAACCCATTTTTAATCCTCCATTTTCATAGAAATAATCCATGATTTCATGATAAAAGCGTGTAATTAAATCACGAAACTTACCTCCGACAATATCCCGATGATCTCCCAGCTATTTCCCTTCACTTCTTCTCTCTAGGTTTCAAAATGGGGGTTTATGAAATGAAACCCGTAAGTGAAATGTTTCTGGTTTTAATTCACTGCCTGGGCCATTTACACTACGCGTTTGCGTTCATTACCATGCGTTTGCGATGCCCAGCTCCAGATTAACCTTCGCGAACGCGACCTCCCCAACGCGTTCGCGATGCACTAGCTCCCAACCGTCTGATTTTCCTTCTAGGCGTTGGCGATACCCCACACGCGAACGTGATGCACACCCTCACAAACCTACGCGAACGCGACACCTTGAACGCGATCGCGAAGCTCAAGAATCCTGGCCTACGCGAACACAATAACCTGTCTCGCGATCGCGATGCTTGACTCGCCTGGCCTTCGCGAAAGCGGCACATGCCACGCGAACGCGAAGGCTTGGATTTTGCCTAGTGATCTGCAATTTTTCTGCAGATTTTTATGTTCCAAAAGTGCCGGATGATGGTTCGGGTTCACCCCGAGGCCCCCGGGACCCCAACGAAAACCACCAACATACTTCAAAACACGATACGAACTTGTTCCAAGCATAAAAACACCATCCTAAACATCAAAATCACCAATTACACACGGATTCAAGCCTAAGTTTTCACTCAAACTTCTGAAACCGACATTCGTCCAAAAACCCGACCAAACGACCTCCGAATGACCTGAAATTTTGCGGACATATCCAAAATCACAAAACGAAGCTACAGGAATTGTCGGAATTCCATTCGGACCCCCGGATCAAAATTTCACCTACCGTTCGAATTTCGCCAAAATTCAACCTTAGCCAATTCAAGCTTATTTCTACACCGGACCTCCAAATTCAATTCCGATTGCTCCCCTAAGTCACAAATCACCTCCCGGAACTAACCGAATCATCAGAATCCGATTCCGAGCCCTCTAACCAACTTGTCACAACCCTAGTTCACCAATCGTGAACATGTCGTGATGGCACCCAGTCCCCACGACTAGGTAAGCCTAACACATTGCGGAATATACAAGCTATGAACACTTAAATAAGAAACAACGGAAAGATAGCATAAAAAGATATGTAATCCGTGCCACTTGGCACATACATCCGTCAACACACTGTGTAAACACTACCAAGATCCGGAATCTCACGGGTAACACAGACTAAAAGAGAATATACAACTGTGGCTCTATGTGTAAAGAGTATCTAACAACGAAATGAAGGAAAAATGTCAACTAATACTATCAGAATAGAAGGAAAACCTCCGGATCCGCGGACGTAGCAGATCATACCTCGAGGTCTCCCAAAAAGCCGCGGAATCACCTAGTACGAGCCGGTCCTGATGTACCTGGATCTGCACAACAAAAGTGTGCAGAAGAGTAGCATGAGTACACCACGGCGGTACTTAGTAAGTGCCAAGCCTAACCTCGATGGAGTAGTGACGAGGAAGGTCAAGGCCCTACTGAGAAAAACAGTAATATAATGATGATATCAATAATAAACAGTTTAAGTGATAATAATTTCCGAAATAACAACAATAAGATGATTACTGCAACCGTCAACAATTAAACTAACAACAATTAACCAACTCAATAAAACAAGTCCAGGACCTGTGGGAATCGAACCCACAGTCCCATTGACAGTACCTCTAGGTCTCCGGGAATCGAACCGGCAGCCCATGTCTCAATAAATAATCAATAACTCAGGATCTCCGGGAATCGAACCCGAAGTCCCTACCAATAACTCAGGGATCTCGGGAATCGAACCCGCAGTCCCTACCAATAACTCAGGATCTCGGGAATTGAACCCGCAGTCCCAACCAATAACTCAGGATCTCGGGAATCGAACCTGCAGTCCCTACCAATAACTCAGGATCTCGGGAATCGAACTCCCAGTCCCTACCAATATCATTCCGGGTCTCTGGGAATCGAACCCACAACCCTGGGTCTCCGGGAATTGAACCCGCAGTCCACAAGCACAGCAAATAAAGGAATACACAAAGAGAATAAATTATGCTTAACTATGACTTCACCGAAAAATAGTGCCAATAATTATCAAAAGTTCAAATAAGACAATTAGGCAACTAAACAGTTAAATACTACCTAATCATGCTTTTCTAACTACTACTGGGTAAGAATATCGAATTTAACAGCTAAAAGCAGGAATATCACTCATCGAACATTTTTAAGTAAAGTATGTGTTCAACAACCAGCGCATGTACACGCCCGTCACCTCGCGTACAAGGCATTTAAACTATCACATAATATCCTAGGGGTGAAAGTTCCCCCACACGAGGTTAGACAAGCCACTTACCTCAATTCCGGTACAAAACCGCTAAGAAATAACTCTCTTGCCGCGAACGTCGGCCTCCACAAGTGTAGTATCTGATAAAAATCAATAAAAATCACATCAAAATAGGCCAATTGGGCATTACCCAATCAAAATAACTCCAAATACACCAAAACCCACAAGTTGTCAAAACCCGACTTCCGGTACGCTTATCGAAAAATCACAAAAATTATATATTCGGGTTCCTTATCTCAATACGAGTCCGTGCATATAAAATTTATCAAAATCGGACTCCGTTTGCCTATTCAAATCAAAGGTTTTCTAAAATTTAGGCCTAGGGCTCAAACCCACCTTTAATCTTCCATTTTCAGTGAAATAATCACAGATTTCATGATAAACCAACGAATTAAGGTCAAGAAACTTACCCTCGATGATTTCCCGATGATATCCCAGCGTTTCCCCGTCAATTTCCTCTCTTGGAGCTCAAAAATGGCGTTTTTGTGTATGGAGGCCGCGGCTGAAATGTTTCAGGACTTAAAGTCACTGCCAGACATTTTTACTCTATGCTATCGCAGCACCGGGCTTGCGATCGCGATTCACAAAATCTTGGGCGGCCTATTTTTCTTCCACGCGATCGCGTGGGCTTGGACGCGATCGCAATGATCAACCTGACCATTCAACGCGATCGCATCACCTCGACCGCGATCGCACTGCTTTCGATTAACACCCTACGCGATCGCATCCCCCGCATCGCGATCGCGAAGAACAACTACCGGTCCTCACTCCTCTACCCTACGCGATCGCAGACTCTACCTCGCGATCGCAGAGCTTCCCAAATTCACCCTACGCGATCGCAGACTCCCCCTCGCGATCGCAGGGCCCAATAATTTCCTCTTATGCGATCGCATGAGCAGCTTCGCGATCGCGAAGCACAAAATTTCTCTGCAATATTGCAGCAGAACCAGCAGCGCAATTGGCACCAAAATGGTCCGTTTGGACACCCGAATTCATCCCGAGGCCCCCGGGATCCCAACGAAAATCACCAACCTACTCCAAAACATGATACGAACTTATTCCAATCATAAAAACACGTCTAACAACATCAAAACCCGTAATTCACATCGAATTCAAGCCTAAATTTCTTAAAACTTTCCGAATTGCACATTCAATCAAAAACCGGACCAAACGACGTCCAAATGACCTGAAAATTTGCGGACATATCCAAAATCACATAACGAAGCTACAGAAATTGTCGGAATTCCATTCCGACCCTCGGATCAAAATCTCACCTATCGTTCGAATTCGCCAAAATTTCAAACTTCGGCATTTCAAGCCTAATTGAGCTACGGACCTCCAAAATACATTCCGGACGCGCTCCCAACCCCGAAATCACCTAACGGAGCTAATGGAACCATCGGATTTCCGTTCCGAGATCGTCTTAACACTTTTCCGGTTACAGGACCATTTTCTAACCTTAAAGCTCTCATTTAGGGACTAAGTGTCCCAAAATGCTCCAAATTTCAGAACCGACTCTCTCGGCAAACCACGATAGCAGAAAAGAACTTAAGGGAACAGTTAAATTGGGGATTGGTGTGTAATTTTCTAAAACGACCGGCCGGGTCATTACATCTTCCCACCCTTAAAGATTCGTTCGTCCTCGAACGAGCATAGAAAACATACCTGGAGTGGTGAAAAGATGAGGGTACTGGTTGCGCCGATCCTGCTTGATCTCCCAAGTCGCCTCCTCGATTGGTTGACCCCGCCACTGAACCTTTATTCTTTGACCTTAGCTTCCTGACTTGCATGTCTAGAATGGCTACTAGCTTCCCAACATAAGACAGATCCTCGTCTAGCTGAACAGAAGTGAAGTCCAACACATGCGACGGGTCACCATGGTACCTCCGGAGCATAGAGACATGAAATACGGGATGGACTCCGGCTAGGCTGGGAGGTAAGGCCAACTCATAAGCAACCTCCCCAACATGCCTCAAAATCTCAAAAGGGCCAATAAATCTAGGACTCAGCTGAGCACATTAGCCTGATATAATTTGAAGATATTCCCTCTTGTTCAAACAATTAAGTCTTAGAGCCTAATTCCAACATCCGGAATTCTATGTCAGGCTTGTTTTCATCAAGAGATCACTCAATATTCCTCAAACGCCATCCTCAAACATGACTGCATAACCTTGCTGGATTCTTACCTTACAACACAAAATCCACAGGACCACGATAATAGTTTATGATCAAATTAGCCAAAAATTCAACGAATTAGATGCTCCCATTGCACCTCACGATCTACATAGGTCTCGTTCCAACTTTTACAATACTGACACGATGGAAGAGATGTGCCGATATCCATAACCAACTACTGAATCAACAATTCATTGGATATATACTCCGGACAGGATCCATTACCTTGTCCTAAACTAGAGGATGATCATTTCCTCTATAATATACTTCATATAATCAGTTTGCACTGACCCCAAATCACATAATCTCATCTCACCCAGTACGAACTGCTCAGGCGATAAGCCACATCAGACATAATCAAAAGTCCCACAAGATGACACAATGTGCTAGTAGGCTATTAATTCGTACGTGGTACCAAAAGGAAGGCGAACACTAGAGAGAACTATTCAACTCTCACACTAACATGGACTTCCTCATAAAAATAGGAAGCGGAACACATAAAAGCAATTATGGACACTGAAATAAACATCACACTGTTACGGCGTGCAACCCGATCCCAACAATATACCCATGGCGGCGTGCCACCCGATCCAAACAATATAACCATGGCGGCGTGCCACCCGATCCAAACAATATAACCATGGCGGCGTGCCACCCGATCCAAACAATATAACCATGGCGGCGTGCCACACGATCCAAACAATATAACCATGGCAGCGTGCCACCCGATCCCTGTATAAAACTCACACAAGGAGCCATACGTCGAGCTGAATAGCTCATCACATCAAAATGCTGAATATCGATCATAAGCATACTAAGGTGCATGATATCGGTCACAAGGAAACATATAGCGCCATAGGCTACAAACTCAAGCACAACTGAGGTGCGATATAAGATTTGAGTCTCAAGAGCCATCATGCTCATATAACATCACCGCTGAGCGGAACCTCAACACATAAGGGACTTACCAAGCCGTCTCACAACTCATACGGCGCAATATATCTTTACATGAATTAACTAACCGCGAAATAAGACCGCGACTATCCCTCCACAAAGGGCGCATTGCTGGAAGAAAAAAAACCGGCCCGATGCAAGGCTCACTTCCACATTTAAATCTATCCACCGACCTTAAGTCTATCCTGGTCGTGCCAAGCTAAGTCAATAATATTTCACAGGTCTATAACCCAATAAGCTGAGTGCCCTCTAACATAAATTCTCAATTGAATGATATCACCAAAATCCTCATACTTGGTTTAAATTTCTAACCAATCAAGTGACTACAAGTCACACCTATACAATCTTCTTGTGGGTCAAGCTCCCACTATCTTTTGAATTATTAAACGGGCTTGCACATTCAACCCACCGGCTGCACTAACACTGAAAAGCGATCAGGAGTCCCTAACCGGGATGCAAAGCCTTTCTCGCAGGACACCGACCTCAAATGATACTGATGTTAATACCCATCTTACTCAAAACACTGAAACTCCTTTCCTACTCATCCGAGCTCTTTATATCACATTTATTGACCAAACTGTGACCTTGGTCCTTACTTCAAATGTCATACTACTCACTGCACCCCACGTGCCGATGTACGATACACACAATTTTCATCATAGCTCTAGAACTGACGATAGGCTAATACTTCATCACATAAGGCCTTCCATTTAACTCACTACATGAGAGCTATAACAACATACGGCTAATTCTCATAGCCATCGAATATGCCAATATCTAAGTAGTGGTCCAAGCCACCATAACCCTTCCCGAGATCTGCCTACTCATAACAGGCCCCTAACAGACGAATACTTTAGAATAACATCAATCACCGCGGCCGACAAGTCTCAAATGTACCGCCACAAATCACATGCATAATTCGATCACGTTGCATGAACCGATCATTGACACCAATACGCCAACTCAACTATGGCTGATCAATCTACTTCCTTCCAGGTTATCCTTGATTACCTTAGAAATGTTAATATCTTCCTTCAATACCTAACTTATTCCAACCGCACTTACCCCGAGTGACCTTAAATCATGAGGCCATGCTATCTCAAGAACGACGACCATTTCATGTCTCTCAAATACTACACCACAAGTCAAAACATCAAAGATCGTTTTGTGCCTTTCTTCATAAGTTGCTTCAAAAGCTTGAGCCTTAACTGTACTTATAGACTCAGAATTATCAGGCACCACACTTTACCTCTTGAATTCACTAGGACCGCTATTGAGAACCATCCGGTTCTAACTTGCCCCAGTACGCAACCAACTCTACTGAATGTCTTTATAACATATGAATACCCTCTCGATAAAGCACCCAGCGGAATCACTTCCCGCAAAGCCTGCACCTATACGAGGCATAAATCATGAATTTTCCCTCGAGTTTGAACATGAGCTAGTAAGGCTAAACATAACATGCATTCAACAATACATATACTCAAATTACCACACATGGTCCTTTTCCCGTGGCTGCAATAACCCATTAATACGCTAGTATCCAGAATTCACGCAGGTAATTAGCCATGCGACCCAAATCATAAGCGGTAAGACTCTCCCACGTAGCCCAAAGCCACTATTACACGACTCTCGAACACATTAGAACCATTCTCTCAAGTCATTTACTATTATTCAACTGCAACTCACTTGATCCAACGAATATAACCACATGTGCTCTATTAGCACTCTAACACCATAGGGTATGACCTCATCCCAATACAACCAACATATTCTCGCTTCCATGCATCGAGCATTCTCTACTAACGACATCTTAAAATGTACTATGATTCTCACACACTTACGAAGCACCATGTAGCCTTTGTCGAATATTTCCCTGTTGATAATAAAATGTAGAATTTATTAGGGACACAGGGACATCAAAAGTCCCAACATCATACCATACGAGCCTCAACTCTTGCTCATCCGCAAGTTTTCAAGAACGTTTTGAATAGCACCTAAATACATCGCAAGCCAAATCTGATATGACACATGACCCATAATTAGATCGTTGATAGTGAAATCCTTTCACTTAGCACGAAGCCTTAAAGATACATTTTGCTATTCCACGACAATAGCCTTTATCATATGTACGTCTTCATCATAAGACAACCCAAGACATTGGTTTGGTACATGTTCTTCTTAAGACAGTTAAACTCATTTCCCCCAATATCTCTGCTGGCTGAATTCTTTACTAAATAGATATCTCATATGAACCATATAGTCTTTATTACCACTAACTATCTTTAGATCTATATCCACCTTGTGATTCTACCTTTACTATGACGATTACGCAGTTAAGTAAACCTTCTCATGACCGTACTTATCAACCGAATGTCAAAACCTAGTGCACCTCCATGTGCACAATTGAAGATTTCTCAATTATCTTGCATTATCGATATGGATGACACGCTGTAACAATGGTTGAGTAAATTCTTGACTCCCTTGAAGTCCCTCTACAGCATCATGAACCGTCGGCGCATACTCGATACCGAGCGCACAACTTTTAATACATGAGTGGATGCAAAAGAACGTATGACATAGGCTCCAACTGAAAAAATGGCGCACGATAAGGAATTCAAAGAATTGAAGAGTTTCCTAAACAGTTACATAGCCCCTCGTAAATAAATACAGACGTCTCCGTATCGATCAACGAGAATCTAAGTAACCGGTTTGTGTCTCGTGACTCCTATGAACCTAGAGCTCTGATACCAACTTGTCACGACCCTAGTTCACCAATCGTGAACATGTCATGACGGCACCCAGTCCCCACGACTAGGTAAGCCTAACACATTACGGAATATACAAGCTATGAACACTTAAATAAGAGACAGCGAAAAAAATAGCATAAAAAGATATGTAATCCGTGCCGCTTGGCACATACATTCGTCAACACACTGAATAAACGCTACCAAGATCCGGAATCCCACGGGTAACACAGACTAAAAGAGAAAATACAACTGTGGCTCTATGTGTAAAGAGTATCTAAAAACGAAATGAAGGAAAAATGTCAACTAATACTATTAGAATAGAAGGAAACCCTCCGGATCCGCGGACGTAGCAGATCATACCTCGAGGTCTCCCAAAAAGCGGCGGAATCACCTAGTACGATCCGGTCCTGATGTACCTGGATCTGCACAACAAAAGTGTGCAGAAGAGTAGCATGAGTACACCACGGCGGTACTCGGTAAGTGCCAAGCCTAACCTCGATGGAGTAGTGACGAGGAAGGTCAGGGCCCTACTGAGAAAAAACAGTAATATAATGATGATATCAATAATAAACAGTTTAAATGATAATAATTTCCGAAATAACAACAATAAGATGATTACTGCAACCGTCTACAATTAAACTAACAACAATTAAGCCAACTCAATAAAACAAGTCCAGGACCTGTAGGAATCGAACCCACAGTCCCATTGACAGTACCTCTGGGTCTCCGGGAATCGAACCCGCAGCCCATGTCTCAATAAATAATCAATAACTCGGGATCTCCGGGAATCGAACCCGCAGTCCCTACCAATAACTCAGGATCTCGGGAATCGAACCCGTAGTCCCTACCAATAACTCAGGATCTCGGGAATCGAACCCGTAGTCCCTACCAATAACTCAGGATCTCGGGAATCGAACCTGCAGTCCCTACCAATAACTCAGGATCTCGGGAATCGAACCCACAGTCCCTACCAATATCATTCCGGGTCTCTGGGAATCGAACCCACAACCCTGGGTCTCCGGGAATTGAACCCGCAGTCCACAAGCACAGCAAATAAAGGAATACACAAAGGGAATAAATTATCTTTAACTATGACTTCACCGAAAAATAGTGCCAATAATTATCAAAAGTTCAAATAAGATAATTAGGCAACTAAACAGTTAAATACTACCTAATCATGCTTTTCTAACTACTATCGGGTAAGAATATCGAATTTAACAGCTAAAAGCAGGAATATCACTCATCGAACATTTTTAAGTAAAGTATGTGTTCAACAACCAGCGCATGTACACGCTCGTCACCTCGCATACAAGGCATTTAAACTATCACATAATATCCTAGGGGTGAAAGTTCCCCCACACGAGGTTAGACAATCCACTTACCTCAATTCCGGTAAAAAACCGCTAAGAAATAACTCTCTTGCCGCGAACGTCGGCCTCCACAAGTGTAGTATCTGATAAAAATCAATAAAAATCACATCAAAATAGGCCAATTGGGCAATACCCAATCAAAATAACTCCAAATACACCAAAACCCACAAGTTGTCAAAACCCGACTTCCGGTATGCTTATCGAAAAATCACGAAAATTATATATTCGGGTTCCTTATCTCGATACGAGTCAGTGCATATAAAATTTATCAAAATCGGACTCCGTTTGCCCATTCAAATCAAAGGTTTTCTAGAATTTAGGCCTAGGGCTCAAACCCACCTTTAATCTTCCATTTTCAGTGAAATAATCACGGATTTCATGATAAACCAACGAATTAAGGTCAAGAAACTTACCCCCATTGATTTCCCGATGATATCCCAGCGTTTTCCCTTCAATTTCCTCTCTTGGAGCTCAAAAATGGCGTTTTTGTTTATTATGGGGTCGCGGCTGAAATGTTTCTGGACTTAAAGTCACTGCCAGACATTTTTACTCTATGCGATCGCAGCACTGGGCTTGCGATCGCGATTCACAAAATCTTGGGCGGCCTATTTTTCTTCCACGCGATCGCGTGGGCTTGGACGTGATCGCAGTGATCAACCTGGCCATTCAACGTGATCGCATCACCTCGACCGCGATCGCACTGTTTTCGATTAACACCCTACGCGATCGCATCCCTCGCATCGCGATAGCGAAGAACAACTCTCAGTTCTCACTCTGCTACCCTACGCGATCGCAGACTCAACCTCGCGATCGCAGAGCTTCCCAAATTCACCCTACGCGATCGCAGACTCCCCCTCGCGATCGCAGAGCCCAATAATTTCCTCTTACGCGATCGCATGAGCAGCTTCGCGATCGCGAAGCACAAAAATTTTCTGCAATATTGCAGCAGAACCAGCAGTGCAATTGGCACCAAAATGGTCCGTTTGGACCCCCGAATTCATCCCGAGGCCCCCGGGATCCCAACGAAAATCACTAACCTACTCCAAAACATGATACAAACTTATTCCAATCATAAAAACACGTCTAACAACATCAAAACCCGTAATCCACATCGAATTCAAGCCTAAATTTCTTAAAACTTTCCGAATTGCACATTCAATCAAAAACCGGACCAAACGACGTCCGAATGGCTTGAAAATTTGCGGACATATCCAAAATGACATAACGAAGCTACAGAAATTGTCGGAATTCCATTCCGACCCCCGGATCAAAATCTCACCTATCGTTCGAATTCGCCAAAATTTCAAACTTCGGCATTTCAAGCCTAATTGAGCTACGGACCTCCAAAATACATTCCGGACGCGCTCCCAACCCCGAAATCACCTAACGGAGCTAATGGAACCATCGGATTTCCGTTCCGAGATCGTCTTAACACTGTTTCGGTTACAGACCATTTTCTAACCTTAAAGCTCTCATTAAAGGGACTAAGTGTCCCAAAATGCTCCAAATTTCAGAACCGACTCTCTCGGCAAACCACGATAGCAGAAAAGAACTTAGGGGAACAATTAAATTGGGGATTGGTGTGTAATTTTCTAAAACGACCGGCCGGGTCGTTACATCAACTCCAGGTTGACTTTTCATATTTAAGTTTCCTTCAAAAAGGCTATTTGCTTCATTTTCAATCCAAATCACTCCTAACTCACCCGATAGACTCTAACACTGATATAAAAATATAAAACACATAAATTCAAGTTAACGGGGTGGTAATTCCCGTGACGATGGACCGGGTCTTCACATTCTCCCCAACTTAAATAAATGCTCATCCTCGAGCGTACCAAAGTGGTACTAGAAGAAACTCAATAGCTGAATGACCTTACCAAGCATATATTCGGGCGATCACACGTCACCCTATCTCTCATAAGCCTGAAACACCATATAGCTGAAATCTCACAGACCATCTGAACCATAAATCACATTGCACTTTCCGAAATCATATACCAATTGCTAATCCCATGCCTATACTCAGGATACACTAGAATCCACCGCAATAACCCACACTCACCACTCCGGGTGAGATCATATGATGTATCAAACAACCCAATCACTCGAGACAATAGTCTCTAATCACAATAATTTCCCACGATAACCAAATACCAACTGAAAAACCTTTTTCATTAGACAGAGTCTTGTTCCAACACCTTCATATCATGCCCACGACAACCGAACACGCTATATATCGAACCCATCTCTCAGGCCAACCATTCATGAATCCATTTCACTTTTAGCTGATACCACAACAGATTTCGGACCCACATCTCGGTACTACCTTTCTAACCCACTGAAATCACATATGTTAGCTCTCCATAATGACTTAAATAATCATTTCGATTATAACACACCGCACTAGTGATATGTCACCTCAACACCGGCCTAAGCCACAACGAGTACAACACAGGCTCCAATAGAGACATCCGAACATACTCAAATCATGACAACTGTCTTCAACAAGAGAGCTGTAATTCAATTCCTTTGTGCCATCATAACATAGAACTGAGATCGCGTCTCGCATTATAGAAATAGAGTACCTGAATCCTCCTCGAGAGGTCATAACATCACGTGGCATTGCCACGATTCATGATTCTATCCAAACACCATTGCTCATGGAGCACCTCAAGTTACCAAGCTCAAAACGATCAGCCACGCACATATTTAGGTCTGAACCGAAGCAATCAATCTCACCCACGATGAACCAATTAATGTATGCTATCAAATCCTAAAAGGACACAACCGATGTGCCATTCTCCAAGTGATACTCAATACGAACTTTTCCTCAAAAGCTAGGAACTTTTGTATACCAGGTAACATATAACCACTTCTATTTTCACATTACACTGTTGCGGCGTGCAACCCGCTCCAATGACATACCCGTGGCGGTGTGCCACCCGATCCAGATACCATACCCGTGGCGGCGCGCCACCTGATCCATATAGAACCCTCTCCAAAGAAATGCACGTCGAGTCAAGTTGCTCATTATGGTCAACATATATATAGCCTCACGTTCGGCCACCAGAAACGCATCCGACAAAGTTCCTCAATACCAGAACTAAATCAATGGTAGAAACCTCTGCACTGATATCCGCCACGAAGGCCCAACTGACAAAGCAATACCCACCAGCCGTCCGTTGGTCATGAGGTACAACTACCCCGCTGGAGCATACTCTGATGCACTCTGCTACGCAATGTGTGCCATACCATCATAGTCCATATCACATCAGTATAGACAACCTGGCCCAATGATGACCAGTCAGCAATCAAGTATCATAATTCAAATTCGTAATCTCAAGTTGAGAGACAAAGCCACTAGAGCCTCCGATTTTTTTTTTTTAATAATTACAAAACGGTGTCGATACACATGATATACAACCACTGCATAGGCGGACTAACGAGAGCTTCAAGTCTCCAACACATATATAACACATGAATCACAATGCCTGATCCCGTACTCCACTATACATATATATAACGCACATCAAGCGTCCATTCATACCACAAAAGCCATTCAGAAATTTCACTATGCCATCAATGACTCAATTATTATAGTCGATCCAACAAGAGAATACCACCATACCACTGGATATTATCAGTTTACATTACCTTGTCCTTTTGGACCATATACCCTGCGAAATTACTAGATTAGCGGTACCATTTTCTTTAATCACCAGAAAGATCGATTCTTTAAATCACATGCAGCTGCCCGCGCTGCTAAATAATTTTAATGACTCCCCATATATTATGAACTGATCACAAAACCTTGAATATGCCATTATCAACTTTCTATAACACATCGCATAGGCCACACCGCACTAAGATAACATGGAAATTCATATTCCTTTCCTACGCCGCAAACATCGGCGCACTCAACTAGTCAAGGACTTTCATGATCCCATATAGAGAAAACTCATTATATATTCCAAGCTTTACATACCAACAGAAATTACACTCATTTTCAAACCACGGTAAAACACATCACAACTCTTTCTCCCAATTACATTGCATAAATTAAACTGCCAGGACTGAGTCCTTATACCCATATCAAGTTACACAACTGCCAGCACTCAAGAGCTTTGTTGCACAATATCTGCAAGACTCATTACTTCAAACACATACCAGGAATTAATCGTATTCCTTATCATACCGCTTCGGTTTATTAACAAGTTGCTCCATTTACTCAATTTCTTTTCTGAACCATCTTTAACTTAGTATTAGCCTTTACTGTAGCACTACCATAACTCAACTCATGTTACCACACGAGACTCGTACATAAGATCACACGGTCTAAAACCCATAGGCCACTCTTAATGTTTCCCCGGAGTACCACATTCTACAATACTTGTTTTGAAGAACTTTATGCGATTTTTGAATTAGTATCATTACCTTCCAATACGGATACATAGAATCCCATCATTCACATAACATAGAACAAGTCTTGATCCCTTCTAACGAAAACACCGTCTTTAGCCACATACATAATCTTAAGGCATCCGTTACAAGCAAAATCTGGAACACCACAGGACTATTCTCGGGCGTCATTTACCCTTATTCAGTTGTAATTCAACTGTCTTATTGAACATAACCACTCGTTCCTTGCTAGAACTTTGACACCGCAAAACATGATTACATACCGGATACAATTAGCTATCTTTCTTTTCTATACACCGAACATTCTTTACCAACATAAGTTCACAACATCCTAGTATTTCTTCACATCTACGAAGCACCATAACCCTTATCAAAAATTTCTCAACATAACTAGAGACAGAGCCAACACAGTACACAATAGTGCAATCAGTTAATCAACAACAATCTCCCCAACTTGGCTCGGAGCCATACATCAAAGCACTTTTAGCCACACATAGCATTCTTACTCAAATGATGCCACAATGTTCTAGTTAGATTAAACTCAAGTCATTTGCAAGCTTCGGCGAAGATTCGAATCATCATAAATATTAACTCTTTTACAATTCATGTATTCATTCACACACAACAGTTAAGCCCACTCTTTAGGTGACAAAAATCTTTTCTAAGTCCCAAATTTTCCAAAAATTTTGACAGAGTTTCCTTTGTAATTTGGCGTATCCACCTGCCAGAGAATCACCAAAACCATCCTAGCAATACATTCACAACTCGACTAGACATCACAAGGCATATCGACCAAATTAGTCTCAATACTACACAAATCATATTATCATAATTGTTACATGAACATGCGTTGTACCTGCTCGAATCATAACACATATCAATTACCTTTCAATTACACATGAAAATCAATCCACCTACTTCGCCTCAATGTAGCATTTCCGCACAATACCTTCCACCAGGATACACATAGCATAATCACTTTAGCCTTCCTGAGTTTGAACTCGTTCCACTACACATAAGGCACTTTACCTTCCAATTACGAGATATGATAAATATTCACCACGCCCATAGCTCGGGGCTACACAATAGTTTAGATAAGAGTCGAACAATTAACAGCTCATCCATTAGTAAGCCTCCCTAATATTCTACAGATCGGCACAAGGCCCCAAACATGGCTACTAGCCCAAGTACATAGATACAAGACCAGTCTCAGTCACTTTACACAGTAATTTATCAATTGGAAAGGATCAAGTCCAAATCCCCAGTCACAATACCACCACGCTCGTCACATGACGCGTATATCATCTCAGCGTAGCACTGTATAGTGCAAATACGGGGTTTCAAACAAAATTAGCACCTCGATGCTCAAGTTATAGATAAGGTCCAGCCTCAAGTCATCCCGACTAGCCCAATATGAACTCACAGAGATTATATCTCTCCCCTCGTTCGGGGAAATCACAAGCCATAAGGCAATTATATTACTGAGCGCTCGATGCGTACACAAAGGTGTGGAAGGAATTTCAAAAATTATATCTCAAGCTGAATCAAGTACGCACAATAAGAATTCCAAGAAGTGTGAAGTGTTTCCTAAAGGTTCGCAGCCTCCCGAGGATAAGTACAGGCGTCCCCGTACCGATCCACAAGACTCTACCAACCGGCTCGAGACTCATGAGGCCTAGTAAACCTATCCCCATGGAGATCTGTCACGACCCCAAATCCGGTCGTGATGGCGCCCTGCACACTGCTAGGCCAGCCTGACCAATTAACAACAATCACGGAGTCATAAGCTCACTTTATCCAATTTAAGCATAACGGAATAATTCAACAGTGATAGATACATATTAAAAACAGGGAACCAAGTCCCAAAATATACCAACTCCCATAGACCGAAGGGTCAAGAGTCATGAGTCTCTAATGAACATAGTTTAATAATGGTTTACAAGGTACCAAGTGCGAAAAGAAATAGCAATACAGAATCAAAGACAGTAAGAAGCAATATCGGGTCCTACGGACTCTATAGCTACCTCGAATATCCTACAGATGTCGCCTCGAACAGCTACCGGATCACTGCTGAGAGGTAACTGCATCTGCACACAAGGTGCAGGGAGTAAAATGAGTACTGCCAGACTCAGTGGTAATAAACAAGGGTAAGACAGCGCAGATAAGAAATCCGCAATAAAGCACTATGTAAAGTTGTAATCAAATACCCTGTCACGGAATCAATATCAACTGTACCTGTACCGACAAGTACCAGCAAAACAGTATAACAGCTAGCAGATGTAGCTAAATGCAATGCAATGCATGATATGACCGCTACGGCGCGTAGCCCGATCCAGTTTGGATACCCGTGCTCACTATGGGGGTTCAGACTCCGGAGGGGCTCCTACAGCCCAAGCACAATATCACTGCGGCGTGCAGTCCGATCCAACATATATACCGCTGCGGCGCGCAGCCCGATCCACTACCAGTCAGCTAATATGCAAATACAGGCCTCGCAGGCTCAAAAGTAGTTTTGAAAACCCTTTTATCATTTTTCAGTTGGAAAACAGTAATATCAAGTTCCAGAGATTGGAAATAACATGATAACAGAAATAGCTACGGACTGGTAGTAAGCTAGCATGTCAATATCTCAAGACTATGATAACTATCCTCGCGGGATCCAATAACTGGCTCACGGCCCACAAGTATACTCAACCGCCCAATAAGGGGGTTCCACGGCTCAAGAGTGGCCAATATCACAATATATAGTATGCAACCATCCGAGAAGGAGGTTTAACGGCTCAAGAATAGCAAATTATTATAACACAGTGCCAACAAGTCGGACTTAGCCATAGTCACCAATCACAATCGACCCCGCACTCACACGAGAGTACGTGTCTCGCCGCTATACAGCATTACAAAGTGGTATACCGGGGTTTCGAACCCGCTGGTCATCACCCACATCTATTACTCACCTCAATACAGCGCGAAGACTACTCCGCAATGCCCTTGCCACGAGAATCAAGCTCCGCACGCATAGAATCTGATCAAATACAGTAGAAATACAGCAAATTAGGCCAATGGGACGACACCCAATCAATATAATTCGATTTACACCAATAATGGCAAGGTTGCCAAAACCCGACTTTCGGTACGCTTCTCGAATAATTACAAAAGTCACATATTCGGAATCCTCATCTAGATACGAGTCTAGGCATATAAAATTTACCAAAATCGGACTCCATTTGCCCACTCAAATCAGCTTTTTTCAATAATTTTAGGCCTAGGGCTAAAACCCACATTTAATCCTCCATTTTCATAGAAATAATCCATGATTTCATGATAAAAGCGTGTAATTAAACCACGAAACTTACCTCCGAAAATATCCCGATGATCTCCCAGCTATTTCCCTTCACTTCCTCTCTCTAGGTTTCAAAATGGGGGTTTATGAAATGAAACCCGTAAGTGAAATGTTTCGGGTTTTAATTCACTGCCTGGGCCATTTACACTACGCATTCGCGTTCATTACCATGCGTTCGCGATGCCCAGCTCCAGATTAACCTTCGCGAACGCGACCTCCCCAACGCGTTCGCGATGCACTAGCTTCTAGCCGTCTGATTTTCCTTCTACGCGTTCGCGATACCCCCCACGCGAAGGCGATTCACACCCTCACAAACCTACGCGAACGCGACACCCCGAACGCGATCGCGAAGCTCAAGAATCCTGGCCTACGCAAACGCGATAACCTGTCTCGCGATCACGATGCTTGACTCGCATGGCCTTCGCGAACGCGGCCCATGCCACGTGAACGCAAAGGCTTGGATTTTGCCCAGTGATCTGCAGATTTTTAAGTTCCAAAAGTGTCGGATGATGGTCCGGATTCACCCCGAGGCCCCGGGACCCCAACGAAAACCACCAACATACTCCAAAACACGATACGAACTTGTTCCTAGCATAAAAACACCATCCTAAACATCAAAATCACCAATTACACACGGATTCAAGCCTAAATGTTCACTCAAACTTCCGAAACCGACATCGACCAAAAACCCGACCAAACGACCTCCGAATGACCTGAAATTTTGCGGACATATCCAAAATCACATAACGAAGCTACAGGAATTGTCGAAATTCCATTCTGACCCCCAGATCAAAATCTCACCTTCCGTTCGGATTTCGCCAAAATTCAACCTTAGCCAATTCAAGCTTATATCTACACCAGACCTCCAAATTCAATTCCGATTGCTCCCCTAAGTCACAAATCACCTCCCAGGACTAACCAAATCATCAGAATCCAATTCCGAGCCCTCTAACAAAATAGTCAACTCCAGGTTGACTTTTCATATTCAAGTTTCCTTCAAAAGGCTATTTGCCTCATTTTCAATCCAAATCACTCCTAACTCACCCGATAGACTCTAACAATGATATAACAATATAAAACACATAAATTCAAGTTAACGGGGTGGTAATTCCCATGACGACGGGCCGGGTCGTCACACTTGTAAGGGAAAAAGAGTGCAACAAACATTAAATCCCCTAATGAGAGCATCAATTCACATCCTTGAGCCTTCGGTTTCTAATCTTATGCACCATCTTCAAGAGATATTTTGTAGAGATTTGATGAACAAATCAACGATATTAACTTGAATGAAGATATTGCACCTTAAAATCATCATTCTTTATAGAGATATAATATCTTCATAAATATCGTAGAATGTCTCTTCAATATCTCTATAGAAGTATTCTCACTATTACATTTTCATGCTTATAATAATAGCAAGATACATTTATGCATAAATTGCAATGAGGATGTGGTACTTCAAGATCAAGAATTGTATATGCTTCAAGCAACTTAAATCCTTCATGGATTGTCATATAAGTATGGTCAAATAAGTCATAAAATAAACTTTTATTAGATTCATATCAATTTTTCATGTCATGCTAGACAAATGAGATATCTAAAACTGATTGCACATATCATTGACTTTATACTTTCAAGTGTTTGAACTGTATGTCCATAATAAACATGTCTTTCATATGAAACTAATTCTACTTGAATTGTTTCTCTACATTTAAGAACCTCATATATACTTAGCGCTATCATAGATGTCGTCGACGAACATTTTATATCGATTCCAACCTCCTAAGTTTTAATAAAGACATAATATAGAGATTTCTTCATTCATATATTCAGGCACCTGAATCTCTCATGAGATTATATGAAGTATTATGTTATGTGATCTTCTAGATCACTTGCCTCCTTTATTATGATTGGTTTGATCCTTTGCTCATATTCTATATGAAGAAGTTTATTTGAAACCAATTTGTCTATACGCTTTAAGCTTACCATAGACTTTGTTCTTCTAGAAATTAATAGGAGCATTTGCAAAGAGAATATAGTTACTTTCTTTGGACCAGCAAATACGTTTGGCATGCTTTGTAATATATTGCGGATGAATTATCCTTTTTATAAACTTCAAGTTCATATTATCGTATTCGAGGATCTAGATATACAAATAATAATTCATTTCACGTAACGTTTTCTCGATTATTTATCATGTCCATGGTAGAAAAACTAACTTGCTTTGAATTTTAAAAATCCATCTCTGTGTGTTATGATGTTAAAATATACATCGAACATCAATAATACTAAGATAGAATTATTAGGTTCCTGACACTGAACAACTTTGAGGAATGAAATTAATATACTTTCGTATATAACGTATATCAAACTGATATATCGTTCTCATAAGCAATTATTTAGCTATTAAGTGAAGTCACTCAATAAATTATTTTGCTAAACCAGCTGTGATGTAGACCAACTTATCAAGATGAACTTCCTGAACAGAAAATCTGGAATATGCTCAAAATTAAATTATTGAGCAAGTTACCTCGCAAACATTAAGTTGCGGGTTAATAATAACTGCACATGCAACCATCTCATAGATGCATCTTATGTGGTATACATGGTGGATGAATGGGCTCATATTCACCTTTGATATTTCCAGTATTTATGGGATTCAATCACAATATTAATTGGTCTATTAATTAATAAGAAAAAAACAATATAAGATAATTTGAAAAGAACTTTCTAGTTCTTTAATATTTACCCATGTGAATTCTCTATTATTTTTGCATATATCATACTTAAATTGATATTGCTAAACCAATTATGCCAACTGAATAAATTATCAATATTGATAAAGTTTAGGTTTATATTATGACGTGTGCAATAATTATCAATAAACTTCATGTTTATTATGATATGGGTTTTTATATTGACAAACATCCACTCTAATATAGTATTCTTTTATTCGTGTAGTACAAATTGGAGAATAAAGTGAGTAGCTTTTTACATACATATTATTCGCTACAAGTAGTAGTAATAGAAGATATTAAATCTTTCCTTTATTTATAGTCTCAATATAACCAATCGCTTTTGTGAATAGTTTAGAAATAAAATAAGTTTCTTTGGGACTTACTATAATAATTTTATTTCTCCAAAATAGTAATAATTGGCTCTTCTAGAGAAAATTATACCATTATGGATATGGTCAAAATTATATGCAAGATATGTTTCTTGCTTTACCATTGTCTTTTAATAATCAGAATGCCAAAATATTTTGGCGTACAAAAGGTACGTGACCAATGACCATACATGCCATAATTATTAAATTATTTTCTTATATCATCTCAAGCCTTCTTCTAGTGGTGAGTGTGGTATATTCACTATCACTAGCACATTCATATTCTTTGAAATATGAATATGTATTTATAAATCAGATATTATCACATTCACATCATGAATGGACCATATTCATCTATATATGCTTTATAAAATCTCATGTCAAATCGATGACAAATATTACTTTCACAGAGTGAAGGATTATTTTGAGAATCCTTATTGTTCTCATTACCACAAATGATGACGATTATAATTTTATCTATTGCCACGTCCATATCATTGATACAATCATAGTAATAATTTTGTCTTCTTTCAGAGTTATCACATACCACTTTCACATTCTCTTAAGGGAATGAGAATGGAGCAAATTCAATGGGACGTGTTTTCAATTCTTTGCCCACAATTATACATGAATTTGATCATGGCGAGGCATAGAAATTTTACCACTTCAGGTGGTAATAATTTCTTACAAAATCCATTAGAGTTATAATCGAACTTGTCACGACCCGGATTTTTCACCCTCGGGAGTCGTGATGGCGCCTACTAATAGGAGCTAGGTAAGCCAATTATCAGTTACCCCTTTTAACAAGCAGTGACAATATTATAAATAGAGAAGCATTTAAAATAAAAGCGGAAGTCTTAAATGTGAATAAACTAAAACCATGCGGAAATTCAACTTTAATCTCTACCCAAGACTGGAGTCACTAACTCACTAACATCTATAGAATAATACATACAAAGTCTGAACAAAGTACAATACTGTTTGTTTCGATACAAGTGATAACAAACTAAATAAAATAGGAAGGGACTCCGGCCTGCGGATGTTGGCTAGGCTACCTGAAAAGTCCCTGGAATGACGACAACTTCCAATCAACTACTGTTGTAGTCCAATAGCTACTCTAGTACCGTGATCTATGCAAAAGAGCACTGAAGTATAGCATCAGCACAACCGACCCCATGTGCTAGTAAGTGCCTAGCCTAACCCCGGCGAAGTAGTTAAGAGGCTAGACAAGACTACCAAACAAACATGTACATATGTATGCAATCGAAGAAAAATATACAAAACTTACACAGTTAAGAGGAAGGAGAGCATGCTATTGGGGTGTTGCCGGTCTGATATTAAATCAACAGATAGAGTAATAAAACTGTACAATAACAAGTATAAAGGAGATCAAGATAATCAATAGTTGCATGGTACCACCCTTTATGCTTTCACTCTCGTTCTCACTGAAATAGTCAGATAACGTTCATGGTATTAACCTTTGTGCTTTTCCTCACATCAACTATCAATTCAGAGCACGGAATGACCCTTCGTGCATAATTGATCAAAGCATGGCACGGATTGACCCTTCATGCATAAATATTCACAATATTAACAGAATGACCCTTTGTGCATAAATATTTAAAACATGGCACAGAATGACCCTTCGTGCATAAATATTCAAAACATGGCACGAAATGACCCTTCGTGCATAAATATTTAAAACATGGCACAGAATGACCCTTCGTGCATAAATATTCAAAACATGGCACGAAATGACCCTTCGTGCGTAAATATTAAAAACATGGCACTGAATGACCCTTCGTGGATAAACATTCAAAAGATGGCATGGAATGACCCTTCGTGCATAAATATTCAAAATATGGCACGAAATGATCCTTCGTGCGTAATCACTCTTCCTGACTCGATCAACAATCACAACCAAACGGGGTGAGGGGATACACAAATAATGAGCAATGTCCCGGCAAGGGAAAACACAAGTAAATAGCTAGAACCTGGCAAGGGAGCAACAATAATAACCTTCACATCCTGGCAAGGGAGATAATCAATATATACAAACTATCCCGACAAAGAATTTATCATATCTCTTTCTATTTATTCTATTTCTTACTCAATAGTCTTTTTATCATTTGAGCCAAAGAATTTAAAATTCGTAATTAGTCCTCATACTCTTCAGATTACATAGAATTCATCAATTAACATGGAAGAATCTTAACAATATCAGAATAATTACAAACAAGGACCCACGTTCATGCTTGACACTGGTGTATAGATACTCATCACTATGCCTATACACCATACTCAACACTTTGCAATTACCAAACAACACTCTAATCCTATTATCTCAATCCAAAGTTAGATCAAACACTTACCTCGAATGCTCAAAACTCAACTCACTCCTCTAGTATAGCATTACCCCTCAAATTCACCACCAAACCGCTCGAATCTTGTCACATTTTCTTGAATGAATTAACAAATGCTACTTGAATCAATTTGAATGCATCAAAAATGAATTTCCCAAATTTTGTTCAAAAATTCCCAAAATACCCCTGGGCCCACATGGTCGAAACCCGAGGTTCAAACCAAAACCCGATTACCCATTCCCCCATAAACTCAAATATATAAGTTATTTTGGAATTAGACCTCGAATTGATGTCTAAAACCCCCAATTTTAGAAACCATTTGATCTACCCTAAATTCCCAAATTTCCCCATTAAAATCTTAGTTTTGAAGTCTAAATTATGTTTAAAGATGTTAAGGAGTGAAGAGAAATAAGTTATAAATCACTTACCAATCATTTTGAATAAAGAGAATCATTTGGAAAATCGCCTCTTAAGTTTTGAGTTTTGAAAAACTGAAAAAAATGGCTGACAATCCTGGCTTTATATACTTTACTGAATACTAGCACGGATTGCACAAAAATGCACCGTCGCCACACCGATGAAGGAAAGAAAATGACTCTTTGAACCTACCCATCGCGGACCACACTAATATGGTGTGCGACCGCACTGGTTGAATGGATCCAAGACCCGCTCTTTGAATCTCCTAGTGTGGATCACACTGATTTGGTGTGCAGCCGCACTGGTTGACCTGGAATTCACTGGCCCTCTGAAACTAGCCACAAAAATCGCGCAGAAATGCACCATGGCCACGACGGCTTCCAGCACGGATTGCGCGAAAATGACCGCGGCCGCGCTGGTGGCCCACAGCACCTGCACCTGCAACATTTGAATTTTATGTCTAACTTCCTAGGACCTACTCAAAATCACCCGAGCCCTCACGACTCCAAACCAAACATACATATAATCCCAAAAACATACTACGGACTCATCCGTGCAATCAAATCGCCCAAATAACATCATAATTCATCAAATTGGGCCTCAATACCCATGACTTCATTCCAATTTCCATAAAGCATCGAGTTTATGATTTCTAGCTCAAAACACATCAAATGATGTCCATCTTTAACCAAACTTTACAGCTTTCGTTTAAACAATATATAAGACTTTTGTTGGATGTCAGAACCAAAATACGAGCCCGATAGCACAGTCTTCTAAACAATTAACACTTTCAATTCTTTAAATATTTTTTAGAAAAAAATTTCACATAACAATTCATTTCTCGGACTTGGGACCTCAGAATTTGGTTACGGGCACACACCCAAGTGTCGGACCCACCAGGACTGTCTAATCATGAGTTCGGGTCCATTTGCCCAAAATGTTGATCGGAGTCAAACTTAATCAATTAAAATATCAAAATTTATTATCTTTCTCACAAATTCACATTTATTCTTTTCGGCTACATGGTCGGGCTGCACACACAAGTCGAGGCAACCCCCAAGTGAGGTTTTCATGGCCTCAGAGATACATAGTGAGTAGGAATACAAGTGATGACACTTTGGGTCTTCACATTCTCCACCTCTAAAATAATCGTTCGTCCTCGAACGGACAAAAGAAGAGGTACCTGAGTCAGGAAAAAGATGGGGATAACAGCTTCGCATATCAGACTCGGGCTCCCAGGTTGATGCCTCAGGAAGCTGACCTCTCCACTGGACATGCACTGAAGAAAAACTCTTCGACCTCTACTATCGAACCTGTTGGTCTAGAATGGCTACCAGCTCCTTCTCATAAGACAGATCCTTGTCCAATTGGACATTACTGAAGTCAAACACATGAGTAGGATCGTCGTTATACCTCCGAAGCATAGATACATGGAAAAATGGATGCACGACTGATAAATTAGGTGGAAATGTTAGTCCATAAACCACCTCTCCCACTCGGTCAAGAATCTCTAACAGGCCAATGTACCTAGGGCTAAGCTTGCCCTTCTTCCCTAACCTAATCGCGCCCTTCATAGGTGACACTCGGAGCAATACCCGCTCACCAACCATGAAAGCTACATCTTGGACCTTACGATCTGCATAAGTCTTCTGCCTAGACTGGGCTGAATGAAGCCTCTCTTGGATTATCTTGACCTTATCTAAGGCCTCCTGAACTATGTCTGTACCCAACAACCGAGCCTCTCCCGGCTCTAACCATCCCCACTGAAGACCGATATCGCCTACCATACAATGCCTAATATGGAGCCATTTGAATACTAAACTGTGGTAAAGGCAAAAACTGGACCCGCGAGCCTCCAAAATTAATGACACAGGCTCGGGGCATGTCCTCCAATATCTGAATAGTCCTCTCGGACTGACCGTCTGTCTGGGATGAAATATTGTACTCAACTCAACCTGGGTGCCCAACTCTCGCTTCACTACTCTCCAGAATCATGAGGGAAACTGCGTAACCTGATTAGAAATGATAGATACCGGCACACCATGAAGGCAAACAATCTATTGAATATATATCTCTGCTAACCTCTCAAATGAATATGAGACTGTCATAGGGATGAAATGCGCTGACTTGGTCAGCGTATCAACAACAACCCATATCGCATCAAACTTCTTCCTAGTCAACGGATGTCCGGTAACAAAGACTGTGGTAATCCTCTCCCACTTCCACTCGGGAAGTTCATTCCTCTAAAATAAACCACCAGGTCTCTGATGCTCATACTTAACCTGCTGATAGTTCAAACATCGATCCACATGTGCGACAATTCATCATACGCCACAAATAATGCTGCCGCAAGTCCTGATACATTTTCGCGATGCCCGGGTAGATAGAATACCGAGAACTATGGGACTCTGGTAAGATTGACTCTCAAATCCTATCGACACTAGGCAAACAGACTCACCCTTGCAATCTCAAAACACCATAATTATCTTAGATCACCTTTCTGACACCTCCACACTCCCCCGTGTCTCTCAGTACACATATATGGGAGTCATCAAATTGCCGATCACGGATACGCTCCAATAATGAAGAACGAGCGATCGTGCAAGCTAACATCCTGCTAGGCTTAGAAATATGTAATCTCACAAATCGGTTGTCCAAGGCCTGAATATCCAAAGCAAGTTGTCTCTGGATGACCAAAATATAAGCAAGACTACCCATGCTGGCGGACTTCCTACTCAATGCATCGGCCATAACGTTGGCCTTCCCCGGGTGATACAAAATAGTAATGTCATAATATTTCAAAAACTCAAACCATCTCCTCTGCCTCACATTCAACTCCTTATGTTTGAACAGATACTGAAGACTCTTGTAATCCGTGTACACCTCACACATCACACCATACAGATACTGCCTCTAAATCTTTAAGGCATGGACAATGGACGCTAGCTCTAAATCATGCACAAGATAGTTCTTTTTGTGAATTTTCATCTGCCTCAAAGCATAGGCTATAACCTTATCATCTTGCATCAATACTACGCCAAGCCTATTAGGGGAAGAATCACAATAGACGATATAAGGCCCTGAACCTATAGGCATAACCAATACTGGCACCATAGTCAGAGCTGTTTTGAGCTTATGAAAGCTTGCCTCGCACTCATTCGACCATCTGAACTGGGCACCCTTTTGGGTCAATCTGATCATCGGGGCTGCGATGGATGAAACCCCCTCCACAAACCGACGGTAGTAACCTACTAGCCCCAAGAAAGTCCGAATCTCTATCGCTGAAGCTTGTCTAGGCTAGTTCTTGATTGCCTCTATCTTCTTCAGGTCCACCTGAATACCCTCTGCTGTTACAATCTGACCCAGAAATGCAACTGAACTCAACCAGACCTTGCACTTTGAGAACTTAGCATATAACTGGCTATCCTTCAAAGTCTGAAGAACTACTCTGAGGTGCTTCTCGTGCTCCTCCTGGCTGCGGGAGTACACCAGAATATCATTAATGAAGATTATCATAAAAAAGTCCAAGTATGGCTTGAATACCCGGTTCATCAACTCCATGAATGGTGCTGGGGCATTGGTCAACCCAAATTATATGACCAAAAACTCATAGTGCTCATACCGGGTGCGGAATGTTGTCTTACTAATATCGGATACCCTAATCCTCAATTTGTGGTAGCCAGATCTTAAGTCTATCTTTGGGAATACCCTCGCACCCTAAAGCTGGTCAAACAAGTCATCAATCCTCGGCAAGTGATACTTATTCTTGATCGTCACATTGTTTAATTGCGGGTAATCAATGCACATCCTCATCGAACCATCCTTTTTCTTCACAAATAACACCAGTACACCCCAAGAAGAAACACTGAGTCTAATGAAACCATTTTCCAACAAGTCCTGTAAATGGTCCTTTAAATCCTTCAACTCTGGCGGGGCCATGTGATACGACGGAATAGAGATGGGGTGCGTGCCGAGTGCCAGATCAATACAAAAATCAATATCTCTGTCAGATGACATACCCGACAAGTCTAAAGGGAAAACCTTAGGGAACTCCCGAATAATAGGAAGGGAATCAATAGAAGAGACCTCTGTGCTGGAATCACGAATAAAGGCCAAGTAAGCTAAACACCCCTTCTCGACCATGCGTTGAGCCTTCACATATTCAATAACACCACGGGTGGTATGACTTGGGGTCCTTTTCCACTCTAAATGGGGTAAATCTAGCAAAGCCAGGGTCACGGTCTTGGCGTGACAATCTAAGATAGAATGATACGGGGACAACCAATACATCCCTAATATAACGTAGAAATCACCATGTCCAAGAGCAATAAATCAACACGGGTCTCTAGACCCTCAAACACTACCATACAAGAACGATGAACTCGGTCGACCAATATAGAAACACCTACCAGTGATATACATAAATACGAAAACCCAAAGTATCACTGGCATAACTAGGTAGGGTGCAAAATAGGACGACACACACGAATATGTAGACCCAGGGTCAAATAGTACTGAAGCATCTCTATTACAGACCAGAATAATACTTGTAATAATAGCATCTGAGAACTCAGCCTCTGTCCTGGCCAGCAAAATATAACACCCGTGCTGGGCCCTACCTCCGTAAGCCATCTTTGGGATGATCGGCTCCTGGTTGGCCCCTGTCTCTAGCGGCCCGACCTCTACCTCTACGATCTCTACCTCCACCTCTATAATCATTACCCTCGCCTCTAGTTGGCTGGGCATGACTTGGTACTTGAATCATGGGGCGAGGACCCTGTTGCTGAGAACTACCCGAGGCTCGAGGGCAAAATCTAACAATGTGACTCGGGTCACCATAACCATAACAAGACCTCGGCTGCTGAGACTACTAGTTTTGTTGGCTTGAATGTCCTCCCTAGAAACTCTACAGTGATGGTGCACTGATAGGAGCTGGTAGTTCACTAAAGGACTACTAATCAGCAAAAATGCTACCGAGCACTACCACCGCCTGGAGTACCATGGGAGACCTGGAGTGCTGAATGAAAGGGCCTCGATGGATGTCCTTTACCATAAAAATCCCCACCTCCAGATGAGGTACCATTGAACCTACCAGAATGATGAGGGCTCTTATCCGACCCCTGACTACCTCCTCGTGCAAGAGCCATCTCAACTCTACAGGCTGCATTAGCCACCTTCTGAAAAGAAATCTCACTCCCGGCCCACATAGCCATCAGGAGACGGATCGGCTAAATCAACCCATCGATAAACCTCCGTACTCTCTCTTTCTCTTTCGATGGGGAATATAATAATAGCATGGTATTCCAAAGCAATAAAATGGGTCTCATACTGCGTAATTGTCATAGTTCCATGCTGGAGGCGCTTGAACTGACTATGGAGAGCCTCTCGCTGAGTAACAGGAAGAAACTTCTCCAAAAACAACTCTGCAAACGGATCCCAAGTCTGTGATGGCGACCTTGCTGGCCTGGATAGACAATAGTCCCTCCACTAAGTCTTGGTGGATCCTACTAGATGAAAGGTGATAAATTCAACCCCGTTGGTCTGCACAATACCCATAGTCCGGAGAATCTTATGGCATCTGAACAAGAAATCATGTGGGTGCTTTATAGAAGCTCCGCTGAATATGGTGGTGAAGAGTATGGTGAACCTATCAAGCCTCCACAAAGCATCCGTGGACATAGCTGCTCCATCGCCGGTCTGAGCTGCAATACCCGACTGAACTACCACAACCGACTAAACCACGGGAACCTGAGCCTGGGAGATACTTGCTTCGGAGTACGTGTAGCAGGACGTTGAACTCCTCCTCCAGCCTGAGAAATGGCTGGTGCTACTGGAAGCAATCCCGCTCTAGTGACGCTCTCCATAAAGCCTGTTAGTATGACCAAGGCATCCTGAAGATCTGGGGTGACCATGAATCCTCCTAGGACTTAAGCTGGGCCCACTGAAGCTGTTGGGGCTAGAACTTCCTCATTATAGTCAATATGAGGCTCCACCTCTGGGATTGCTACCTAGGGTTGAGATTTGCCCCTACATAGGCCTGTGGCACGACCTCAACCTCGCCCTCTAACCCTCGTAGGAGCTACTAATGGAGGCTCGGGCTGCTGTGCAATAGAAGAAGAAGCACGTGTTTTCATCATCTGTGAAAGAACAAAGTAGAAGGACAATCAGTATTTGAGAGACAAAATTGCACGACAAGAAGGAACAAAAGTGGAATTTTCCTAACTCCATAGCCTTTGAGGGATAAATACAGACATATCCGTACCCGATCCCTCAGACTCTACCAAGCTTGTCCGTGAGTAGTGAGACCTATTTAAACTAGTGCTCTGATACCAACTTGTCACGACCCGGATTTTCCACCTTCGGGAGTTGTAATGGCACCTACTAATAGGAGCTAGAGAAGCCAATTATTAGTTACCTCTTTTAACAAGCACACAGATAAGAATTTACCATAAAAGTGAAGTCTTAAATATAAATAAACAAAATCCATATGGAAATCAACTTCAATCTCTACATAATACCGGAGTCACTAACTCACGAACGTCTATAGAGTATTACATACAAAGTTTGAACAATGTACAATACTATTTGTTTCAATACAAGTGATAACAAACTGAATAAAATAGGAAGGTAATTCGTCCTGCGAACGTCGACTAGGCTACCTCAAAAGTCCCTGGACTGAAGATAGCTCCCAATCAACTACTGTTGTTGTCCAAAAGCTACCCTGGTACCGTGATCTGTACAAAAGAGAACACAAGTATAGCATCAGCACAACCGACCCCATGTGCTAGTAAGTGCCTGGCCTAACCCCGGCGAAGTAGTGACGAGGCTAGACAGGACTACCAAACAAACATGTACAGATGTATGCAATAAAAGGAAAATATACAGAACTTACACAATTAAGAGGGAGGGGAACATGCTATGGGGGTACTGCCATTCACATATTAAATCAACAAATAGAGTAATGAAATTGAACAATAACAACTATAAAGGAGAAGCAAGATAATCAATAGTTCCGCGGAACCACCCTTCATGCTTTCACTCCCGTTATCACCAAAATAGTCAGATATAGTGCACGGTATTAACTTTCGTTCTTTTCCTCACATCAACTCTCAATTCAGAGCATGGAATGACCCTTCGTGCATAATTGTTCAAAGCATTTCACGGAATGACCCTTGTTGGATAAATATTCATAACATGGCACGGAATGACTCTTCGTGCATAAATATTTAAAACATGGCACGGAATGACCCTTCATGAAAAATTATTTAAAACATGGCACGGAATGACCCTTCATGCATAAATATTCAAAACATGGCACGGAATTACCCTTCGTGCATTAATTTTCAAAACATGGCACAGAATGACCCTTCGTGCATAAATATTCAAAACATGGCACATAATGACCCTTCATGCATAATCACTCTTCCTCGCCCAATCAACAATCACAACCAAACGGGGTGAGGGGATAGACAAATAATGAGCAATGTTCCAGCAGGGGAAATAAACAGTTAGATCCCGACAAGGAAGCAATGACAATAACCTTCACATCCCAGCAAGGGAGATAATCAATATACACAAACTATCCCGACAAGGGATTTATCATATCTCTTTCTATTTCATCCATTATTTACTTATTAGTCTTTTTATCGTTCAATCCAACACTCGAAAGAATTTAAAATTCGTAATTAGTCCCCATACTGTTCACATTACATAGAACACATCAATTAACATGGAAGAGTCATAACAATATCAGAATAATTACAAATAAGGACCCACGGTCATGCTAGACACTAGTGTATAGATACTGGTCACCATGACTATAGACCATGCTCAACACTTTGTAATTAGCAAACAACACTCTAATCCTATTTCCTCAAGCAAAAGTTAGATCAAACACTTACCTCTATTGCCCCAAACTCAACTCACTCATCTAGTATAGCTTTACCCCTGGAATTTACCACAAATCGCTCGAATCTAGTCACAAATTACTTGAATGAATTAACAAAAGCTACTTGAATCAATTTGAATGCATGAAAAATGTATTTCCCAAAGTTTTTTCAAAAATTCCCAAAATGCCACCGGGCCCACGTGGTCAAAACCCAAGGTTCGAACCAAAACTTAATTACCCATTCCCCTATGAACTCAAATATATAAATTATTTTAGAATCGAACCTCGAATTGAGGTCTAAAACCCCCAATTTTAGAAACCCTAGGCTCTATCCTAAATTCTCAAATTTTCCCACTAAGATCTTAGTTTTGAAATTATGCGTAAAGATGTTAAAGAGTGGAGAAAAATAAGTTAGAAATCACTTACCAATCGTTTTGAAGAAAGAGAATCGTTTGGAGAATCGCCTCTTATGTTTTGGGTTTTGAGAAAGTAAAACAATGATTGAAAATTCCGGATTTATATACTTTATTGAAGACTGACGCGGAATGCACAAAAATGCACTGCAGCCGCACCGAGGAAGGGAAGAAAATGACTCTCTACATCTACCCAACGCTGGTCACACTGATATGGTACGCGTCCGCGCTGGTTGATTGATCCAAGACCCGCTCTCTAAATCTCCTAGCACGGAACACACTGATTTGGTGCGCAGTCGCGCTGGTCGACCTAGAATTCACTGGTCCTCTAAACCTAGTCACACTGACTGCACAAAAATGCATCATGGTCACGCGGTTTCTAGTGTGGACTGCGCATAAATGACAGCGGTCGCGCTGGGGGCCCGCAACACGTAGACCAGCAACATTTGATACTTATAAGTCTAAGACTTCCCGGGACCTACTCAAAACTCACCCAAGCCCTCGGGGCTCCAAACCAAAATATACATATAATCTCAAAAACATACTACAGAATCATCCGTGCGATCAAATCGCCCAAATAACACCATAATTCATCAAACTGGGTCTCAATACCCATGATTTCTTTCTAATTTCCATAAAGCATCAAGTTTTCGATTTCTAACTAAAAAAATGTAAAATGACGTCCAACTTTAACCAAACTTTACAGCTTTCATTTAAACCATATATAAGACTCGTCCGGGCGTTGGAACCAAAATACGAGCCCGACGGCACAATCTTCTAAATAATTAACACTTTCCAATTCTTTAAATATCTTTCAAAAAACAAATTCACATAACAATTTATTTCTGGACTTGGGACCTAGGAATTTGATTTCAGGCACACACCCAAGTCTCATATTTTTCTACGGACACTTCAGGATTGTTGAATCATGAATCTTGGTGCGTTTGCCCAAAACATTGACCGGAGTCAAACTTAATCGATTAAAAAATTAAAATTTATTATCTTTCTCATAAATTCACATTTAAACTTTCCTGCTACGCGCCCGAATTGCTCACACAAGTCGAGGCAACCCCAAGTGAGGTTTTCACGGCTTCAGTGATATAGAGTAAGTTGGAATACAGGAGATGACCCTTTGGGTCGTCATAGAATTTTGTTGACTTTGCTTGTATATAAAATTAAATTAAAGAATTTCAAGAATTTAAAAGAGAAAAATAAAGAAAAATTCTTACCATAAACTTAAAATTTAATCATGAAATAATTTCATAGAATAATTGACAATCATTATACTCAATCCCGAAACTTCTACTCAATTGGTTAAAGTGTGTTGCTGATAACTTGTTATAAAATAATAAAGAAGAAAAAGAGTATTGCAGAGCAAAGTAGAGAGATGAAATTCTTATTGATATGGGATGGATTACAATGGAATAGAACATCTATTTATAGGGAGAGGTTGACTTAGCCACTAAGTAATAAACCCTAGAATCTCTTTAAATATAAACATTCACCATAAATAGAATTTTATTTATAAGAAATATCGATTTTATCTATTTATCTTCTAACCAAATACGAGATATATTTAATCTTAACATTTATATGCCGAAATAAACAACCTAATCTCATGAAGAGTCCAAAACTTTTGTGATTTTTTGGACAAAAAATATATTTTTAATGCCAAAAAAAAAGTTAAACAAATAGATATTTCGCATTATTATACTGCGGGATACTTTAATAGAATAACTCGCGGTATTATACTGGAATTATTGAAAAAAATATAATTCGTAGTATTATACTGCGAATTATTTAAAAAAAATTATTTTGCTAATTCGCAGTATAGTACTGTGAATTATTTACAAAAAAAAAAATTGACTAGCGGCCCCACTAATTAACTGACATAATAATAATTCAAACACATAATATGTAATACTATACTACGAATTAATTATTAAATTTTTCTACAAGAAAGCAACATTTTTCACATGGGTTACATCTTTTTTACAATTGACTAATTTTATTTTGGTTGTGTAATTGGTTGCTAAAGCCTCAGTTTATTATATCGTAGTTGGGTCTTGTTTAATTGTGCAAATTTTATTTTTTTAGTGAAAGTACTTATTTATCACATAGATAATTACACTTAATTAAATCTCTTTAGAATCTTAATAAGTATTAGATGCTATTTATTAAAACCACTAAGGTAATAATAACATTGAAATTTCTTCTAATAGTATTCTTAACACACTGGAGTTGTCGTCTACGATTATACTCTTACTCTTTCAAATATTCAAATCGACTTTGTTTGCTTTTTTTAAAAACACATCTGAAATAATTTGTCTAGTATTTGAGGTTTGGTTTTAACAACATAAAGTTGACTTTAGGTCGATCCACTTTGGATAAAAAATAGTTTCTAAACATTATAAGTCCAAATCATTTTTTTTTAAGACAAAGACAAATATTTTCAATTGTAATTTTTTGAGTGAATTTGATTCTCTAAAACACAATTAAATTTATACTTAGTATTAATTAACTTAGGTTTAGCCGGTTAACCATAATTAGTTGATCATAGAGAGTGCCTTAATAACCTTCCCATATGATTAATTAGAACCCTTACCTAGAATTTCTAAGTTAAGAATATCATAAAATTTAGTTAATTTTAAGCATTACTTATTTATAATTGGTGTCCTAATTCACTGTTAAAATAATTAGGTGGCGACATTTTTCAATTTATGTGTTTGAATTACTATTCGGTCAGTTAATTGGTGGGGCCAAATTAATAAAGTTACTACGAATTAGTTCATTTTCTTTTTAATAATTTGCAGTACTGTACTACGAATTAGTAAAAAGTTTTTTTTTTATATTCACAATATTAGACTGCGAAATACATATTTATGTAACTTTTAATTTTAACATTAATAATATGCTTTTTATTCAAAAAAATTGTCAAAAAATGTTTCGGACTCTCTCATGAACCACATGGCCCCAGAAATTATGGATATCCTTTAGGCGACATATTAGTTAGGGTGATAAGGCCATGACGTAATGCTAGTTTAAGAACAGTACTGACTACTGTTTGGTAATTCGAGTGATATTAGGATTAGGGGGAGATGTCCCCTCTGACTATTGTTTACAATCACAAATTGTACTTATTCAAGAACCATTCACAACAATTTTGGGTAAGGATTTTATGTCACTTAAGTCAACCTTAACCGCGTTCAAACTATTTGGATATGATATTGTCTTTCATAAAAATATTTTGTTTTCAAGTGAACAATGCGGGTACAAGTCACCAATAAAAAATCAGAAAAAAAGAAAATCGGAATGAACGAGAAGCCATTGTTCCATAATTTGATTAATAAAATTTTATATATGCTATATACTTTTATTACTTGATTTAAAGGAGATCCATTTTGATTTTCTAAGCCAAAGCATGATTTTTTAAAATTAAAATTCTTAACTTATGTCATAAAAGCTATTTTAAATTAAAAATTATTTAGTTAAGCTCGTCCAAACATATGGCCTTTCAGCCACTAAATAGTCAAAAAGAAGAAAGAGAGAAAAACCAATCGTCTAATTAAAACCACCAAGTTGAGAGATTTATTTCCCTTCTTATCCGAAAGCAATTTATTGCACCCTTAGAAGAACGAAGAAAAAAACATCAAGACTAAGAGAAAGAAGAAGATGAGGAGAATTCTAATTTGTCTTTTCAGGAGAAGACTTTTAATAATTTAAGGTGAGGATTTATGCATGAATATCTACGTCGAAACAGTGAACCGCATTATTAGTAGGTTCCAAAAACGTTTACTTTGAACCAGTTGACTCTATAAAGACAACTAATCGTGACCTGCGCTTAGGATTAAGTACTTCCAAGTAAATTGTTTGACCCAAAAGTTATAGGTTACTTTACGGGTTAGGAACAATCAAAGAATAAATGAAGGGTAAATCGGAATCAATGATAATATATCTTAAAGATCGATCTTTGGTTTCATGTATATGTTTTTCTTATAAGAATGTGATGAATCTTAATCAAGTGCTTGAACAAGTAAACAATAAAGAGATAACAATAGAGAGAAAAATGGCAGAGAGAGAGAGTTATATTATTAGTGATTAATAATACTTGTGTTACAAATGAGGGGGACCCTTCCTTATATAGAAGGACGACCCCCTCGCCGACATATTACATCGTCCCAAAGCTATTGCTATTACAACGAAAACACAGGGGAGGGGTAGTCGGGGACGTCTACTCGGGCGAGCCTGCTGATACGCTACTATGGATGAGGACGTATCCTTTTTACCGTACGGACACGAAGGAGAACGTCACCCAGTGTTAGCGGCCACGTAAGGAGGCGTGCCCGACCCGTATTGCATCCGAGTCGGCCATACGTATATACATGCTCGCCTCATCTTACCCTCGATTCGCCCCCATACCGATAGTCCCTCCGCCTATTGGAGATGTACTCGAAGTGCATCTGTAATGGGTGGATAAAGTCGACCTGTATTGGATCTACCCATATGCATACACGTGGCACGTTCTTCTGAACCTTCGTCTGCTAACGGCGTGTGTCATAAGTGCTGTTGTTTTAAAGGCGGGTCATAAAGGCGATTTGACGTTTTGGTTTCCCGCCTCTTTTTCGGTGCAAAAATTCTTCGAATTTTGTGTAACGACTCATTATAAATAATGGACTGTTTCAAGACTTTCCACTCTTTGGATCATCAGAAAGTTTTCCGATATTTTTATTTCTTAGCTTTTCCTGATAGAACTTGTAACTCTTCATGTTGATCTCGTGTTCTTACTGTTGTATTTTTAGTACAAAAAAGACACTTCCAAAAATGGCCAAGAGTAATCGCCGCCGAGGAGCAGAAGAGGGTGAGGCTACCTCTAGAGTCTCCCGACCGTCAAAGGATGGCAAGAAGGTTCGCAAACCTCTTGTCCCTTTGTCTGTGGATAATGTTCTCCCTCGTGAACTATATGTTCGGAGGGATTTCCCGACGAGGGTGGACACCCCTTCATGGGAGAGGTCTACCTACACCGGGCCTCTCTTACATGACCTCCGAGTATCTTACTGGATTCCGGAGGTGGCCGTTATGCAGACGGCTGGAAGGGACCTGGCCAATGTTCATAGGCCGGGATTCTGCGCCTTTTATGAATATCCTTTCATAATGGGGTGCAAACTCCCGATCTACCCGTTGGCAGAGGAATTGTGCCGGCTTTACAACGCATGCCCGGCTCAGCTTACTCCATATACGTGAAAGATATGTCGGATACTGACGACATACGCCGAGAGAGCCGGCTTGGACGTCACCATCTACCACATGCTGCAGCTGTTCAGCCCTGGCTTTATGAGAGGGACAATGCTGCAGCTAAAAAATCGAGGGGCGAAAGGCCTGGTCGTTGAGGCAGACGATAAGCCCAACCGCCAATTTTGGTTGAAGTACTTCTTCGTCCGTACCTCGGACTTGGTATCAGACCAGGTTGGGTTTCCAGAGGCGTTGAATGACAAACGTAAGTATCATTCCTTGTGTTTAGTGTCTTTATGTCTGCTCGACTTTTCGTCACCTTTAGATATTTATATTTGTTATTTTCTGTGGATGCAGCGAGGGCACGCACACCTCAATCCGTGCCAGACATAAAAGTATGGGTGGGGCGGTTGATCCCCTACGCTGAGGAGTGTAGGATGTGAGTCGCCTTCACCACCAAGTACGACCTTCCAGGTTGGCGGTTATTTTGATTTGGCAAACTTGCCTTTTATTTGGGCGCCATAGGCATTATACCTGACATTCTTGTTTATTTGTGTTTGGCAGCTCGGAATGTGCCGCGGAGACGGAGACGTCGTGCCGCCAATTCCTCGCCATCGGATTCTGAGCTCATATTCCTTAGGAGGGAGGGCCTACCTGAGGTTCCTCAACCTGAGGAAGACCGAGCGGACATGGAGTGTCCGGTAACGATGATGCAGATGCAGCTCGTTCGAAGAGTGACACTATAATTTGGGAGTCAGCCTTTGCTGACGTTCCCGGGGCTTCTCGTCCCGCGACCGAGCCGGTGGTTGACCCAGCATCTGGAGTAGACGGTGCGCCTTCGCCTCTTCCTGTTGAAGAGGGCTCTCCATCGGACGATGAGCTATTGGAGCGAAAGAGGCATAGGCTGCTCCTTGGAAAAGGGATGGCCGTAGAACAAATGGAGGTGGTTACTCGCCGCCTGATTCGAAATCAGTTTTTATGGCTGACGCCATCCGATTGGAGAGGGCGACACTCTTGAGGGCGGCCGCGGTAGACGTTTCTCCCTCACGTGTAGAGGAAAATAGCATACCGACTGTCGCCGGTGGAGCTATAGATGAGGGGGAAGCTGCTGCTGAGCTTACCTCTGAACCTGCGAACATGCCGCAGCCGGAACGTGCTGAGGCGGCCCCTGAACATGAGGACGTGCCGCAACAAGAGTATGCCCGGGTGGACATGGTGGTGATGGGTCCTAACCGCCGGATTATGATCCCGACGGGGTACAACTTGCTACTGGAGAGCGATCGGGCCGCAACGGACATGTCCTTGCTGTGCGGGGTTGCCGAGGTGGAGTCTCTGAAGTCTGTAACCGACAGAGACCTGTCTCGTCGAGTTGCTGGTGCCGCTCTACAGGTATGATTCGGTCATTACTTCATATTGTTTTCTTTTGAATTCTAAGGTTTTTTACCCTTTTGACTTGTCTTTGTTTTCTATCTTTTTCTTTTGACAGACCCTCATCTTGGAGGTGGAGCGGAGCCGGAGGAAGCGAAAGAAGGCTGCTACCCTCCGAAAGGCATCGAAGAAATATAAAGAGGTTCGGGACAAGCATAAGATGTTGGCGGACGTCTACACTCAAGACCCCGACTTCCGAGTCTTCCATGAAGTCTTGCAGGCAGTGGAGGAGCAGTTGCAAAAGCGTACGACCAAACTAGAGAAGGCGGACACAGATTTGCTGGCCGCTATAACTCGGAACGCTGAATTGGAGAGTCTTCTCCAGTGGCGGGAGGGGGAGTTGGACCTTGGTCGTGTGGCGATGATATAAGCGGCAGAATTATGTGCCAAGGTTGACGCCCTGTCGGCCGAGCTTCAGACAGCCACAGCCAGGATGACAGTCCCTCAGTAGGTGGAGGCTGTTGCCCCGGTTGGCAACACGTCCTGTAAAGCTCAAGATATGCTCGTGTATGCTGAGGCGAGGTGGACCGTGGTCAAGGAGTTACTAGACGTTGGTAGAGCCACCGAGGCAGAGGTTGACGCTCAGTGTCGCTTGGTCAGGGTCGCTCGTGATGCTTGTGGGTATGACCCCGACTCTCCGGGCCAGACGGGCGTCTCCTTTGCCGAGGCAGATCAGCTGGGCACCGAATCCTGGATCGATAGGGTGTTCCAGGACGAAGGTGAGGATAGTGCGGCCGGTGCGGAGTAGGGCGACGGGGGTCTTGGTAGTTAGCTAGGATATGTATCTTTTGTAATCAAGACTCTTCTGTAATCTTGTGATTTATTTAATAAGACTTTTGGTTATTTCTCGAGAACTTGTCTTATGCCTTCTTTGCGTCCCCTTTTTTTCTTTACTTTTGTACTTCTCGGAGCGTAGCCCATTATTAATAGAGGAGACCGTAGACTCTCATTTCGCCGTTAAGGCCTTAAACTTTTATTTTTAAAGGAGGAGACCGTAGTATTTTCTCTCGCCGTTAAGGCCTTAGCCTTTTATTTTGAATGGAGGGGACCGTAGTCTATCCTTTCGCCGTTAAGGCCTTAGCCATTTATTTTTAATGGAGGAGACCGTAGTCTCTCCTTTCGCCGTTAAGGCCTTAGCCTTTTTTTTTGAATGGAGGAGACCATGGTTTCTCCTTTCGCCGTTAAGGCCTTAGCCTTTTATTTTGAATGGAGGAGACCGTAGTCTCTCCTTTTGCCGTTAAGGCCTTAGCCTTTTATTTTTAATGGAGGAGACCGTAGTCTCTCCTTTCCCAATTAAGGCCTTAGCCTTTTATTTTGAATGGAGGAGATCGTAGACTCTCCTCTCGCCGTTAAGGCCTTAGCCTTTTATTTTGAATGGAGGAGACCGTAGTCTCTCCTCTCGCCGTTAAGGCCTTAGCCTTTTATTTTGAATGGAGGAGACCGTAGTCTCTCCTTTCACCGTTAAGGCCTTAGCCTTTTATTTTGAATGGAGGAGACCATAGTCTCTCCTCTCGCCGTTAAGGCCTTAGCCTTTTTAACATTGGTGATGGCCGTAGCCTTTCTTGCATTTAAGATGGTCGTAGCCTTTCATATATTTGAGATGGCCGTAGCCTTTCTAATATTTGAGATGATTGTAGCCTTTCATACATTTGAGATGGCTGTAGCCTTTCTAACAATGGAGATGGCCGCAGCCTTTCATACATTTGAGATGGCCATAGCCTTTCTAATATTGGAGGTGGTCGTATCCTTTCATACATTTGAGAAGGCCGTAGCCTTTCTAACATTGGAGATGGCCGTAGTCTTTCATACATTTGAGATGGTCGTAGCCTTTCTAACATTGGAGATGGTCGTAGCCTTTCATACATTTGAGATGGCCGTAGAATTTCTAACATTGGAGATGGCCGTAGTCCTAGTCCCTGTGATATGCCATTCGTGCCGATCGGCAGTACACTTGGGGTATCAGAATAATCTCGTAAACATTTTCGGGCATCTCCTTCGCCGCCTCATTAAAAACCTCTCCGAGAAAACCCAATTGGGACAAAACTCGGACGAGGGAAAAAGAGTACGGTTTGGGGGATACCTTTCAGAAGTGGAAACGTTTCAGGTGTGAGATGTTCCAGTTGTTTTGGAGTGTCTTTCCATTCATGGTTTCTAACTTGAAGGAGCCTTTGTCTGCTACTGCGATGATTTTATAGGGCCCGTCCCAATTGGTGACCAACTTCCCTTCGTTAGGGTCTTTGGATGCTAGTGTTTTGGCCTTTAGCACATAGTCGCCTATCTTGAGCGGACAGATTTTTGTTCTTTTGTTGTATTATCTCTCGACCTGCTATTTTTAGGCCACTAGACTGATGTGGGCCATTTCTCTTCTTTCTTCGGCTCCGTCTAAGTCTTGTAGTCGGCTCATGTCGTTCTCCTCTCCGCTTGTGTGCGAGTATTTGAGGCTTGGTTCCTCGACTTTGACTGGTATGATGGCATCGGTCTCGTAGACTAATGAGTAGGGAGTCTCTCCTGTGGAGGATTTGGGGGTGGTCCTATGTGCCCATAGTACCTCTGGCAGCAGTTCGGGCCACAATCCCTTGGCGTCTTCGAGTTTTTTCTTTAAGATGTTTAGTATGGTCTTGTTGGAAGACTCTGCTTGACCGTTAGCGGCTGGATGATATGGCATTGAGAGTATTCTTTTGATACGCCATTTATCGAAGAATTCGGATGTCTTTTTTCCTATGAATTGTTGTCCATTATCACACGTTATCTCTTTGGGGATGCCGAAGCGACACATGATGTTTTTCAAGATGAAGTATGACGTCTTGCTCGCGGATCTGGGCGTAGGCACCTGCTTCCACCCACTTAGAGAAATAGTCAGTTAAACTAATAAGAAGCGTACCTTCCCTCGTCCGATAGGTAGTGGTCCGACTATGTCCATTCCACATTTGATGAAGGGCCATGGACATGTAACCGAGTAGAGAGGCTCTCCTGGCTGATGTATCAGGGGGGCGAACTTTTGACATTTTTTGCATTGGCGGACGTATTCTGCCGCGTCCTTTTTCATGGTAGGCCAGTAGTATCCGGCCCGTATTAGACATCGTACGAGTGTTCGGTTTCCTGTATGGGCGCCGCAATGGCCCTCGGGGACCTCTTCTAACACTGGCGTCATCCGGTTGGGGCCTAGGCACTTAGCCAGGGGTCCTCCAAAGGTTCTTTTGTAGAGGTCGCTATTCACCAGACAGTACCTCGCTGCTTGTGTGCGAAGCTTTCTCACTTCTTTTTGTCGTGTGGTAGGTTCCCATCCTGCAAATATGATACAAATTGATTGCGCCAGTCCCAAGTTAGATGCAGGGAGAGTACCTTCATCTAACTTGATTGCGCTAGTCCCACAAATTGATTGCGCTGACTCTGCCTCGTTGTTGGTCATTTCGGGGCAGTGTATGGATTGGCGAATGACTTCGCCCATGGGGACTTCGAGGACGAGTCCCAATCCCGATCCCGAAGCGTTCGCGGCCCATCGGTATGGAGTATCCAGGGGTCGATGTTTGGAGTTGTTTGCAGGGCTTCCTTCTCTGCCTCAGGCAAGATTTTGGCACTGAAATCTTCCACGAAGTTAGCGAGGACTTGTGATTTGATGGCAGTTCTAGGGATATAGGTGATATCGTGCTCGCTGAGGTCTATGGCCCATCTTGCGAGACGGCGCGACAGTTCGTGCTTGTGCGTAATGCTTCTCATAGGGAAAGTGGTAATCACTCGGATGGGATGGCACTGGAAATGGGGTCTCAGCTTTCTGGAAGCCGTGACCAATGCCAACGCCAATTTCTCGAGGTATGGGTACCAGGTCGCGGTGTCCACTAGAGTTTTACTAATGTAATAGATAGGTGATTGTGTACCTTTTTCTTCGCGGATGAGCACTGCGCTGTTCGCGACCTCTGAGACGGCCAGATATGTCAGTAGGGGTTTCAACTCTTTGAGGGCTTTGACGCATTCGTCATTCCATTGGAATCTGTTGTCTTTTCTTAACACACTGAAGAACTTGTGGCATCTATCTTATGTCGGGAGATGAAGGGAGAGAGGGAGGCTATTCGGCCTGTTAACTTCTGAACCTCTTTGTTGCTGTTGAGTGCTTCGAGTATCAAGGCGATCGCATTAATCTAGTCGGGGTTGATTTTGATCCCTCTTTGGGATACGAGGAAGCCAAGGAATTTCCCTGACGCCACACCAAAGGAGCATTTCTCGGGGTTCAGCTTCATTCTGTATTTGTTCAATATCTCGAAGGCTTCTCGCAAGAGATCGATATGATTCTCCTTCCTCGCTGATTTCACTAGCATGTCGTCGATGTAAACCTCCATAGTTTTCCCAAGTTGCTCGTTGAACATCTTGGTGACCAGACTTTGGTAAGTAGCTCCCGCATTCTTTAGCCCGAAGGGCATCACTCTGTAACAGTAGGTGCCTTGGTGGGTGATGAAGGTGGTTTTCTCCTGATCTTCCTCGGCCATTAGAATTTGGTTATAGCCAGAGTACATGTCCAAGAAACTTAGTAGATCGTGTCCGGTGGTGGCGTCGATCAGTTGATCGATGTGAGGCAGGGGGAAGGAATCCTTAGGGCATGCCTTGTTTAGGTCGATAAAGTCCATGCACATCCTCCACTTCCCGCTCTTCGTTTTGACCATCACTATGTTGGCGACCCATTGCGGGTATTTTGACTCCCTGATGGAGTCGTTGGCTAGCAACTTGTCTACTTCCTCGCGGACCGCCTCATTGATAGCGGCGTTGAACTTTCTCCTGATTTGTTTTACCGGTGGATGTAATGGGTTGACGTTGAGCCGGTGGGTGGTGATATCTGGCGAGATCCTTGGCATGTCTGCATGGGAAAAAGCAAACGTGTCTGCTTGCTTAGTTAAGAATTCACGGTACTTACCCGGGTTGGCGAGCCCGTGACTGATGTATGCCTTCTTCTCGGGGTCATCCCGGTCTAGTTGTACCGGGTCGAGATCTTCAACCGTAGCTTTGCAGGCTTCTACGACGTCTGGGTCTCTTATAGCGTTGGCCGTCGGGTCTGCTTGGGTCCACGACATGGCTGATTGCTATGCTTCTACGCTCGCCCCGTTCAATTGCCGGGTGTGGGCGCAGTCTTGAGTTATTTTATAACATTTATGCGCTGTGCGTGGCTCCCTTTTTATGCCGAATATTCCCCATGGGGTAGGGAATTTGATCACTTGGTATAAGCTTGAGGGGACCGATCGCATGGCATGTATCCATGGACGCTCGATGATGACGTTGCAGGCTGTCTCTTGGTTCATCACATGGAAGGTAGTTTCCAGGGTGACTCCTCCTGCGAGGACGGGCATGGTCACTTCTCCTGATGTGCGCTCTACTGCATTGTTAAAACCAGTTAGAGTTATGCAGCGAGGGGTTATCTTGTCCTCGAGTCCCATATGTGAGAGGACTCTTGGATGGATGATGCAGGCGCTGCTTCCATCCTCGATCATGACTCGCCTGACATCAGTGTCAATGATACGTAGAGTAATAACTAAAGCATCATAAAGAGGGAAACAAAAACTGTCGGTGTCACACTTATCGAAGGTGATACTTCCTTCGAGGCCATCGAACCATTCGTGGGAAATGGTCCTCTTCAGTATGTGTGTGTTGGCGAATTTGACGTGGTTAATGGCGGCGTCATTCCCTTCTCTGAAAATCACGTTTACCATGCGTGTCGGAGAGGGTGGTCTTGGAGGTCCCCGGGAGTGCTCTCGTCCACGTGCAAAATTGGCTTTCCTTTTGTCGAGCAGCTCCTTTAGGAACCCCTGGTTGAGCATTCTGACGACTTCTTGTCGCAGGCCGATGCCGTCTTCGGTCCTGTGCCCTCGTTCTTGGTACAACTCGCACAGGACGTTTGACTTCCTTATGGCAGGGTCCGATTCTAACCATCAATTTTCTTATAAGAATGTGATAAAGCTTAATCAAGTGCTTGAACAAGTAAACAATAAAGTGATAACAATATAGAGAAAAATGGTAGAGAGAGAGAGTTGTATTATTAGTGATTAATAATACTTGTGTTACAAATGAGGGGGACCCATCCTTATATAGAAGGATGACCCCCTCACTGACATATTACATCGTCCCAAAGCTATTGCTATTACAACGAAAACATAGAGGAGGGGGAGTCGGGGACGTCTACTCGGGCGAGCCTGATGATACGCTACTATGGATGAGGACGTATCCTTTTTATCGTACGGACACGAAGGAGGACGTCACCCAGTGTTAGCGGCCACGTACGGAGGCGTACCCGACCCGTATTGCATTCGAGTCAGTCGTACGTATATACATGCTCGCCTCATCTTACCCCCGATTCTCCCCCATACATAAGTTTTATCAGTAATTTTACAGAATACCGGGCAAAGTTTATCCTATTTTTGGACCATCCCAAAAAATTTCTGTCTCAAATCAGCAACCAAACTACCTAATAGCAATTCAACTGGAAATTGATAACTTACCAATTAGCCAAAATAAGTCTCCATCATTACTAATCAATACAATAAAAATCAAAAAAATTAATCTACCTTCAACTTTCATAATAAAGGAGGATACACAACATAAGATTATAATAACAAAATAATACTCGTGACCCTAAAAGAATGACTATGGAGCAACTCTGAAAATTCTAAGAAAAGACTAAGACAATTGATAAAAAAAATCTCCGCCCACTCGAATAAGTGCGAGGTTCACCAAGAATTCTCAATCTGTGCGATTTAATTAACGAAATCTTCGCCTGCATCTACTGCTATCTCTGTAAAAAAAATAGTAGGGAATGAGTCACTAGCTCAGTGAGTAATAATACTTAACCGTTCTTAATTTGGGAACAAGTCAGTAAACGTGGTAGTATATCAAACATAAATCAACATAAAAATGCCCTTTCAAAACCAATAAATAACTTTCAGCCTCATCATACTTTTCTTGTAATATAATACAAATACAATTCAGTAATAAGCTCGGTAACCACTGCATAATATCAGTATTCACATTTTTGAGTGGTTTCAATGAATGGATCATGTAATCGATATAACTGTGGACTTCTTAGCAAGAAGTCAAATATAACGGTAGTCCCTGTTCGAGGGAAATCGGTAATGGTATGCTAGTTCTACCTTCCCACTAGCGAGGGCTATAATGGTAATCGGTATTTATATGGTGCACCAGGTCTAACGAACCCGCCGTTAGCTACGGGGTCCTTCAATGTCTACTCCCATTTATACTTGTCTCTGTAATCCATATATACTCGTGAAAACTATTTTAAAACAATATAGGTCATTTCGGTTATCGAGTAAAAGACGTGTCCCGCATGTGAGTCAAAATAATCGGTAACATATTCATATTAAAAATCATATGTAAATCATGCAAGTTATGAAAATAAAAATTGCGGTGAGATTACCACTCATAGTACTTGTGCTTAAATACCAACTGCTTCACCTCAAGCAACTCATAAAAATTCCTCCAAACAATCTATAATTACGTAATATCGATCTCATATTAATTTCTATGTTTAGGCTAATTCATAGCTAATTTAAAATACCCAACTCTCGATGTTCCATATTTGACTCTTAATTCGCCGAATTACATTTACCCACATATGAGTAATTATTAATATATCAGTTCCAACCTATTTGTATAATTTACCCAAAATAATTCTTATTGGTATTCAGTTTCTTATACCTTGTGAAACCCTTAAAATATATAAACTGAGATAAAAGAATTATCATAAGAGAAGAACCCAGATCAAAAAATCGAGTATGACCCGTAAAATATAGTGCGTATTTAAAATTTCTCAAGTTTTGATTCCACCCTTTTTCTTCTTTCTTTCTTCTTCTTCTCCCTTTTGAAAGTTTGTTTTCTCGGCAAAATTGAAGCTTCTGCTTCAACGTAGCAGCAACCAAAAATTTGCCCTTTCTTTTGTTTTGACAAAATGGGCTTCGGCCCTTTTCTCTTTACTTGTTGTTTGTTTTGAGTTATTTTATTTTAGTAATTTGCTCCCTCTTTTTTTTTAGTTATTATTATTATTATTATTATTATTATTATTTGCTAATGATCAATCACCTTTAATAAATATAGGGTATTACAACTACCATCTTGCGGACCTCGCAGTACTTAGTATTCATTTATTTTTAATCAGAGATTTTGAGTTAACGTCTTTTGAATAGAATCCCTTTTGTTAAGTAGCACTTATCCCATTATATAAGATTTTTTTAATGTGAATTCAAATTTAAACGCACCCCAATACAAATAAAAACGAACACATGATAGGAATTCAAAGAAAAACAATATATCATCCGTAGTACTGTAACAAAATGTTAATTTTCTTTATGTCATTGTGTTTTTTATTATGACATATTAGGCAATAAGCTAACTTTCCCCCTCCAATTATACGTATTATTTATGTTGGACTTTAAAGGCATTGGGCTTCAATGACTTTAAGTATTAGGCTTTAAAGTTTAAAAGTGTTAATTGGAAATGGTGGAAAATAAAATGAAGGGAACTGAAAATTTGAATAAATTGAGCTTTTGACTAGCACTTTATCCCTCATTGGTGTGGGACAACTACAATTGTGTGCATATATATAAAATCACTTCTTAAATCTCTTAAAAAGAGTTGAAGAGACCCTCGTGCCGTCATCGTTGCTTGCTCGGCTCGGCTTCGGCTCCGGCTATGAATTTGTCAACTCAATCGATAAGATTATTTTTGGACAAAATTTATTTAATTAATTATTTAATAATTAATTAAATGAACCATCTTTTTTTCTTTTGGTTATTATTTTTTTATTTTATTATTATCATTATTACTATTTGCTAATGACCAATACACCTTTATTAAATATAGGGTATTATAATTACCATCCAACCAACAAGGGTTGTGGACCTCGCAGTAGAGTACTGATAAGTACTCATTTATTTTTAATCAGAAATTTCGAGTTCGAATTTTTTTGTATAGAATCGCTTTTGTTAAGCAGCACTTATCACATTATGTAAGATTTTTCAATATGAATTCAAATTTAATCGCACCACAATACAAAAATACCGAACACCTGATAGGAAATCAAAGAAAAACTATATTTCATCCATAGTACTGTAATAAAAATGTCAATTTTCTTTATGTCTTAGTGTTCTTGATTGTGACATATTAGGCAATTAGCTAACTTTTCTCCTACAATTTGACATATTATTTATATTGGACTTTAAAGGCATTGGGCTTTAAAGACTTTAAGCATCAAGCTTTAAAGTCTAAGAATGTGAATTGGAAATGGTGGGAAATAAAATGGAGGGAAATAGAAATTTGAATAAAGTGAGCTTTGGACTTGCACTTTGTCCCTCTTTGGTGAGCGACAATCACATTTGTCTGCTTATATATATAATCACTTCTTAAAACTCTTAAAAGGAGGTGAAGATAATGAACCCTCACGCCGCCATCGTCGCTCGCTCGCTCGGCTTCGGATTAGACTTTGGCTTTGGCTTTGAATTTGGATTTTTCAAATCGATCGATAAGATAATTTTTGGATAAATTTTGTTTAATTAATTATTTAATAATTAATTAAATGCCAGATTACTGCTGAGATTCAGAAGGATTATCTGACCGCGGACCTAGCATAACCGTGGTAGGACCGTGCCAGAACACTGCTAAAGATTCAGAGGGCCACTTTGGCCGCGATCCTGGCGTAACCGCAGCAGACCGCGTAAACTTCTGAAAAGGCACCTTTTCCAGAACAAATATCACACTTCTTCTAATAATTGCCTATAATTTCTAAGGCATGGCTTCATTTTTAACACACCAAAACATTACAGAACTTCTTTCTTTATGAAAATACCGCATTCTAATTCGCAGTGTCTCTCTCTCAAATTCGTAAGTGTGGTTTTGCTATGTTCTTTGAGTTTGTTGGTATCATGTAGTTTGTATTGCCATTGTTGCAGGAAGGTTTATTCTGTTTCATCTTAGGAGGATTTAATCCATTACCTTGGCAATGTGTGCGGAGATTAAAATTCCTTAAGAATGCACAAACAAATTGTGGACTCAGAATATTCCCTAATCTTTACTATTTTTTCAGTTTCTTTTATTCTTTTAACAGTTTTCTGATTTTGTGTTTTAACATAGAAGCACTCAAAAGCTTAAGGAATTTTATACTAACATTTCTGTGTTGAAATATATATTAAATTGTTATTTATATTTTGTATACTTGTTTGGAGACTAAAGCCTTCGTGCTTTCTACTCCAATAATTGTTCTGTCCGGTTTAAAGTATATCAAAACTATCGGAATAATAAATGTACGAGTTTGAAGTATATTAAAATTTCACCATTGTTACCTGTTGTATGTTTGGTTTGGTATTCAGTTTGAAAATATCAAAACATCACTAATTTAACAAAGTTCTATTTTGTTTCCATCTTTACAGAAAAATAACGAATAAAAACCAAACTAATGAAAATGTTGAGGGAACGAGTGCTACTGTTATGAATGTTGATGCCTCGTCAAGCCGTTCAACTCCTGCTCATGCTATGGCACCAGCAGAAAAACCTAGAAAGTTTTTCGGTATCAACTTCAAACGCCGACAAATGAAGATGCTCTTCTATCTTACTACGTTGAGTTTGCAGCGATTCATCAAGGAGGATCATCCGGTCCTTGATGAAAACACTCTAGATGATGAACGATTTGTTGTAACTGAAGCATAGAAACATTCTGATTTCTTGTGCAAAAATTACATATTGAGTTGTTTGGAAGATAGCTTGTACAATGTCTATAGTGTCATGAAAAATTCAAAAGCATTATGGAATGCACTTGAAAAAAAGTACAAGACTGAGGATACCGGACTTATGAAGTTCGTGGTTGCAAGGTTTTTGGATTTCAAAGTGATTGATACTAGGTCGGTCATAACTCAAGTCCAAGAATTACAAGTTATTGTGCATGACCTCCTTGCTGAAGGTATGACCCAAATCAATAAATTTGTTAATAAGATTTATCTGTTTATTTATTATGAATTTATTGCTAAATGTATGGTCATTAATGAGGCCTTTACAGTCGCTGCTTTTATTGAGAAATTACCTCCATTATGGAAAGATTTTAAGAACTATCTAAAATACATGCGGATGGAGATGACACTTGAAGACTTGATTGTGCGTTTGAGGATAGAAGAAGACAAAAAAAATGCTGAAAAGAAGTCATATGTAAACTCGACAATAAGGGCTAACATTGTTGAGAAGGCGCCACAAAACAACAAAAGAAAAAAAGCTTCTGGAAAGAATTACCCAAGCAAAAAAAAGTTCAAGGGTAATTAACACTACTGTAGAAATCTGGGCATAAGGTCGTGGATTTTCGTGCACCAAAGAATAATAATAAGAAGAATAATCAAGCTAACATGATTAAAAATGCTGAAGAAATGAGGACTTGTGTGGCATGTTATCTGAATGCAACTTGGTAGGAAATCCTAAAGAATAGTGGATAGATTCTGGAGCCACCGCCATGTTTGTGCTTACAAGGGGTTATTTTCTTCTTATGCCACCGCATGACCCGACGAGATAATTTTTATGGGAAATTCGTCTACTGCGGAAAATGAAGGAGTTGGCAAGTTTGCATTGAAGATGACGTCCGGAAAAATAGTGACTCCAAACCAAGTTCTCTATGTTCCAGAAATTCACAAGAATCTTGTGTTTACCTCACTTCTTGTCAATAATAGATTCAAATATTTTTTTTATGTAGGAAAATATTACCTGTATGAGGGCTTTTTTAACCTAAATGTAATAGCAGTCCCTATCAATAAAGTTAATGTTTCGTACTTACTTACTTGAGTCAAACACATTATGGCATTCACGCTTAGGTCACGTCAACTTCAAAACATTGCGAAAAATGATCAATTTAGAAGTACTGCCAAAATTTGATTGCATTAATTCCAAATGTGAAATAGGTGTGGAATCAAAGTATGATAAACATCCTTATAAGTCCGTTGAAAGGAATTCAAGTCCTCTAGGCGGAATTTACACAGATATTTGCGACATGAAGTCAACACCATATTGCGGTGGAAAAAAGTATTTTATTACTTTTATTGATGATAGCAAGAGATATTGCTATGTTTATTTACTTAATAGTAAAGATGAGGCAATTGATGCTTTCAAGCAATACAAGAGTGAAGTTGAAATACAACTAAGCAAAAAGATCAAAATGATAAGAAGTGATAGGGGTGGAGAATATGAATCTTCTTTTGAAGAAGTATTTTGGAAAATGGCATTATTCACCAAACGACCTCCCCTTACTCTCCGCACTCTAATGGAATTGCGGAGAGAAAAAATCAAATGTTGAAAGAGATGATGAATACATTGTTGATAACTTCAGGTTTACCACAGAACTTATGGGCGGAAGCTATACTTACAGCTAACTGAATAATCAACCGTGTACCTCATAGTAAAACACAGTCCATTCCTTATAAAAAATGGAAAGGAAGGACGGCTAGCTTGAAATACTTCAATGTGTGGGGGTGTTTAGCTAAGGTACTAGTTCCTAAACATAAAAGGGTTAAGATAGGTCCAAAAATAATTGATTGTGTATTTATCTGATATCTAACCAATAGCAAGGCATATCGTTTTCTGGTTCATAAGTCAGAAAATCCTGAGATTCACGTTTATACGATCATAGAATCCGATAATGCTGAATCCTTCAAAACTATTTATCCGTATAAAAATGAAAGTGAAGTGACCTACAAAAAGTCAAAATGACCTCAGGAAGAAATAACAGATGGTATGCTTAATAAGGAAAATCCGAGAAGAAGTAAATGTGAATGGACATCTACTTCATTCGGTCCAGATTTTTTAACTTTCCTGCTAGAAAATGAGCCTCGTGCCTTCAAGGAAGCAATGTCTTCCTCAGAAGCACAGTATTGGAAAGAAGCTGTCAATAGCAAAATAGAATCCATGTTGAGCAACCATACCTAGGAATTGGTTGATCTTCCTCCAGGTAACAAAACATTGGGTTCTAAATAAATTTTCAAGGAGAAAATGAAAGATGATGGCACTATTGACAAATACAAAGCAAGACTTGTTGTCAAAGGATTTAGACAACGAGAAGGTCTTGACTATTTTGACACATACTCGCCGGTGACAAGAATTACATCCATTCGGATGCTAATAGCATTAGTCGCCTTGTATGATCTTCAAATCCATCAAATGGATGTAAAACAACCTTCTTAAATGGTGATCTAGAGGAAGAAATTTACACGAACCAACCCAAATAGTTTGTGGTTCCGGGAAAAGTAAAGAAGGTGTGTCGACTTGTTAAGTCCTTTATGGACTAAAACAAACACCCAAGAAATGGTATGCGAAATTCGACCAAACAATGTTGTCAAATGGCTTTAAGATTATTGAATGTGATAAATGCATTTACATTAAGAACATTCCAAATCATATAGTCGTTGTTTGCTTCTATATTGATGATATGCTAATAATGAGCAAAGACATTGACGACATTCAAGCTACTAAGTGTATGCTTGCTAGTAAGTTTGATATGAAAGACTTAGAAGTTGCCGATGTAATTTTGGGAATTAAAATCAAGAGGACTCCTCAGGGTCTAGCTTTCTCAATCACATTACGTAAAAATGGTACTTGAAAAATTCAAACACTTGGAATTTAGAAGTGCAAGAACTCTAGTTGACATAAATCATCATCTTATAAAGAATAAAGGTGAAAGTACGTCTCAATTGGAGTATGCTCGTGTGTTGGGAAGCTTAATATACATCATGAACTGTACACGACCTGATATAGCTTGTGCAATAAGTAAACTTAGTCGATTCACAAATAATCCCAACAAACATCACTGGGTGGCAATAAAACGAGTTCTGGGATATTTGGAATATACCCAAGACTATGCTTTGCACTACAATAAATATCCTGCGGTTATCGAAGGATATAGTGATACAAATTAGATAATCGGCTCAACAGAAATAAAGTCCACAAGTGAATATGTTTTTACTGTTGGTGGGGGAGCAGTATCTTGGAAGTCTTACAAACAAAAATGCATTGCTCGCTCTACAATGGAATGAGAGTTTATAGCTTTGGATAAAGAGGTGAAAAAGATGAATGGCTTCGAAATTTCTTAGAAGACATTCTGTTCTAGCCAAAACCTTTGGATCCTATTTGCATACATTGAGATAGTGAGGTTGTAATAGGACCAGAAGGGAGCGTTATGTATAATGGAAAGTCTCATCATGTGCGACGAAGACATAGCCCCGTTAGACAACTATTTTCTAGTGAAATTATCACTATTGATTTTGTAATATCAAAGGATAATATGGCGGATCCAATTATAAAAGGCTTAACTAGAGAGGGAGTTGAGAAATCATCTAATGGAATGGGATTATGGCCGAGAACAAGTCAACATGGCGGTAACTCTACCTAGAATTTTGGATGTTCTGAGATCTGGGTTCAAAGAGCTCAAACAAAGTTTTGATTGACTAGTTCAACAATGTCAAAGTAAAATATTTGGTCCATTCTCATGATGAAGACAATGTTCAGTAACAAGGATAGAACTTTACATGTTCTTTAATGATTACCTAAGTTTTATATGGTATTTATCAAATAGTGTCAATATAAAGGATTACACGTTAGGAATCACCTATGTAAGTGTGAAGTCGCTTCAATGAGAATTCTATAAGGCCAATTCTCTACACACTTATGAAATCAGGCGGTGTTCATGGCTGAAACGAACACAACGATGAGAACCCAAAGACGTTTAAGGGTTGGTTGTGTGATATATGATTGTCTAGGTATATACTAAAGTTCGACAGTTCAAAGATATCAAATCTACCGATTGATCGAGTATATCCGACATATATTCACTACGTAAAGTTCAAAGGGAAACCTACTTATCCAGATGCGATTAATTTTTACTTGCAAATCACACAGCTTTCATCTATGATCATTCTTGTTATAGCCATTCCAATTCATGTGGGGGATTGTTGGACTTAGAGGCATTGGCCTTCTAAGACTTTAAGCATTGGGCTTTAAAGCCTAAAAGTGTGAACTAGAAATGGTGTGAAATAAAATGGAGGGAAAGAAAAATTTGAATAAAGTGAGCTTTTGACTTGCACTTTATCCCTCATTAATGAGGGACAACTACATTTGTGTGCTTATGTATAGAATTATTTCTTAAAGCTCTTAAAAAAAGTTGAAGAGAATGAACCCTCGCACCGTTGTCGCTCGCTCGCTCGGCTCGGCTTTGGCTTTGGCTTTGAATTTGGATTTCCCAAATGATCGACCGATAAGATTATTTTTGGACAAAATTTATTTAATTAATTATTTAATAATTAATTTAATATCAGATCACTGCTGAAGATTCAGAAGGATAGTCTGGCCGCGGTCGTGCGTAACAGCGGTAGGACCGTGCTAGAACGCTGCTGAAGATTCAGAAGGTCACTTTGGTCGCGACCCTGACGTAACCGCGGTAGGACTGCGGCAGACCGCGTAAACTTTTGAAGAGGTTATCTTTTCCAGAACAAACATCACACCTCTTCCGATAATTGCCTATAAACTTTGAGGCATGGCTTCATTTTTAACACACCGAAAACATTACAGAACTTCCTTTTTTTCTGAAAATACTCCATTCTTATTCGTAGTTTTTTTTCTCAAATTAATAAGTGTGAGTTTGCTCTTTTCTTTAAATTTGTTGGTATCCTGCAGTTTGTATTGCAATTGTTGTAGGAAAGTTTATTCTGTTTCATCCTGGGAGGATTTAATCTATTACTTTGACAATGTGTGAGGGGGTTAAAATTCCTTAAGGACGCACAAGTAAATTGTGGACTCGAAATATTTCTTAATCTTTACTATTTTTCCATTTTCTTTTATTCTACTAATAGTTTTCTGTTTTTATGTTTTAATACAGAAGCGCTCACAATTTGTAGTTATAAATTAGAGTAAATTGGTTATGTCTTTTGCAATCCAAGCTATAGTAAAGAAACTATAGTGTTAAAAGTGGAAAAAATCCATAACCCTTCTAAAACAAATAACAATAATATAGACTAGAGTAATATTACAATATCCCGTATTTTCAGTATGGAGTAATTAGCTTTCCCCTGAATCCCTCTTGACTTTTCATGATTATTCAATTTACACAAGACATATACGAAAAATGCATATTCACAATTCTCAAAGGGAAAAAGGATGAAATTATTTAATTGTCAATTTTCTCTGGTCTATTTTAATTAAATTTTTTAGTTGTTTTCATACATATTAAGAAATTCAACTTTGAATAGTAATTAATAATGAAATTGATCATGTTAACTTTTACTATGTCTTTAATTGGTTCATTTGAAATATTCTATATACTCCAATACCCTTTACTCCAAGGGTAACTTTGGCAACTAAATAATTAAATATTGCAGACCAAAAAAAAAACTCAAAAAATCAATTAAAATGAATCAGAGTTAGTGATATTTTAAACTTTATTTTGTATGTATCAATATGTGCCACAAATTGGTTGAAAAATGAAATGTTCTTCTCCCTAAAAGACAAATTTAATCATCTTCGAATATAGTTACCTCTAGAGGCGAGGCCACGAATAAATTATTTCAACTTGTCAATCTTCGCCTTCGTGTCGAGGTGCGAAGAATTTTGCTAAAGGTATTTGTATATGGTAATTGGGCTTGCTCTCTTTTTTTTTTTTCGATTGATCGAGGCTTGAGCTTGATAAATCAAGGATCGATTAAGATTTATATCAAACTATGGTGCAACGTTAGGTTATTAATCTCGAGACCCTGAAATCGATTAAGATTGAGATCGACCAAATCTTCGCCTTCGTGTTGAGGTGCGAAGAATTTTGCTAAAGGTATTTGTATATGGTCAAAATTGGGCTTGCTCTTTCTTTTTTTTTTTTTTTTTTTTTTTTTTTGCGATTGATCGAGGCTTGAGCTTGATAAATCAAGGATCGGCTAAGATTTATATCAAACTATGGTGCAGCGTTAGGTTATTAATCTCGAGACCCTGAGATCGATTAAGATCGAGACCGACCAAGATCGGGACCAAATATGGAGATCAAGGAAGCTTACTCGGTCGAATAACAGAAAGACGAGATATCCGTAATCAAGCAAGTATCACACTGCAAATCCCGACACGTATCAAGAAGAGGCCAATTAATTAGACACTCATGGGATTTCTTACTATATTTATAATTGTACCAATATTAGGACTCCCCTAATATATATAGGGGGTCTGACCATTTGTAAAGGGGACCTCATATTTAGGTTACATAAAGCAATATACTACTTTTCTCTTAAGCTTTTAAATTCTGTTACTTTGTTCTTGTTTCAACTAAATCAATACTTGGTTCAAAGGTGATCAAATTCGAGAGCCAAAGTTACTTGATTCATTTAGTTTGCTTTAATTATTATTTACTATCAATCTCAATCTCAATTTTCATTTTTCTAAGTTTGTGCCATGTAAAATCACGTATCCTTAAAACCATAATATAAATTTAATTGTTATCCATTTTTAGGGTAAACAGGCGCCCATCGTGGGGCTAAGGGTAATAATAATTTCCTAGTACAAATTTTTGGAACACACACTATTTTCTGCTTGTTCTTTGTAGTATTTTTTATTACATGATTAAAAAATATTGATTCATCACACAGCACCTCAACATATTGACAATGATCTCAGCCACTACGACGATAATGAGAATATTGCACTAAGAAACGTTGTACTCCCTGCTGGCCTCGATGGAGTTCCGGGTGGAGACCCAATTGGTGTCAGTTCGCATGTAGCCATCAATGGAAATTTGGTCGTCGATCTTGAAAGCAACATTTGTGGGGTACCCAATTAACTACTCAAAATACATATGGTGGTGAAGATGATAGGATCATCCTGCGAATGATCTTCAAATTGTTGCAAGTCCAACATATAGCGATAGCTCAGCTCCAAAACTATAACCACACACCAAGCAGGGTCAAACTCGATCCATCCCAAGAAGTTGTACACGAAGTCAAATCGACTTTTAGGAAATCAAATGAGAAGGAATCGAAAACCAACCCTACTATCATTAAGATGCTCGAAGAACTGATAAAGCAAATTGAGACAGGTGAAAAGAAGATCAAGGAAAATACCAAGAAAGTGGAAACCTATAATTCTAGGATAGACAAGATCCCGGGGGCGGCTCCACTAATATTGAAAGGACCAGATTCAAAAAGTTGGTTCAAAAATTCCCCCCCCCCCCAAGTGCAGCTCCGAGGCTGATACCCAAGAAGTTCTGTATGCCCGAGATTTCTAAATATAATGGGATGACCGATCCAAACAAACATGCCACCTCCTACATGTGTGATATCAGAGAAAATGACTTGGAAGATGACGAGGTCGAATCCATTTTGCTAAAAAAAATCGGTGAGACTTTATCGAAGGTGCTATGATATGGTATCATAATTTACATCCTAATTCTATTGAGTCGTTTGCTATGCTTGCAGATTCTTTTGTAAATTCACATGTCATGGCCATTACGATGGCAACAAGGAAGTCAGAACTTTTCAAGGTAAGGCAGAAGGACAAAGAGATGATAGGTGAATTCGTATCTTGATTCCAAATGGAACGAATAGATTTGCCACTAGTCACCGACAATGGGCTATTCAAGCTTTCACTCAAGGTCTCAATGCTCAGAGTTCCATAGCTTTACAACAATTGAAGCAAAATTTGATTATCCTACCATCACTTGGGCTGATGTACATAATCAGTATCAGTCAAAGATCATGCGAGAAGATCAACGACTAACTCCTTCTAGGTCCGTTTATCCTAACATAATCATAAATAGAATTAAGAGAGATACTAATCTAGAACTAAGGTCAAATAAAGATCGATATTAACTATATAATGGAAACCATAGAGGCGACGGATCTGGACAAAATTCTGCACGGAATAATAGGAAAATGATCGAGGTCAAGGTTCATGAGGACTTGCTACCGAGAAAGCTCACATTAAACACCCAAAATCCAAATGATAAAGTAAGAACCCATATGGACTCTTTTTATTTGTCGACTAACACTTGCATGTTGTTGACAAGGAGCAACACGAAGCCTTAGGTTATAAAGCACACATTGCACTTTTGTTTTTACTTTTATACCCATTGGAATTTTTCGGCAAGGTTTTTTAATGAGGCAATAGTGTATCGTGCTAACTCAGAATCAAAGACTGATCATATATCGGTGTCAAAAGCAACATTAACAATATCTAAGGTTTCTCTACAATCAACCTCTAATATTGGGAGGCGTTTCCCTTGGACGTTAACTTTGTGGCAAGGAAATTACTTTATAACAGATTGAAATTTGTAAGGGCCAAACAATTGAACGACCATCACCACATAAATTTCTATATCCCTAGCACAAAACATGTATGCATGTGTAATGTATTTTTACTAGAATAAAGACAAGTAGTTATCCTTGCAATTATCTCATGTCTTAGAAAATGTTTTCCTACTTTGCTATCCCATACTTTCAATTTATCATAGAAATGAGTTCAAGGGCCAGTCATAACCATAGTTCGGATAATCACCCCCACACTCTGGGAATTTCTTCAAAACATAAAACTCGTACGTATCTAGCTATTGAGTATCAAGGGCATAAGACCTTTTAGGTAACCATCAAATTTTAAAGGCCACGGCCGCCCCCTTCGAGGAGTGATATCTCAAGCAAACCTAGAAAAAATGGGAAAACAAGCTTAATAGGCATATCCCAAACTAAAAGGCTACTACCATTTTAACACGGCTCAGAGACATTCGAAACCCGTAACAAAATATGCCTTCGAAAAAAGAAAAAATTCTTTCACAACGAATCCTAATGTCTACCATTTGGAGAATCATAAACTCAAGATATTTTTGGGAGAAAACTTTAGTAGCTTCCAACCTCGATAATGCCTTAACCGAGAAAGGAAATAAAGGTAAGATTTTGTTTGAACCCTCGAACACAACCTTATAATTTCATGCTAATTTTATTCCAAAATTTATAAATAAGAATGATAAATCAAAGGAAAATATTTAAGAGCCGAAAAGGGTACTACCTTAACCCGAGTTTAAGCAAATTCTCACCAGGGACTATCTATCAAGCCCAAGGGCTACTTTATTTCGAATTCAAGCGATCCTCACTCGGCCATAAAGCCTAAGGGCTACTTTTACTTCTAGCTCGAGCGAGACCTCACTCGACTACAAAGCCCAAGAGCTACCTTAATCCGAGTTCGAGAAAATTCTCACTCGGGCTATCTATAAATCCCAAGGGCTACCTTATTTTGAGTTTGAGCAATTCCTCACTCAGCCATAAAGCCTAAAGGCTAATTTTATTTTGAGTTCGAGCAATTCACTTGACCGCAAATCCTAAGGGCTACTTTAACCTAATTTTGAACAAGCTCTCACTCGGGGACTATCGATCAATCCCAAGGGCAACCTTATCTGGAGTTCAAGAAAGTTATCACTCGGCCATAAAGACTAAGGGCTAATTTTTCTTTGAGTTCATGCAAATCCTTACCTGATTACAAAGCCCAGGGTTTACCTTAAGCCGAGTTCGAGCAAATTCTCACTTGGGGGACTCTCTATCAAGTCCAAGGGCTACCTTATTTTGAGTTTGAGCAATTCCTCACTCAGCCATAAAGCCTAAGATCTACTTTAACTTCAAGTTCAATAAGGTCCTCACTCGACTGCAAAACCTAGTGGCTACTTTAACCGAGTTCGAGCCAATTCTCACTCAGGGACTATCTATCAAGCCCAATGGCACCTTATTTTGAGTTCGAGCAATTCTTCACTCGTTCATAAATCCTAGTGCTACTTTACTTCGAGTTCGAGCAAGTCATCACTCAACAACAAAGCTTAAGGGCTACCATAACCTATGTTCGAACAAATTCTCATTTGGAGACTATATATCAAGCCCAATGGCAACCATATCTCGAGTTCGAGCAAGCATCACTCGGCCATAAATCCTAAGGGCTACTTTTACTTCAAGTTCAAGCAAATCCTCGGTCAAATATAAATCCTAAGGGCTACCTTATCCCGAGTTCGAGAAAATACTTAGTTGGCGATTATTTATCAAGCCCAATGGCTACTTATTTTGAGTTTGAGCAATTCCTCACTCGACCATAAAGCCTAAGGGCTACTTTTACTTTGAGTTTGGCCAATTGCTCACTTGAATACAAATCCCAAGGGCTACTTTTACCCGAGTTCGATCAAATTCTCACTCGGGGAATATTAATCAAGCCTAAGGGATACCTTATTTCGAGTTCGGGCAATTCCTCACTTGGCCATAAAGCCTAAGGGATACTTTTACTTTGTGTTCGAGCAAGTGCTCACTCGACCGCAAACCCAAGGGCTACATTAACCCGAGATCGAACAAATTTTCACTCGGAATCAAGCCTAAAGGAAATATTATCTCGAGTTCGAACAAGTCCTCACTCGATCATAAAACCTAAGGGCTACTTTTACTTGATGTTCGAGAAAATCTGCACTTGATCATTAAGCTAAGGGATACTTCTTCTCCATTTTGAATGATAATTCGAGGTCCAACAGTCAGAAATGATCAAGGGCAGTACTTATTATCGGTCCTTACATCTTAAACTTTGGACCTTCGAATACAACATCATAAATTTATGTTAAAGAGCTTTGACCCTTGCATAAATTAAAAACATATTCAGAAGCTACAGAAGGGAAAAAAGTTCTATATATATATATTCATCAAAACCTTTTTATAAGGGTAATACCCCTTTGAAGTTCTTTACAAAAGGACAAAGCGGCCCAATAGAAAAACAAAATTTATTTAAAATCCTAAGTGGTGTGGTCATCTCCGGGAATAGCATCTCCACTATTGAGGTCTTCTGAACTTTCAGATTCGCTTAAGCTTTTAGATTTTTCATCATCATCGAGATAGGCTAATTTTCCAACCTCAGCTTCAAGATTCTTAGCGTTCTCGATCTCGGTTGAAATTTCAAAGTCCCGAGCATGGATTTTATTAATTATTTCCATTTGAGATTGACACGTGGTGTTCTTGGCGATCCTCTCTTCTTGAATCTGAGCGGCCTCAACAACCCTCCTCCACTCAAACCTGAGCAGCTTCAGCATCGTCCTGATAGATAGCCACAACTGCATTGGCATTGGCCTTGGTCACTCTGACCTCCAATTTGGCCGCTTCGAGCTCTATGACCAGCTTCTCTCGATCGAAAATTATTAAACCCAAATGATACTGGAACTCCTCGATTTTCTTTGATGGCACCAAGGTTTTCTCTTTAATTCTTTGGAGCTGGATTTTAGTCGAGGCCTTCTAAACCCGGGCAGTCTCCTTTTCTAAGGCCAATCTATCTATGTGCTTTTATCTTTGGCCCTAGTATTTACAGTTTCTACCTCTTCACAGAGCTGCGCGATTATGCCAATCTTTTGTTGGACCTACGAGTTCGGATCATTAGTCACTATGCCTGATTCGTCTTCAGTAACTTCAAATATTATGTTTACCTTCTTGAGTGGCGTGCTCTTTTTGGGCTATCTTTAAATCGGCTCGAAGGCCCTTAATGTCATTACCCAATTCCCAATATTCGGTCGTGATGGCGCCTCTCATGAAGACAAGGTCAGCCAAGAAAACAAAAATACCTCTTTTAACAGTTACTTAGCATTAATAAGTCTTAATCATAGATAATATAATCATAAGTGCGGAAGAAAAATGATAAAATAGAGAAACCATCCCGACTCAGCCCAAAATTGGGGTGTCACAAGTCACGAGCATCTAGAGGAGTCTCAATACAACTACAAGGCCAGTAATATACATAATAGAATTTAGAATCATAGGAAGAAATTCGTTGCTGCGAACGCTGGTAATAACCTTGCTCAGCTACGATAGCCAAATCTTCAACCAGCTCAAAACCCGCTACCTAGTGAACAAATACCTACATCTGCAAGGAAGGTGCAGGGAGTAAAGTGATTACTCCAACTCAGTGAGGAATAAAAGTAAATAATAAGTGAGCAACAAGAAATCATGTAAAGCAACCAACATGCTATATAGAAGCCGGGTACAATTTTCTGAGAAAAACAGTAAAATCTGTGATATCTTTATAAATACCTTGGCTCAGTTCAGATCTCTTTTGAAAATGGTCTTTTTAATAATTACGAAAATGATTTCAAAATAGTTAGTGTTGATAAGCACAGAAAAATCTGCCACTCGGGCACAATTACCACAGTATAACAGGTAAAAAGACAAGTAAATATGCAAGATGAGCACATCAAAGTTGGCCCCTCAGACAATATCTCAAAATACTTCCGGCACCCTTGGGCATGATTTATGTTCCTAGTTAGTCATTGTTACCTGACCATTCAGCCATTGTTACCTGACCAAAATGCATATTACAATGCCATTGTTAACATTGGCCAGTCATTGTTATCTGACTTGTCAGTCATTGTTACTTGACCAAAACACGTATAATAGTGTCATTGTTATCACTATCTAAAATTTATCCGCTTAAGATGGGTACCCGCACTCATTGTGTGCGTATTACAGTGCCATTGTTAACACTGGCCAGTCATTGTTATCTGACTTGTCAGTCATTGTTACCTGACCAAAACGCGTATAACAGTGTCATTGTTATCACTATCTAAAATTTATCCGCTCAAGATGGGTACCCGCACTCATTGTGGGGGTGCAGACTCTGGAGGGCTAACACAGCCCAAGCCCTATATCATCATAAGGTCTGAAAGCCTGTACATATCAACATGAGGCCTGGAAGCGTTCTCAAAATACACTCAAGGCCTGAAAGCCTCCTTACATATTGCTCGAGGCCTGAAAGCCTCCTCACATATCTCTCGAGGCCTGAAAGCCTCCTCACATCACTTAACATATCCTCACATATGGCCCTCAGCCTCAGTCCAAAAATAATTATAAGCCCCTCGGGCATCAGTAAAAATAATAATGCTCATCTTAAATAATAGTTCAAATATCAGTTAAAACTCAAGGTTGAGTAAAAATATAGCGGAGTTCATGAAACAGAGTAATTCAATTGGAGTGATTTCAAATAATATTTCAAATGGTGAGGAAAGAGTGATAAAAATCCCTGAAGGGGTTCAAATAATTGGAACGAAGACGAAAGATGGCAATCATCCCAAAACATGATAATAGCGAATAAGTTTGAGTCAAATACGCGGTAAAATCAACAACCAGGACGGACCAAGTCACAATCCCCAACGGTTCTCTACCCCACGCTCGCTATCCGGCATGAAAGTCACCTCAATATAGCACTACGGTGTGCGAATCTGGGGTTTCAAACCCTTTGGATATCATTTACAATCATTACTCACCTCAAACCGGTGAAACCTCTAGCTCTCGACGCCTTTGCCCCTCAAACCGGCCTTCGTGCGTCAAATCTATCCAACAATAGAGAAAATATATTGTACATCACAATATACTAAGAGAACAATGCGCAATCGAAAACAATCGAAAAATAATCAAGAATCTCAAAATTAGCAAAACCCGAGCCTCGGGCCCACTACCCAAAAAATCAAGAAATTAACATCACCGGATTCCTTATCTCGCAACGAGTTCATATATACCAAGAACTCTCAAATCCAAGCTCAAATGGCCTATCAAATGTCCAAATCAAATTTCAAATTCTCAATCCCTAGTTCTTCAATTTTAGGCTTAATGTACATGCATTTCTAGATGAATTTCACAATAATAACGAGTTTTAAGTTAAAAAATATCCCGTCCAATCGATTCTCCTTGAATCCCTCTACAATTTAATTCAAAAAGCTCTCAAAGATCAACAATGGAGTAAATGAGCCCCAAAATCGTGGATGAAATATTTTAAAACATTCTGAATAGGTCTAAATCTCCTTCTGTGCGATCGTATTAGAGTGCACGCGATCGCATAGCACAAAAATTCTTCCCCCAGATTTAACCCTACGCAATCGCATATGCATACCTATGACAGCATATCACATGGTCTTTACCCTATGCGATCACATTCCTTCAACTGCATTCGCATTGCACAATCCAAACAGCCCCTCAAATTCTTTCTATGCGATTGCATGACTCCCTCTACGATTGCATAGAACAAAAGTTCTCTGCAATTTTTTGCTGCATTTTTACAACTCCAAACTTTCCGATAGCCATCCGAAATCACCCCAAGGCCCTCGGGACCTAAACCAAAAATACTAACATATCATGAAACAACATCCAAACTTGTTCCAATCATCAAAACACCATGATTAACACTAAAACCATCAAATAACATCAAATCAAATCCTAAGTTCTTCAATTTCTTCCGAAACACGCACTCGATCAAAAAACCCAACCAAACGACGTCCGAATGGCCTGAAATTTTGCACATATATCCAAAATCACCTAAAAAAACTACATCAACTCTCGAAATTCCATTTCGATCCTTAGAAAAAAATCTCATCCATCAACCGGAATTCACCAAAATACTAACTTCGCCAATTCAAGCCTAATTATACACCGGACCTCCAAAATCAATTCCGATCATGCTCCTAAGTCACAAATCATCTCCCAAAGCTAACTGAATCGCCGAAAATCACATCTGAGCCCTCTAACTCATAAGTCAATGTCCGGTTGACTTTTCTAGCTTAAGCCTACTTAAAAGAGGCTAAGTGTCTCATTTTCTACTAAAACTAATCCAGATAAACTGTAACACACCAAACACTGATAATGAAACATGAAGAAGCATAAAAATAGGGGAAACTGAGCGGTAACTCATGAGACGATGGGTCGGATCATCACATCCTCCCCAACTTAAATAAGTGCTCGTCCTCGACCTTATCAGAGTTGCTCTAGAAGCCAACCAATAGTTAAATAACTTTACCATTCATATACCCGGGGGTGATCCCACATCACCCTATCTCATATAGGTTCGATAATATATTTTAACAAAAATTACACAATCCAGTCTAGCCCATAAGTCATAGAACTACCTTTTCACTTATGAAACCATCAATACGATCAAATCCTCACACATCTACTTGAAATAGTCCCGAACTAGCTGTAATAACCAATGCCTGCAACCTCAAGTGAAATCACATGATATACCACATAGTCCAAACACTCAAAACGATAACTTCTGTTCACATCAGTTGCCCACAACAACCAAATACTAATAGAAAACCTCTTATTAGCTAAAGTATTATTTTAACACTTTCATATACTACAACCGATAAATGAAACATGCAGAAAACCATAATCATTTCTCATATCAACCATTCATGAAGCCACATCCCTTTTGACTAATACCACAATAGATTTCCGAGCCGATCCTCAATATTATTCTTCCAACAAGCTGAAATCAAATTTGTTCGTATTCATTAATGACCTCAATGATCACTTCGAATCCAACACACCACTCTGGTGACATGGCACCTTAATACAGGCCTAAGCCACAACTTTCATAATACGCACACCAATAAGAAACGGTGTCAAACAAACTCAAATCATGAAAAATGACTCAGACGAATGAGTTGTACCTCAAGCTCATCAGTACCATCACAACACAAGGCTGAGACCCCATCTCACATTATAGAAGAGAACATCTAAATCTACCCCGAAAGGTTATATCTCCATGTAGCGTCGCTACAATGCGCGATCCTATCCAAACATTATTACACATGAAGCACCTTAAGTAACTTTGCTCAAAATCGACAGTCATACATAATTTGATGTTTGATACCAAAGCAATTCATTACACCCACACTTAATCAAATAACATATGACACACATACCGATAGGTCATAACCAATACTCCATTTACCGAGCAACACCCAATTACTCTTCCCGCTCAACTTTCACTATAAATCCCCAATATAACCGCACCACATGTGCCCATAACCAACAAATCATAACATCTCACACCACTGAATAGCAACTCATAGACCTCCCGAGATCATTAACAAGCTCACTAACGATTGAATCAACCTATGCCTTAACAATAAAATTCGGGGCCAACCAAGCTAACTCAAGCTAAACACGTATCCACATCAGCTTACCAATGAACTTATTGCCAAGAAAACCTGACGCTGCTCCTTCCACTACTATAATTTCTGCCAGAGCCGTACAATATGGGGGCAACTGTGAGCACATGATTTTTGCACCAGGCAAATAATTCCAAAATTAAAATAAATATGTTTTTGAGTGCAATTACTTGTTTTGCTTGAAATTAGTTATATTTTTGTGTATTTGAATAAGTAAGAAATTAGAAAAAAAAAATCAAAAAATAGTAGTAATTAGTTTGTTAGTTTAGTTAATTAGAAAATTAGCAAAATAGCCTAGATAGTAGAAATTAGGGAAAAATAGCAGAAAATTACCAAAAAATACTAGGAAATTAGAGTAGGTAGTAAATTAGGATTTATAATTTTTCATAAAAGAAAAGAAAAAAAATATAAAAGAAAAGTGCATAAAAATCATTAAAATCAGAAAATACAAAAAAATAGGTTGTGTAATAATCTGGGCCAATTGTGAGTCCAAATAGCCAGCCCAATCCTTAGGCCCAAAGCAGACCCGGTCCAGGTCTCTAAGGGACTTGATCCCAGCCGTCCAATCTCATTGATCTAACGGCTGGGATATTTAGTGGAATTTGAGTCTTAATTAATTATAGGAGATTTGATCTGGGCCGTCCGTGTGACTTAATCTAACGGCCAAAGACCTTAGCCTCTTTAACAATCGAACGGTGTCGTTTAGGTAACGCTCGTCTGGAGCCGTTGATCTCCCTTCAACGAACGGTCAAGATTATCTCGTATATTTGGCCTTTATAAAGGCCTTGTCTGAACGGCCGGTTCACTTTAGCCATTTTCATAACCCTAATATCAGCCGCCTCCCCTTTCCCTTCTTCATCTTCATCAACATCTTCACAGAAGCCCTAGCCGGCCATGGCGGCCACCACTCCTACGGTGGTCGCCGGCCTCCTTTACCTCTCCCATCTTCTTCTCCTTCATCTTCATGCCATAGCACACCCAAAAACCCCAGAAAAACACACCGTTCTTCAAAACCCCGGTCACCGGAGTTACACCGGTGACCACCAAAGTATGAGAACCCACACGAAACCAATGCCATTCTCTTCTTCTCCATGAGATCTACCCACCCATACCACTGGTTCCCCTCGAATGTCCCTCAAACTTCTCGAATATCCCGAAGAAGGTCGTCGGAACCCTAACTCCGGCGACCCCAAGTTCAACTCTCAATCAAGACCTCATCTTTACCCTCACCCAAACACCTCTCTTCAAGTTAAAATCAAAAAAGGCTCATCTTTAGGCCTAAAAGGAAAACCAGAAGAAAAAGGAAAAAAGAAAAGATATCTGGAAAACAATAAAAGAAAAGGAAACAAGAAGAAAGGTCTGGAGAGTCTGAAAGATTAGAAAAACAGAGAAAAAGAAAGAGATTAGGAAGCTCGGGGGACAGGCCCCGCGAGCTAAGTCCCTGATCCCTTGTCTGCTTTCTATGCTTGTTTTGCTTGCTATTTTTCTGTTATTTCTGTGTGTTTAGCATGCTTTTGATCAATTAGTCGCATGAACTAGGATTTTTATTAGTCTTTGAAGAGTTTTAGTTTATTTGTTTGTTTTTCTATTTAAAAGACCTGTTCTTCTTTATCTTGTTAATCTTTGTATGTTATTTCTTGTGTTATGAGACTGCATGTTTAATATAAGGGTTCTATTTCCATTTCATCCTCATATGTGTGTTCTGTTTCTGCTGAGTACACTGGTTCTTGATTGTTGGCTTGCAAATATCATGACTATCTGTCTTCTCTGTTTCTTTTGGCTTAATTAGTTCAATTGTTCTCTTTTAGTATTCTGTGGCTGGTAGTTTTATGTTGATGTCCTAGTGTTTCTTTGTCTACTATAGTATTGAGGTCCCTCACCTTGTAGTTTTCAGTAGTTCTTCTGTCATCATGCATGTTTTGATTCTGATATTTTGTTTAATTGCTTGTCTTTCATTGTCACTCATGATGTGCATTAGATTACTTTTATTGGCTTGCAGTATCTCTACTGTTTCCCTTTCTGTGTTTAGTCTTGGTAAAGCTTGGCAACCTTTATTCATCCCTTATCCTGTCTTTAATTTGGGGTTCACTTCTTTGCTCACATGCTGGTGGTCTTATTTGTGTTCATTTTTAGTGCAAGTCTAGTATTCTTGTCATATCATCCCTCATATGTTTTATTTGATGAATGAGTATGCCAATTTGGGGTCTGTTTCTCTTCATGTTACCCTCATATGATAGACTTAGGTTTCTCTTTTCACTGTTTCTCCATGTTCTTCTTGTCATCATCTTCATCTTATTTGTCATGCACTTGTGCTAGATTTAGGAATGTTATTCTTTGCTTCTTCATGGCTTTTCTGTTCTTCATCCCCACTCTTAACATGCATATATCAAGCTAGGGTTAGCACTTGAAAGTGAATTCTAATTACCCTGCTTAGGTTAATTGAACCATGTTGACTGTTTCATGAGAATCTAGAAGCTTTATGCAAAATTCACTAAGTGTGAGTTCTGGCTTGATACTGTGGGTTTTCTGGGACATGTAGTATCCAGTGACGGTATTCGGGTTGATCCACAGAAGGTCGAGGCAGTGCAGAATTGGCCCAGACCTTCCTCAGCTAGAGAGATTCGGAGTTTTCTCGGCTTGGCAGGCTATTATCGCCGGTTTGTTCGGGGTTTCTCATCTATTGCTTCACCGTTGACTAAGTTGACACAGAAGAATGCTCCATTTGTGTGGTCTGATGAATGTGAGGAGAGCTTCCAGAAGCTTAAGGAGGCTTTGACCACAGCTCCAGTACTTGTGTTACCATCAGCCTCCGGGTCATATACGGTGTATTGTGATGCTTCTAGAGTTGGGGTCGGTTGTGTGTTGATGCAGGAGGGTAGAGTTATTGCATATGCTTCTCGTCAGCTAAAGCCCCACGAGAAGAACTACCCTGTTCATGATTTGGAGTTAGCTGCTATTGTTCATGCCTTGAAGATTTGGAGGCATTATCTATATGGTGTATCTTGTGATGTATATACAGACCACCGCAGCCTTAAGCATTTGTTTAAGCAAAAAGATCTAAATTTGAGGCAGCGGAGATGGCTTGAATTGCTTAAAGACTATGATATTACTATCTTGTATCATCCCGGGAAAGCCAATGTAGTGGCTGATGCATTGAGCCGGAAGGCTATTAGTATGGGCAGTTTGGCGTATATTCCAGTTGGGGAGAGACCCCTAGCAGTTGATGTTCAGGCGTTAGCTAATCAGATGGTAAGGCTGGATATTTCTGAGCCCAGCCGGGTGATGGCTTGTGTAGTAGCTCGTTCTTCTTTATATGATCGTATTCGAGAGCGCCAGTATGATGATCCACACTTACTTTTCCTTAAGGACAGAGTTCAGCATGATGATGCCAGAGATGTCACTATTGATAGTGATGGTGTATTGCGGATGCAGGGCCGGATATGCGTGCCCAATGTTGATGGCCTTCGTGAGTTGATATTGGAGGAGGCCCATAGCTCGCGGTATTCTATTCATCCAGGAGCCGCGAAGATGTACCAGGATTTGAAGCAGCATTACCGGTGGAGAAAGATGAAGAAAGATATTGTGAGCCATGTGGCTCGGTGTCTAAACCGTCAGCAGGTCAAGTATGAGCATCAGAGACCTGGTGGTGTATTCCAGCGTATTGATATTCCGGAGTGGAAGTGGGAAAGAATAACTATGGACTTTTTTAGTGGACTCCCTCGGACAGCGAGGAAGTTTGATTCAGTTTGGGTGGTGGTGGATAGGTTGACTAAGTCAGCTCACTTCATCCCAGTGTGTACTACTTATTCCTCAGAGCGGTTGGCAGAGATATTCATCCGTGAGATAGTGAGATTGCATGGAGTTCCCATTTCTATTATATCGGACAGAGGTACCCAGTTCACTTCTCAGTTCTGGAGGACATTTCAGCGAGAGTTGGGTTCACAGGTAGAGCTGAGCACAGCATTTCATCCACAGACGGATGGGCAGTCTGAGCGTACTATTCAGATATTAGAGGATATGTTGCGTGCTTGTGTCATTGATTTCGGTGGTTCATGGGCTGATTATTTGCCTCTTGCGGAGTTTGCTTATAATAATAGCTATCAGTCCAGCATTCAGATGGCACCGTATGAAGCTTTATATGGGAGACGGTGTAGGTCTCCAGTTGGTTGGTTCGAGCCCGGCGAGGCTAGGTTGTTGGGGACACAGTTAGTCCAAGATGCCTTAGACAAGGTGAAGGTGATTCAGGAGAGACTTCGCACAGCTCAGTCGCGTCAGAAGAGTTATGCAGACCGGAAGGTCCGAGATGTGTCTTATTCAGTAGGTGAGAAGGTGTTGCTGAAAGTTTCGCCTATGAAGGGTGTTATGAGGTTTGGAAAGAAAGGAAAGTTGAGCCCAAGGTTCATCGGACCTTTTGAGGTGCTTAGGAAAGTTGGGGAGGTGGCTTATATGCTTGCTTTGCCACCCAGTTTGTCGGGAGTTCACCCGGTGTTCCATGTATCTATGCTCCGGAAGTATGTCGGAGACCCGTCTCATGTGTTGGACTTCAGCACGATACAGCTAGATGAGGATTTGACTTATGATGTGGAACCAATAGCCATTTTGGGTCGACAGGTTCGTAAGCTGAGATCTAAGGACATAGCTTCGGTGAAAGTGCAGTGGAGAGGTCGTCCCGTGGAGGAAGCAACTTGGGAGACCGAGCAGGAGATGCAGAGCAGATATCCTCACTTGTTTGATGCTCCGGTATGTTTCTTAACCCGCTCGCGGACGAGCGTTTGTTTAAGTTAGGGAGAATGTAACGACCCGGCCCGTCGTTACGGGAATTACCACCCCGTTACCTTGCATTTACATATATTATGCTTTTAAATCAGTATTAGAATATATCGGGTGAGTTAGGAGTTATTTGGATTAAAAATGAAACAAATAGCATGTTTGAAGGAAGCTTGAATATGGAAAGTCAACCAAGAGTTGACTATTGAGTTAGAGTGCTCGGAATCGGATTCTGATGATTCGACTAGTTCCGGGGGATCATTTATGACTTAGGAGAGCAATCGGAATTGAATTCGGAGGTCCGGTGTAGTTTTAGGCTTGAATTGGCGAAGGTTGAATTTTGGCGAAATCCGGATGGTAGGTGATATTTTGATCCGGGGGTCGAAATGGAATTCCGACAATTTCTGTAGCTTCGTTATGTGATTTTGGATATGTCTGCAAATTTTCAGGTCATTCGGACATCGTTTGATCGGGTTTTGGATTGAATGTTAGTTTTGAAAGTTTTGAAGAAACTTAGGCTTGAATTCGTGTGTAAATGGTGATTTTGATGTTTAGTATGGTGTTTTTATGATTGGAACAAGTTCGTATCGTGTTTTGGAGTATGTTGGTGGTTTTCGTTGGGGTCCCGGGGTCTCGGGATGAATCCGGGGGTCCAAACGGACCATTTTTGGAAGAAATGAGAAGGCTGGTTGCTGTCATAAATGCAGCAGGTTTTTGCTCTCCGCGATCACGGGGAGGGGGACGCGATCGCGTAGGGTTGGGGGCTAGGCCATCGCGATCGCAGGATCACCAGTCGCGATCGCGTAGAGTTAGCCGGGCGGCCATCGCGATCGCATGAGCATCTACGCGATCGCGTAGAAGAGAAATAGGGTCCAGGGAAATTTGTGCTACGCGATCGCAGGAATAGAGACGCGATCGCGTGAAGCCGGATGTTTGAACATCGCGATCGCGTGAGGCGAGTCGCGATCGCGTGAGTCCGGAATTTTTAACATCGCGATCGCGTGAGGCGAGTCGCGATCGCGTAAGGTTAAATGTTCTGGCAGTGAATTAAATTGCAGAACGCGATCGCGTAGAGCAAATGGGTCTGGCAGAGAATTTAATCACAGAACAGAGGGTTACGGGTTCATTAACCCAAAACTCAATTTTGAGCCCTAGAGAGAAGAAAACTCGAGGAAATCACTGAGAAGTCATCGAGTATTCGTCGGAGGTAAGATTCTTGACTCAAAAACATCATTTTATGGTAGTATTAACATCAATCTTCATGAAATTGGGTAGAAATCTTGAAGAAATGTGGCCTAAGTATTGAAAACGGGATTTTTGGATTTGGAAGGCCATTTGAACTCCGATTTTGATAAATTTTATATGCACGGACTCGTGGCGAGATAAGGATCGCGTTGGTACTAAATTCGAAATTTTCCGAGCAGTGGGCCCGGGGTCGGGTTTTACCAATTTGGTGTATTTATGCGAATTTCATGTAAATTGAAGTGGGTTATGATTCTTTGACCCGTATTTGATATAATTATTGTTATTTGACTAGATTCTACACACGAGGCAACGAAATTCAAAGGAAAAGGCATCGCGGACGAGTCTACGACCGGCTAGAGGTGAGTAGTTTGTGTATATGGTAGCCCGAGGGTTCGAAACCCCGGCTTAGCACATTGTGATGCTAATAGGGCGTGGCTCGCACACCGTGGCAGGTGCGGGATTGATTGTGATTGGGCATTGAGACTTGGTCCATCCCGGAAGTGAATAATATGTTGTTAGTGTTGGAAATACACTGTATTTAATATATTTGTGGGCCGTAAGCCTTGTTTGGGGCCTTGTGCCGATCTGTAGCGTCCTTAGAGGACAATATTTATGTGATAGCTATAATTGCTTAAATCACCGATCTCAATCCTGGAAATTGAAATCACACTTTTGAAATGCTAAGTCACCGGCTTTTGCAAATTTGATAAAGTTAAAGTATTTTTCATAAATTATGAATTGAGAACTGGAATTAAGAAAAATGAACTGTTTTGTGACTTAATTGCTTATTGTGGACTAAGCATGGGATCGGGCTGCACGCCGCAGTGGTTGATATGAGGATCGGGCTGCACGCCGCAGCAGTATTGCGCTTGGGCTGTAGGAGCCCCTCCGGAGTCTGTACACACCCCAAGTGAGCGCCGTCGACGTTAAATTGGATCGGGCTACACGCCGTAGCGGTTATGTGCATTGCATTGCATCCTTATTTGTTGAATTACTCTATGGTAGCTGAATTGTACTGTTGATACTAGTTCGTAGGAGATTCGGATTGTAGTGTAGCTTCATATTGTGGTATTTTGTGGATTTCTTACCTTCAGCTGCTTTTATATATTTATTACTCACTGAGTACTTAGTACTCACCCCTACTCCCTGCACCTTTTGTATGCAGACTCAGGTACTCAGGAGCAGTAGACAGGCATTTCCAGCGTTTGCAGTGTCATATCGAGTTGCTGAGGTAGTTGCCTACGTTCGCAGAACCTAGCTTCTCCTCTCCTTTCCAGTTGTTATTTGTATTTTGTATTCAGACTTGAGTATTTCTATACAGTACTCTCTATTCCTGTTGGGTTTTGTTAGAGGCTCTAGACTTGTGACTCCGGATCTTTGGGAGTGTCGGTATTTTGTTCATTATTATTATTATTGGAGTTCTTAAACTCATATATTCTTCTTGGGTTGTCCATTTGGGACTGGTATTCGATGAAATGAGTAAATTGTTGGTCTGGCTGGCCTAGCTTAATTGTTGGGTGCCATCATGACCGGATTTGGGTCGTGACAGTATTAGAGTGGACAATTACACTTTTTGATTTAAGTAGTAGTGATAGTGATATAAATGATAGATTAAAGAAACTAAGTAAAAATGATCACCTAAATCTAAGATTAAAACTGGTCTAAATTTAGTTAAACCATCTGGTTTTGTAACTATAAGTTAGACATGTAATATTGGTATTTAGATAGCGTTAAGTAAGTTTCAAATCAGAGTCGTTTAATTCAAATAGCATGAGTAGTTGAATTTCAATTCACTTTACTGTTTTAACGTCATTGAAATTAGATTAACTGTAAACTTACATTCAACTCTATTATAAGGTGATTTGAATAGGATTGAAATGATGACAGTAATTCAAGCATGCTTAGTTAAAAATTAGAATACTGCTTCTTTAGTTGAATAAAAGTGATAAAAATAACTCTGCAATCAGTGTTGTTAATTTAATAGCGATAATCAGATCTTTTAATTTACCAGCTAAGTAACAACCTTGGTTTAAACTGGATGTTAAGATTCATAGTTAATTGTCAAAACGTTGAAATCAGTAGTGATCATATGCAAACTTGTGATAATGAAAAAAGTTAGTTGTTAATATTGGTTGTCATATATTCATAAGTGCATGTTATAAAATGTTAATTAGTCTTTATCTTGTTTGGATGTGAATGATTTGGGACTATACGGGACATCAGGCCCAAGTCAAACTGTGTCACGACCCCAAATCCGGTCGTAATGGCGCCCAGCACACTGCTAGGCCAGCCCGACCAATCAACAATAACCACGGAGCCACAAGCTCACTTTATCCAATTTAAGCACAACAATGATAGATATATTAAAAACGGGGAACCAAGTCCAAACACGTGCCAACTCCCATAGACCGAAGGGTCAAGAGTCATGAGCCTCTACAGAGTATACAAAGTGTAAATAGTGAATATAACCGTGCACAAGTGTGGGATGATTAGAACAAAATACAGACAAACTGGAGAATCAGGTCCTGCGAACGCTGGCAGCTACCTCGACTATCCAAAAGCACTCCCGAGCCGCAATAGAATCAGCTCTGCTGTGATGTACCTGGATCTGCACACAAGGTGCAGGGAGTCGAGTGTGAGTACTTCCAACTCAGCAGTAATAAAAGTAAATAATGCTGAAGGGAAGAAAACCACGATAGACACTATCTCATGCTACACAATACAGAACTATCTTTTTACTTCTTTCCAGCATAAGTGAGTAGATCATTAAAAATCTCAATTTTTAGCTACTTTTTGTCATAATAATATACCAATACCTGGATACAATCTCAAGCAGTGCAAGTCCGCACTTAAATCAGCCCCTCGGGCTCAGCACTCCTTATCAATTTACACCAGGAGATCCGGTCAATAAGACAACTAATGCATGTGTGCCAGTAATGTATGAGTGCTGAATGTATCAGCAACACAGTATAACAACTAGCAGATGTAGCTAAATGCAATGCAATGCATGAAATGACCGCTACGGCGCCCGATCCAATTTGGGTACACGTGCTCACTGTGGGGGTTCGGACTCCGGAGGGGCTCCTACAGCCCAAGCACAATATCATGAATATACGCTGCTGCGGCGCGCAGCCCGATCCGTATACCACCGCGGCGTGCAGTCCGATCCATGCATGTGTATGCATATGCTCACATAAAATGTCATGTCCTAACATATGGCCCTCGGCCCCAATCAGTCTAACAAATAATCAAGAAAGCCCTACGGGCAACAATATCATATTAGCTCACAACTAAAAATGTTATTAAGACCTTGTTCAAGTTTTTTTCATAACCTTATAAAAATGCTGAATAGCAAAATACCATTTTTAAAACCTTAAATTTAGAATAAAATATGCACAGTGTTATCAAAACAGTGATACCAATCCCCGAAGGATTCAAATAATTGGCACGAAGCCCAAACATGATAATTAGTCCAATTCATTTCAACAATTAGGTGTTATTATTTATTACGCGGGACGGACCAAGTCACAATCCCCAATGGTGCTCTACCCCACGCCCGTTATCCGGCGTGCAAGTCACCTCGACACAAGCACTAAGATGTGCAAGTTCGGGGTTTACTAACCCTCAGGACATCATTTACAAGTATTACCCACCTCGAACCGACGAAAGCTCATGCCCGCGACACCTTAGCTCCTCGAACCGGCATCCAAGCACGTCAAAACTAGCACAAATCAGCACAAATATATCAAAATAGGCTAATGGAACATCACCCAATCGAAAGAACTCGAAAAATATCAGAAATCACGAAATTGGCAAAACCCGAGCCCCGGGCCCACATCTTGAAAAATTATGAAACTCACATTTTCGGAATCCTCGTCTCTCCACGAGTCCGTACATTCCAAGAACTCCCAATTCGGACCACAAATGGTCCTTCAAATCCCTATTTTAAGATTTTTATTCAAAGCCCTAATTTTCTTGATTTCTTACCCAAATTCAGAGAATTAATGGAAGATTCTTTGATAGAATCATGTATTTAACTCATAAAACTTACCTCCAATGATTCCCCGTCGAAATCCCTTCTATTCCCGTCCAAAAGCTCTCAAGAATGACCAAAAATGGTGGAAAAATGGGTTGATTTCGCGACTGGAATGTTTTAAAAACATTCGCGACTGGAATGTTTTAAAAACATTCTGCCCAGGCATATTACTCATCGCGATCGCGGAGAACAAAATTTGGCCCAAAATTTACCCTTCGCGATCGCGGGAAAGGCTTCGCGATCGCGGTGAACAAACTCCGGTTCCTCCGGACAGGCTTCAGTATAATGGTCATAACTTTTTGCACACAACTCCGAATGATGAATGTTTTAATGTTCTGAGAACTAGACATATAGGGCTATAACTGTCATTTGATGCTCATTTCCTGAATCCGTATACATTTTTAGATATAAGCTTCCCAATTTATACATGTGTATTAGAGATCCTTCTCGGACACCCTATAGTTTAACGTCCATAACTATCTACACATACGTCTAAATCACGATTGCTTTATCTTTATGAAAACTAGACACGATGAGCTACAACTTTTGTTTTTGAATCACCTTACAATTCCTTGTAGATAAAAAGATATGAGCTTCCGAAGTAGGATCAATGCACAGAAATTTTCCTTCTTCGCGATCGCAGGAGCATTTCACGCGATCGTGATTCATTAATACTTTTCGCACATTTTACTCACCGCGATCGCGTCCCATTGTCCGCGATCGCGTAGAACAATGCTACAGACATAAACCAGCAGTTAAAAATGGCCTAGAAATGGTCCGAAACCACCCCGAAACTCACCCGAGGCCCCCGGGACCTCAACCAAAAGAACCAACACGCCCTATAACCTTATTCGAACTTGTTCCAATCATCAAAACTCTGTCGTTAACATCAAAATCGTCCGTTTTCAACAAATTTAAGCTTAAGTTTAACTTTAACTTCAAAAATTCACATTCGATCAAAAACCCGACCAAACGATGTCCGAATGACCTATATTTTGCAGGCATATCCAAAATCACCTAACGGAGCTACTGCAACTGTCGGAATTCCATTCCGACTCCCGAATCAAAATCTCACCTATCGATCGGATTTCGCCAAAATTCAACCTTAGCCAATTCAAGCCTATTTCTACACCGGATCTCCAAATTCAATTCCGATTGCTCTCCTAAGTCATAAATGATCCCTCGAAACTAGTCGAATCATCAGAATCCGATTTCGAGCACTCTAACTCGATAGTCAACTCTAGGTTGACTTTCCATATTCAAACTTCCTTTAAACATGCTATTTGCTTCATTTTTAATTCAATTCACTCCTAACTCACCCGATAGGTTCTAACACTGATATAGAAGCATAAGATATGTTAATGCAAGGTAACGGGGTGTAAATTTCCGTAACGACGGGCCGGGTCGTTACATTCTCCCCAACTAAAACAAACGCTCGTCCTCGAGCGGACTTAGAGTTGTACTAGAAGCAACTCAATAGCTGAATGACCTTACCAAGCATATACTCGAGCGATCATACATCACCCTATCTCACATAAGTCCGAAAACACCATATAGTCAAAATTTCACAGACCATCTGAACCATAAATCACATTGCACTTTCTGAAATCATATGCCAAATGCAAATCCCATGCCTATACTCAGGATACACTCGAATCCACTACAATAACCCATATTCACTACTCCGGTGAGATCATATGCTGTATCGACAACCCAAATCACTCGAGACGATAGTCTCTAATCACAACAACTGGCCACAATAACCAAATACTAGCTGAAAACCTCTTTCATTAGGTAGAGTCTTGTTCCAACACCTCCATATCTTGCCCACGGCAGCTGAAGCACGCGATATACCGAACCCATCTCTCATGTTAACCATTCGTGAATCTATTTCCCTCTTAAAACTGATACTACAATAGGTTTCGGAGCCAAACCTTGATTTTTACCTTTCTAACAAGCTAAGATCTAATATGCTCGTATTCATTAATGACTCACACGGTCATTTCGATTATAACACACCGCACTGGTGATAAGACACCTCAACACCAGCCTAAGCCACGACGAGCACAACATAGGCTCCAATAGAAACGTATGCACACACTCGAATCATGACAACTCAATTCATGACAAATGTCTCCAGCAAATAGAGCTGCAATTTAATCCCTCTGTGCCATCATAATATAGAACTGAGATCGCGTCTCGCATTATAGAAATAGAGTACCTGAATCCTCCTCGAGAGGTCATAACATCACGTAGCCTTGTCGCGATTCGTGATTCTACCCCAACATTATTACTCATGAAGCACCTCAAGCCACTAAGCTCAAAACGGTTAGCCACGCACAGATCTAGGTCTTGAACCCAAGCAATCAACCTCACCCACGGTGAAATAATTAACGTATGCTATTAAATCCTGAAAGGACACAACCCATGTGTCATTCGCCAAGCGATACTCAAAACGGTCTTTTCCTCAGAAGCGAGGAAGTATTGTATACCAGGTAGCTTATAACTAACTATATTTTCACAATATACTGTTGCGGCGTGCAACCCGCTCCAATGATATACCCGTGGCGGCATGCCACCCGATCCAGATACCATACCTGTGGCGGCATGCCACCCGATCCAAATAACTCGTGGCGGCGTGCCACCCGATCCACGCATAAATCTCGCAAAAGAAAATGCATATCGAGTTGAATTTTCTCATTATAGCAAACATATATATATATATAGCCTCAAGCTCGGCCACATGAAACGCCTCAAGCTCGGCCACATGAAACGCATCTGACAACGTTTCTCAATACTGGAACTGAATCAATGGTAGATACCTCTACACTGACATCCGCCACTAAGGTCCAACTGACAAAGCAATGCCTACCAGCCGTCCGCTGGTCCTGTGTACAACTACTCTGTTGGAGCATACTCTGATGCTCTCTGCTACGCAATTTGTGCCATTTTCCGACATAGTCCATATCACATTTGTCTAGACGACCTGACTTATGTCAACCAGTCTGAAATAAGGTATCATAACCCATATTCATCATATCAAGCTAAGAGAGAGCCACTAGGGCTTCCGATTTCCAATAATCACAAAACGGTGCCGATACACGCAATATACAACCACTGCATAGGCGGATTACGAGAACTTCTAGTCTCCAACACATATGTAACACATGAATCGCTATACCTGGTTCCACACTCCACCGTACGAATACATAACGCACATCAAGCGCCCATTCGTTGCACGAAAGCCATCCAAGAATTTCACTATGCCATCAACGACTCAATTATTATAGTCGATCCAACAAGAGAATACCACCATGCCATTAGATATTATCAGTTTACATTACCTTGTCCTTTTTGGATCATATTCCCTGCCAAGTTAATAGAATAGCAGTACCATTTTCTTAAATTATCAGAAAGATCGATTCTTAATTCACCTGCAGCTGTCCGCGCTGCTCAATAATCTTTATTGACTTCCCATATATTATGCACTGATCTCAAAATCTAGAATATACCATTATCAACTTTCCATAACACATCATGTATACCATATCACACTAAGACAACATGGAAATTCATATCCCTTTCCTCCGCCTCAACATCGACGCACTCAACTAGTCAAGGACTTTCGTGATCCCATATAGAAGAAAACTCATTACACATTCCATGCTTCGCATACCGACAGGAATATACTCATCTTCAAACCATGATAAAACACATCACAAACTATTTCTTCCCATTCATTGCATAAGTTTAACTGTCAGGACTGAGTCCTTATACCTATATCAAGTTACACAACTGCCAGCACTCAAGAGCTTTGCTGCAATGTCTGCAAGACTCATTACTTCAACCACATACCAGAAATCAATCGCATTCCTTTTTATACCATTCTGATTTATTAACAAGTTGTTCCATTTACCCAGTTTCCTTTCCGATTCATCTTTAACTCAATACTAGCGCTTACTGTAACACCATAATACATCAACTCCTGTTACCACACTAGATTCGTACATAAGACCCATAGGCCACTGAATACTCTCTCAATGTTTCCCAGAAGTACCACATTCTACAATACATTATTTTGAAGAACTTTATGCGATTTTTGAATTAGTATCATTACCTTCCAATACGGGTACATAGAATCCCATCATTCACATAACATAGAACAAGTCTTGATCCCTTCTAACGAAAACACCGTCTTTATCCACATACATAATCTTAAGACACCTTACCGTTACAAGCAAAATCTGGAACACCACAGGACTATTCTTGGGCGTCATTCACCCTTATTCAGCTGTAATTCAATTGTCTTATGGAACAGAACCACTCGTGCCTTGCTAGAACTCTGACACCGCAAAACATGATTACATACATATACAATTAGCTATCTTTCTTTTCTATACGGTGAATATTCTTTACCAACAGCAGTTCAAAACACCCTAGTACTTCATCAGATCTACGAAGCACCATAACCTTTACCAGAATTTCCCAACATACTTAGAGACAGAATCAACATAGCACACAATAGTGCAATCGGTTAATCAATAGCAACCTCCCCAACTTAGCTCGAAGCCATTCATCAAAGCACTTTCAACCACTCATATCATTATTACCCAAGTGATGCCGAAATGTTAATATGTGATTAAACTCAAGTCATTTACAAGCCTTGACAGAGACTCAAATCATCAGAGACCTTAGCTCTTCTGCAATTCTTGCAGATATACATGCACCACCAATAAGCTCACTCTCTTTAGGTGACAAAAATCTTTCTAAGTCCCCACATTTTTCAAAAATTTCGGCAGAGTTCCCTTTGTAAATTGGCCTATCCACCTGCCAGAGAATCACCAAAACCATCCTAGCAATACATTCACAACTCGACAAGACATCACAATGCATATCGACAAAATTAGTCTCAATACTACACAAATCATATTATCATATTTGGTACATAAACATGCGTTGTACCTGCTTGAATCATAACACATATCAACTACCTTTCAATTACACATGAGAACCAATCCACCTATCTCGCCTCAATTTAGCATTTCAGCAGAATACCTTCCACCAGGATACACATAGCATAATCATTTTAGTCTTCCTGAGTTTGAACTCGTTCCATTATACATAAGGCACTTTACCTTCCAATTAAGAGGCGATGAAAATATTTCTCACGCCCATAGCTAGGGCTACATATCAAATCACAATAAAGATCAATATCGATCGTATGAACTTCATAATACCTGCTCGCGAAATTAGTACCTTGGTGCTCAAGCCATAGATAAGGATCTGGCCTCAAGTCCTCCCGACTGGCCCAACATGAACTCACGGAGATTATATCTCGCCCCTCGATCGGGGTATTGCAAACCATAAGTCAATTATATTACTGAGCGCTCGATGCGTACACAGACGTGTGGAAGGAATTTCAAAAATTATATCTCAAGATGAATCAAGTACGCACGATAAGAATTCCAAGAAATGTGAAGTGTTTCCTAAAGGTTCGCAGCCTCCCGAGGATAAGTACAGGCGTCCCCGTACCGATCCACAAGACTCTACTAACCGGCTCAAGACTCACGAGGCCTAGTAAACCTAGGCTCTGATACCAACTTGTCACGACCCCAAATCCGGTCGTGATGGCGCCCAGCACACTGCTAGGCCAGCCCGACCAATCAACAATAACCACGGAGCCACAAGCTCACTTTATCCAATTTAAGCATAACAATGATAGATATATTAAAAATAGGGAACCAAGTCCCAACACGTGCCAACTCCCATAGACCGAAGGGTCAAGAGTCATGAGCCTCTACAGAGTATACAAAGTGTAAATAGTGAATATAACCGTGCACAAGTGTGGGATGATTAGAACAAAATACAGACAAACTGGAGAATCAGGTCCTGCGAACGCTGGCAGCTACCTCGACTATCCAAAAGCACTCCCGAGCCGCAATAGAATCAGCCATGCTGTGATGTACCTGAATCTGCACACAAGGTGTAGGGAGTCGGGTATGAGTACTTCCAACTCAGAAATAATAAAAGTAAATAATGCTGAAAGGAAGAAAACCACGATAGACACTATCTCATGCTACACAATACAGAACTATCTTTTTATTCCTTTCCAGCATAAGTGAGTAGATCATTAAAAATCTCAATTTTTAGCTACTTTCTGTCATAATAATATACCAATACCTGGATACAATCTCAAGCAGTGCAAGTCCGCACTCAAATCAGCCCCTCGGGCTCAGCACTCCTTATCAATTTACACCAGGAGATCTGGTCAATAAGGCAACTAATGCATGTGTGCCGGTAATGTATGAGTGCTGAATGTTATGCCACGTAGTACACGTAAATCAATGTATGTATGCCATGCAATGCATATGACCGCTACGGCGTGTAGCCCGATCCAATTTGGGTACCCGTGCTCACTGTGGGGGTTCGGACTCCGGAGGGGCTCCTACAGCCCAAGCACAATATTAATATCACACCTGCTGCGGCGCGCAGCCCGATCCGTATACCACTGCGGCGTGCAGTCCGATCCATGCATGTGTATGCATATGCTCACATAAAATGTCATGCCCTAACATATGGCCCTCGGCCCCAATCAATCTAACAAATAATCAAGAAAGCCCTACGGGCAACAATATCATATTAGCTCACAGCTAAAAATGTTATTAAGACCTTGTTCAAGTTTTTTCATAACCTTATAAAAATGCTGAATAGCAAAATACCATTTTAAAACCTTAAATTTAGAATAAAATATGCAGAGTGTTATCAAAACAGTGATACCAATCCCTGAAGGACTCAAATAATTGGTACGAAGCCCAAACATGATAGTTAGTCCAATTCATTTCAACAATTAGGTGTTATTATTTATTACGCGGGATGGACCAAGTCACAATCCCCAATGGTGCTCTACCCCACGCCCGTTATCCGGCGTGCAAGTCACCTCAACACAACACTAAGATGTGCAAGTCCGGGGTTTACTAACCCTCAGGACATCATTTACAAGTATTACCCACCTCGAACCGACGAAAGTTCATGCCCGCGACACCTTAGCTCCTCGAACCGGCATCCAAGCACGTCAAAACTAGCACAAATCAGCACAAATATATCAAAATAGGCTAATGGAACATCACCCAATCGAAAGAACTCGAAAAATATCAGAAATCACGAAATTGGCAAAACCCGAGCCCCGGGCCCACATCTCGAAAAATTATGAAACTCACATTTTCGGAATCCTCGTCTCTCCACGAGTCCGTACATACCAAGAACTCCCAATTCGGACCACAAATGGTCCTTCAAATCCCCATTTTAAGATTTTTGTTCAAAGCCCTAATTTTCTTGATTTCTTACCCAAATTCAGAGAATTAATGGAAGATTCTTTGATAGAATCATGTATTTAACTCATAAAACTTACCTCCAATGATTCCCCGTCGAAATCCCTTCAATTCCCGTCCAAAAGCTCTCAAGAATGACCAAAAATGGTGGAAAAATGGGTTGATTTCGCGACTGGAATGTTTTAAAAACATTCTGCCTAGGCATATTACTCATCGCGATTGCTGGAATGGCTCTGCGATCGCGGAGAACAAAATTTGGCCAAAAATTTACCCTTAGCGATCGCGGGAAAGGCTTCGCGATCGCGGTGAACAAACTCGGGTTCCTCCGGACAGGCTTCAGTATAATGGTCATAACGTTTTGCACACAACTCCGAATGCTGAATGGTTTGATGTTCTAAAAACTAGACGCATAGGGCTATAAGGATCATTTGATGCTCATTTCCTGAATCCGTATACATTTCTAGATATAAGCTTCGCAATTTATACATATGTATTAGAGATCCTTCTCGGACACCCAATAGTTTAACGTCCATAAATATTTACACATACGTCCAAATCATGATTGCCTTATCTTTCTGAAAACTAGACACGATGGGCTACAACTTTTGTTTTTAAATCACCTTACAATTCCTTGTAGATAAAACGATATGAGCTTCCGAAGTAGGATCAATGCACAGAAATTTTCCTTCTTCGCGATCGCGGAGCATTTCACGCGATCGCGATTCATTAATACTTTTCGCACATTTTACTCACCGCGATCGCGTCCCATTGTCCGCGATCGCGTAGAACAATGCTACATACATAAACCAGCAGTTAAAAATGGCCTAGAAATGGTCCGAAACCACCCCGAAACTCACCCGAGGCCCCCGGGACCTCAACCAAAAGAACCAACACGCCCTATAACCTTATTCGAACTTGTTCCAATCATCAAAACTCTATCGTTAACATCAAAATCGTCCGTTTTCAACAAATTTAAGCTTAAGTTTAACTTTAACTTCAAAAATTCACATTCGATCAAAAACCCGACCAAACGATGTCCGAATGACCTAAAAATTTGCAGGCATATCCAAAATCACCTAACGGAGCTACTGCAACTGTCGGAATTCCATTCCGACTCCCGGATCAAAATCTCACCTATCGATCGGATTTCGCCAAAATTCAACCTTAGCCAATTCAAGCCTATTTCTACACCGGATCTCCAAATTCAATTTCGATTGCTCTCCTAAGTCATAAATGATCCCTCGAAACTAGTCGAATCATCAGAATCCGATTCCGAGCACTCTAACTCGATAGTCAACTCTAGGTTGACTTTCCATATTCAAACTTCCTTCAAACATGCTATTTGCTTCATTTTTAATTCAATTCACTCCTAACTCACCCGATAGGTTCTAACACTAATATAGAAGCATAAGATATGTTAATGCAATGTAACGAGGTTGAAATTTCCGTAACGACGGGCCGGGTCGTTACAAACTGAAACGACTATTATGCCTAGAAATAGAAATGAGTGCTGGGCTCCAGAGGCCCAGTTGTATTTGACTGCAAACTGTTAAGCAGTTTGAAGTCCAGGACCAATAATGAATAATGACCTGGACTCTAATATTCAATTATATGAAACTAATACAAAAACATTTATATATTAGGAAGACAAAATATAAATAGAAAATATAGTGCAAATAGGATTGACCTTTTAAAAATAAGGGATGAGCCTCGTACAAATTTAAAACTCACGGGGCCCCCAAATAATAACAAAACTGTAGACTTGGAAGGATCATTTAGACAATTTCACGATCTTTCCCGAACATTAACAAGAGTAGGCCTCATTAAGCATAATTTAATATACATTCCTAAGACGGGTGCACATTTATGTGACCCAAATCCAAATCTCAACGAAGTTGAATTGTATTAAAAGTCACAGGCGTACTGGTACGGTGTGACTCGGAATGCATTTTCGTGACGTTGCAATTCTTTTGAAAATGATAAAGCGGAACACTAATAAAGGAACATAAAAGCAAAACATACGAAGAAATCAGATAATAACAAATACAACGGTTGAGCGACCGTGCTAGAACCATGGAATCAGGGAGTGCCTAACACCTTCTCCCGGGTTAACAGAATTCCTTATCTGAATTTCTGATTTGCGGACTGTAATAGAGTCATAATATCCTCGGTTCGGGAATCAACTGGTGACTTGAGACACCATTAGTCTTTCAAGTGGCGACTCTGAATCTTAATAAATAAATCTCGTTCTGACTGTCCATTAAGTGGGAAAACTCCATCCCCTTTTGTTATTATATCCCTTCCCGGGGGTGTAGTAAAACAAAGCGGGGTGTAAAAGAAAAAGCATATGTGACACTACCCATGTTTGAATTTCCTTGGCTTAACTCTCTTGTGAAAGGCTCTAGACATTATATTCTAATACAATTGACTGTGGCAAACTGCATTTATTCTTTTTCCATCTATAAGGGCTAACTGCTCGTAGTGACCTTTTTCCCATTATGCGTCGTCCAACTCTACTTCTTGTATGATCCTTAGGGTGGGAATCTCTACCTCGGTGGGAATTACCGCCTCTGTACCATAAACTAGCATGTAGGGAGTTGCCCAGTTGATGTGCAGACAGTGGTGCGATATCCCAACAAAGCAAATGATAACTTTTCATGCCATTCCTTGTGACTTTCGATCATCTTCATTAGTATCTCCTTGATGTTCTTGTTGACTGCCTCTATAGCTATATTCATTTGAGGCCTGTAGGCTGTAGAGTTCTTGTGCTTGATCTTGAATGCCTCACATATTGCTTTCATCAGATCGATGTTGATGTTTGAACCATTATTTGTGATGATTGATTCTGGAACCCCAAACCGGCAAACAATATGGTCACAGACGAAATCTGTCACAACTTTCTTAGTCATTGCCTTGTATGATGATGCTTCAACCCATTTAGTAAAGTAATCAATTGCCACCAGGATAAACCGGTGCCCGTTTGAAGCGGCAGGCTCAATATGTTCTATTACATCCATTTCCCAGGTGACAAATAACCATGGTGATCTTGTTGTAGTAAGCTCATTTGGAAGCACATTTATCATGTCTGCATTTATCTGACAGTGATGGAACTTGCGAATGTACTAAATACACTCTGTTTCCATAGTCATAAAAAAATATCATGCTGAGAGTATCTTCTTTACTAAGACAAAACCATTTATGTGTGGCCCGCATGTCCCTGCGTAAACTTCGCCGAATAGTCTGGTTGCTTCTTTTGCTTTGACACACCCAAATCGGGAGTTCTCCTGTAAAGGATTCCTCCGCTTTGAAAGAAGTTGTTGCATAACCTCTGAACTATGCGCTTTTGAGTAGTATTGGCAAGTTCTGGGTATCCCCTTGTGGTCAAATACCTTTTGATGTCGTGGAACCATGGCTTTCTGTCCGCTCCTTCCTCAACATGAGCACAATAAGCTGGCTGATCATAGATCCTTACTATTATGCGATCAATGAAATTTGTATCTAGATGTTGGATCATGGATGATAAAGTGGCTAGTGCATCAGCGAACTCATTCTGGACCTGGGGACATGTTGGAATTCCGCATTTGTGAAACTTTTCCTTAACTCTTGTAAGTGATGCAAATAGGGGAGTATCTTCGAGTTTTTGGTGGACCATTCTTCTCAATCTTGATGTATGAATATGTCTGAGTCCCCGGTCACCAGTAATTCATGAATATTCATGTCAATGGGCATCTTGAGCCCCAAGATGCAAGCTTCACATTCGGCCATGTTGTTTGTGCAAGGGATCCTGAGATTGGCAGATACCGGGTAATTTTTTCCAGTTTCTAATACCAGGACGGCCCCTAGGCCAACTCCTTTGAAATTTGCGGCTCCATCGAAAAACAACCTCCAACTATCGTAGGATTGTCACGACCCGGATGTTCCCCCAACATCGGGATCGTGATGGCGCCTACTCGTGGTGGCTAGGCAAGCCTCTTTATTCACACTACCGTATTTTTAACAATATTTCATATTGTTTTTAACAACCAAAACCATAACCTTAATTACAAAAGTGCGGAAGTCTTTACGAAAATAGTAATAAGCCGTTTCAAGTTAAAATGATATTGAAATCCTCTACCCAAGACGTGGAGTCACCAGCTCACGAACTACTACATGAATACTACACATAAAGGTTTGAAAGAAATATAATATAATCTGTTTGTCTCGGAACAAGGAGACTACAGCTAATGACATAAATAAGAGGAAGAGACGTCGGGCCCGCGGACGCGTGCAAGCTACCTCGGTCTCAAATATGATCAACTCCCACGCAAAAGATCTACTGCTGCTGCTCCTGATCGAAACCTGGACCTGTGCAAAAACGCACAGAAGTGCAATATCAGCACAACCGACCCCATGTGTTGGTAAGTGCCTAGCCTATCCCGGCGAAGTAGTGCCAAGCCTAGGACCAGACACCCACATAAACCTGTGCAGTTCTATATATATGTATACCACAAGATAACGAGAAATAATCAAGTAACAACGCAATAAGGAATATCACAGAAGAACTCAACAGTTAACAACGATCATTAAATCAACAAGGAAAACAAGTATAATGAGAAACAAGTAATATTAAGTCAATGAAATAGCAAATGGAGTGCACGGCATCACTCTTCGTGCTTTTACTCTCATCCTCACCAAATAAGCAAATAAAGTGCACGGCATCACCCTTCGTGCTTTTACTCTCATCCTTACCAAATAAGCAAATAAAGTGCACGACATCACCCTTTGTTCTTTTACTCTCATCCTCACATCCATGGTACGGCATGATCCTTCGTACATGGTTCAATAACAAGGCACGGTATGATCCTTCGCGCATAAATAATAACATGGCACGTCATTAACCTTTGTGCATAAACAATAACAAGGCACGTCATTAACCTTCATGCATAAACAATAAATCAAGTCACGGCATCACCCTTCATGCATTATCACTCTTCCTCACCCAAATAACAATCACAGTTAAGGGCAGAGAATAAAAACAACAAATCATGAACCGTCCCGGCAAGGGACACAATAATCATCACAATAAAGTCCCGGCAAGGGCAATCAATATCTCACTTCACAACAAGTCCCGGCAAGGGAGAACAATAGAAATTCTACAACCCGGCAAGGGTTCAACAATTTATCTCCAAATATGTCTCACAACAAGTATAAACAACGACTCACGATCATGCTAGACGCCAGTGTATGGGTGCTCGTCACCACAGCCCATACACCGCACTCGATCACATAGCACATAGCACATAATCCTATTCCCCCAAGCTAGGATAGAACAAACACTTACCTCTAGCCTTGAAGTCCAAATTATGCTTCAATTATAGCTCCTTCCCCGAAATTCCGCTTTCAACTAGCTCGAATCTAATCACAATTGGTTCCATTATATTAATAATCACTAATTAACTTGGTTTGAATGCTTAAAAATGGTTTTCTCAAAGTTTACCCAAAAATTTTCCAAAACGCCCCTGGCCCCACATGGTTGGAACTCGGGGTTCGGACCAAAATCCAGTTACACATTCCCCTACGAGTTAAATTATATGATTTGTTTCAAAATCGGACCTCAATTCGAGGTCCAATTGCCCAATTCATGAAAAGCCTAGGTTCTACCCAAAAACATGGATTTCTACCATGAAAACCTTTGATTCTTATTGAAAAACATGTTTAATGTTGTTAGGAATTGAGAGAATTAAGTATAAAGTGACTTCCAATTGCTTCGGAGTGAATTTGGACTTGAGAGCTCGTGTGTGGTGTGGAGGTTTTTGAAAAAGTGAAGAATGAACTCAAGAATTCGTTTAAGTATAGAATTACACAGCTGCGGATATCGCAATTGCGAACATGTGTTTGCAATTGCGAATGCTACAGGTTTGGGGCCTGCTGTCCTCGCATTTGCAAGAGAAAGTTTGCATTTACGAACTCTGTCCCAGGTCTGCCAGTCTCGCATTTGCGAGATTTCCTTCGCATTTGCAAAGGTGAGACCTCATTGCTCAGGATCGCATTTGCGACCCTTTATTCGCATTTGCGAGCACTGGCCATCTGAGGCCCTTTTCGCATTTGCGACATTTTGTTCGCATTTGCGAACTTTGCATGATATTGGGTGACTTCGCATTTGCGATCAAGGGTTTGCATTTGCGAACCCAGCCTTGACCTATCTTCTTCGCATTTGCGAGGATTTGTTCGCAAATGCGAAGCCAACAACTGGGTGAAAAACCAGCAGTGCAAAAATTCAGAAATTGATCCAACGACCTATCAAATCTTTACCTGAGCCCCCCGGGCTCCCAACCAAACATGTACACAATATCAAAAACACATTACAAACTTGTTCGTGCGATCACATCGCCAATATAACATCGTTTTCATCAAATCAAGCCTCAAGTTCATGATTTTCATACTTTTGGTTTTCAAAATTTCAAACTTGGAACTCAAGGTCCAAAACATATCAAATGACATCCGAATGTCACCAAACTTTGCAGAAAGCACATATATAATATTAAAGACTTGTACCGGGCGTCGGAACCAAAATACGATCCCGATACCATGGTCATTTAATTTATTTTACTTTAATAATTACAGCAAAAACAATTTCACAGAAAAATTCATAACTTGGGCTCTAGGCCTCATAATTCGACTCCGGACGCATGTCCAAGTCCCATAATTTCCTAAGGACCTTCCGGGACCGTCAAATCTCGGGTCCGGGTCCGTTTACCAAAAATATTGACCGAAGTCAACTATATCAATATTAATATCATTTTTCTCCAAATTCTTCATAGAATTCATATTTTCTATCACAAAATATTTCTGGCTACATGCCCGGATCGTGCACGTAATTTGAGGCAACATAGAGTGAGGTTTTCAAGACATCGGAAGTGTAGAACAAATGAGGAAAACAAGTGATGACCCCATTGGGTCGTCACATCCTCCACCTCTAAAATAACCGTTCGTCCTCGAACGGACAAGAGAAGGAAGTACCTGAGTCGGGAAACAAATGTGGGTAGCGGCTCCGCATATCAGACTCGGACTCCCAGGTCGATGCCTCAGGATGCTGACCTCTCCACTGAACACGCACAGAAGGATAACTCTTCGACCTCAACTATCGAATCTGCCGGTCTAGAATAGCCACCGGCTCCTCATCGTAAGATAGATCATTGTCCAATTGGACAGTACTGAAGTCTAACACATGTGTGGGATCGCCGTGGTATCTCTGAAGCATAGATACATGAAAAACTGGATGCACGGCTGATAAGCTAGGCGGCAGAGCCAGTCTGTAAGCCACCCCTCCCACTCGGTCTAGAATCTCAAATAGGCCAATATACCTAGGGATGAGCTTGCCCTTCTTCCCGAACCTCATCACGCCCTTCATAGGCGACACTCGGAGAACCACTCGCTCACTAACCATGAAATCTACATCTCGAACCTTACGATCCGCATAAGTCTTCTGTCTGGACTGAGCTGCACGCAATCTCTCCTAGATAGTCTTGACCTTATCCAAGGCCTCCTGAACTAAATCTGTACCCAACAACCGAGCCTCCCCCGGCTCAAACCATCCGATTGGAGATCGACACCGCCTACCATACAATGCCTCATACGGGGCAATCTGGATGCTGGACTGGTAGCTGTTATTGTAGGCGAACTATGATAATGGCAGAAACTGGTCCCACGTACCTCTGAAGTCAATGACACATGCTCGTAGCATGTCCTCTAGAATCTGTATAGTCCTCTTGGACTGACCATCCGTCTGAGAATGAAAAGCTGTACTCAGCTGAACCTGGGTGCCTAACTCCTGCTGGACCGCTCTCCAGAACCGCGAGGTAAACTGTGTACCCCGATCGGAGATAATAGATACCGGCACCCCGTGAAGTCGAACAATATCTCTGATGTAAATCTCTGCTAACCTCTCCGATGAGTAGGAGACAGATACTAGAATGAAGTGTGCTGACTTGGTCAGCCTATCAATAATGACCCAAATAGCATTAAATTTCCTCCGAGTCAAAGGAAGTCCCATAACGAAGTCCATAGTGATCCGCTCCCATTTCCACTCGGGAATCTCAATCCTCTAGAATACACCACCAGGCCCCTGGTGCTCATATTTCACCTGCTGACAATTTAGACACCGAGCGACATACGCAACAATATTTTTCTTCATTCTGCGCCACCAATTGTGTTGCCGTAAGTCCTGGTACATCTTCGTGGCACCCGGGTGAATAGAATACCGCGAACTGTGGAGCAACTCTCGAATCCCTTCGACATTGGGCACACAAACTCAGCCCTGCAATCTCAATACCCCATCATCATCTAGATTTACCTTCGTGGCACCTCCTCGCTGTACTGTATCTCTCAAATTACGCAAATGAGGATCATCAAATTGCCTCGCACGGATACGCTCTAATAGAGAAGAACGAGCGACCGTGTAGGCTAACACCCTGCTAGGCTCAGAAATGTCTAATCTCACGAACCGGTAGGCTAAGGCCTGGACATCTAGATCAAATGGTCTCTGACTAACCGGAATGAATTCAAGACTACCCATGCTGGAAAACATTCTACTTAATGCATCGGCCACCACATTGGCCTTACCTGGGTGGTATAGGATAGTAACATCATAGTCTTTTAGCAACTCTAACCATCTCCGCTGTCGTAGATTCAACTCCTTTTGCTTGAACAAGTATTGTAGGCTTTTGTGATCAGTGTATACCTCACATGTCACACCATATAGATAATGCCTCCAGATCTTCAAGGCATGCACCACTGCTGCTAACTCAAGATCATGTACTGGATAATTCTTCTCATGTATTTTTAACCGCCTCGAAGCATAAGCGATAACCTTACCATCCTGCTTCAATACCGCTCCAATCCCTGTACGAGATGCGTCACAATAAACTGTATAAGGCCCTACACCCGTAGGTAGTATCAACACCGGTGCGGTAGTCAAGGCTGTCTTGAGCTTCTGAAAGCTTGCCTCACACTCATCTGACCACTAGAACAAGGCACCTTCTTGGTCAACCTGGTCATCGAGGCCGCAATAGAAGAAAACCCCTCTACAAATCGATGGTAGTAACCTGCTAACCCCAAGAAACTCTGGATCTCAGTCACTGAAGCTGGTCGAGGCCAATTCTGGACCGCCTCAATCTTTTTGGGTCCACCTAAATACCTTCTACTGATACGATGTGGCCCAGAAATGCCACCGAACTCAACCCGAACTCACATTTCGAAAATTTGGCATATAGTTGATTATCCTTCAGAGTTTGAAGAACCACTCCGAGGTGCTGCTCGTGCTCTTCCTGGCTGCGGGAGTATACCAGGATGTCATCTATAAAGACTATCACGAACGGATCTAAGTAAGGCCTGAATACCCGATTCATCAACTCCATGAATGCTGCTGGGGCATTGGTCAACCCGAAGGACATGACCAAGAACTCATCTGCCTATATCTAGTGCGAAAGGCTGTCTTAGGAATGTCAGCCTCCCTGATCTTTAGCTAATGGTAGCCTGACCTCAAGTCTATCTTTGAGAACACCCTCGCTCCCTAGAGCTGGTCAAATAAATCATCAATCCTCGGCAGTGGATACTTATTCTTTATTGTCACTTTGTTCAATTGCCGGTAATCAATACACATCCGCATCGAGCCATCTTTCTTCTTTACAAATAATACAGGTGCTCCCCAGGGGGAAACACTGGGCTTGATAAAGCCTTTCTCAAGAAGGTCCTGCAACTGATCTTTCAACTCTTTTAGCTCCGGCGGGGCCATACGATAGGGTGGAATAGAGATGGGCTGAGTACCCGATGCCAGATCAATGCAGAAATCAATATCCCTGTTGGGTGGTATGCCCGGCAGGTCTGAAGGGAAAACCTCAGGAAACTCCCGTACAATGGGGACTAACTCAATAGAAAGAACCTCTGTGTTAGAATCATGAACATAAGCCAGATAAGCTAGACACCCCTTCTCGACCATGCGTTGAGCCTTAACATAGGAAATAACAGTGCGAACGGAGTGGCTTGAGGTACCTTTCCACTCTAGTCGGGGTGATTCTGGCAAGGCCAAGGTCACAGTCTTAGCATGACAATCTACAATAGCATGGTATGGGGACAACCAGTCCATCCCCAATATGACATCAAAATCCACCATGTCCAAAAGCAACAGATCAACACGGGTCTCAAGACCCCCAAAGATAACTATGCACGAGCGATGTACCCGGTCGACTTAATGGAGTCGCCCACTGGTGTAGACACATAAACTGAAATATCTAGAGCACATCTAGGTATGGCCAAATGCGGTGCAAAGTAGGAAGACACATATGAATATGTAGACCCAGGGTCAAAAAATACGGAAGCACCTCTGTCACAAATGATAATGATACCTATGATCACAGCATCTGATGCCTCCGCCTCTGGCCTAGCTGGCAAAGCATAGAATCGGGGATCAGCACCTCCCCTCTGAGCTACATCCCTAGGACGGTCATCAACTGGCTGACCTCTGCCTCTGGCTGGACGGTCTCTACCTCTACGATCTCGACCTCCACCTCTATGATCTTTACCCCCGCCTCTGGCTGGCTGGGCAGGCTGAGGGTCAGCTGGGGCCTGAATCATGGGACGAGGGCCCCGCTGCTGAGTGTTTCCCGTCACTCGAGGGCAGAATCTAACAAGATGACCTAGGTCACCACAACCGTAGAAACTCTTAGGCTGATGGGGCCGCTGGCCCTGACGACCCTGAATGGCCTCCACGAACACTCTGAAGAGGCTGGGCACTAATAGGAGACCGATCTGAATACTGTTCACGAAACCCTCGATCACCTGGTCCACCCGGTGAAGCCTGAAGGGCGGAATGGAAAGGCCTGGAAGACTGGCCCCTATCAAAAGATTCCCTGCCACCAGAAGAAGATCCACTAAACCTGCCTGAATGACGAGGCCTCTTGTCCGAAGAATAACCACCTCCCCGAGCAAGAGCCATCTCAACTCTACGTGCTGCATTAGCTGCCTCCTGAAATGATATATCACTCCCCACTCCCATAGCCATCTAGAGTCTAATTGGCTGATTAAGCCCATCTATGAATCTGCGAACTCTCTCCCGCTCTGTGGGGAGTATCACCACGCATGATGTGCCAAGTCAACAAATCTCATCTCGTACTGAGTGACAGTCATAGTGCCCTGCTGTAGGCGCTCAAACTGCCTCCGAAGTGCATCCCGCTGAGTACTAGGGAGAAACTTCTCCAGAAATAACTCTGCAAACTGATCCCATGATAAAGCCGGGGACCCCGCTGGTCGAGTCAAACAATAATCCCTCCACCAAGTCTTGGCGGATCCTGAAAGCATGAATGTACAGAAGTCAACTCCATTGGACTCCACGATCCCCACAGTCTTGAGAATCTCATGGCAACAGAATAAGAAATCCTGAGGATCCTCTGATGTGGCACCGCTGAAGGTAGTGGTAAACAGCTTAGAGAACCGATCAATTCTCCACAAAGAATCAGAAGTCATGGCCGCTCCATCTCGGGCCTGAGCTATGGTACCTGACTGAGTGGCCACAGCTGGCTGAACCACTGGTGCCTGAGGCTGAGGAGCTACTGGCTCCGGAGTACGAGCAATAGGAGTCTAGGCCCCTCCTCCAGCCTGAGAAGTGGCTGGTGCAACTAGTAATAACCCTGCTCTGGCAACGCTGTCCATAAAACCCGCTATCCCGACCAAAGCCTCCCGAAGATCCGGGGTAAATAAGGCCTCTCCTGGGACCTGAGCTGGGCCCACTGGAGCTGCTGGGACTGGAACCTCGTCAATCTCAATATGAGGCTCCACCTCTGGAGTAGCTGCCTGGGGCTGAGCTCTACCCCTACCACGGCCTCTGATACGGCCTTGGCCCCTGCCCCTCACAGGAGCTGCCTGGGGCTCGGGCTGCTGGTCGGCGGATGAAGAAGCGCGTGTCCTCACCATCTGCGAAAGGACCGAATAGAAGTTCAATCAGTATTTTGAAGGACAAATCGCACGACAAGAAGGAACAAATGAGAGACTATTTCCTAACTCAATAGACTCTGGAGGACAAGTACAGACGTCTCCGTACCTACCTCTCAAACTCTACTAAGCCTGTTCGTGAGTGGTGAGACCTATGTAACCTAGAGCTCTGATACCAACTTGTCACGACCCGGATTTTCCCCCAACATCGGGATCGTAATGGCGCCTACTCGTGGTAGCTAGGCAAGCCTCTTTATTCACACTACCCCGTTTTTAACAATATTTCATATTGTTTTTAACAAACAAAACCATAACCTTAATTACACAAGTGTGGAAGTCTTTACGAAAATAGTAATAAGCCGTTTCAAGGTAAAATAATATTGAAATCCTCTACCCAAGACGTGGAGTCACCAGCTCACGAACTACTACATGAATACTACACATAAATGCCTGAAAGAAATATAACATAATCTGTTTCTCTCGAAACAAGGAGACTATAACTAACGACATAAATAAGAAGAAGAGACGTCAGGCCTGCGGACGCCTGCAAGCTACCTCGGTCTCAAATATGATCAACTCTCACGCAAAAGATCTACTGCTGTTGCTCCTAATCGAAACCTAGACCTGTGCAAAAATGCACAAAAGTGCAGTATCAGCACAACCGACCCCATGTGCTGGTAAGTGCCTGGCCTATCCCGGCGAAGTAGTGACAAGCCTAGGACCAGACACCCACATAAACCTGTGCAGTTCTATATATATGTATACCACAAGATAACGAGAAATAATCAAGTAACAACGCAATAAGGAATATCACAGAAGAACTCAACAGTTAACAACAGTCATTAAATCAACAAGGAAAACAAGTATACTGATAAACAGGTAATATTAAGTCAATGAAATAGCAAATGGAGTGCACGGCATCACTCTTCGTGCTTTTACTCTCATCCTCACCAAATAAGCAAATAAAGTGCACGGCATCACCCTTCGTGCTTTTACTCTCATCCTCACATCCATGGTACGGCATGATCCTCTGTATATGGTTCAATAACAAGGCACGACATGATCCTTCATGCATAATAAATAACATGGCACAACATTAACCTTCGTGCATAAACAATAACAAGGCACGGCATTAACCTTCATGCATAAATAATAAATCAAGGCACGGCATCACCCTTCGTGCATTATCACTCTTCCTCACCCAAATAACAATCACAGTTAAGGGCAGAGAATGAAAACAACAAATCATGAACCATCCTGGAAAGGGACAAAATAATCATCACAACAAAGTCCGAGCAAGGGCAATCAATATCTCACTTCACAACAAGTCCCGGCAAGGGAGAACAATAGAAATTCTACAACTCGGCAAGGGTTCAATAATTTATCTTCAAATAAGTCTCACAACAAGTATAAACAACGACTCACGGTCATGCTAGATGCCAGTGTATGGGTGCTTGTCACCACAGCCCATACACCGCACTCGATCACATATCACATAGCACATAATCCTATTCCCTCAAGCTAGGATAGAACAAACACTTACCTCTAGCCTTGAAGTCCAAATTATGCTTCAATTATAGCTCCTTCCCCGAAATTCCGCTTTCAACTAGCTCGAATCAAATCAAAATTGGTTCCATTATATTAATAATCACTAATTAACTTGGTTTGAATGCTTAAAAATGGTTTTCTCAAAGTTTACCCCAAAATTTCCCAAAACGCCCCTAGCCCCACGTGGTTGGAACTCGGGGTTCGGACCAAAATCCGGTTACCCATTCCCCCACGAGTTCAATTATATGATTTGTTTCAAAATCGGACCTCAATTCGAGGTCCAATTGCCCAATTAATGAAAAGCCTAGGTTCTACCCAAAAACATGGATTTCTACCATGAAAACCTTTGATTCTTATTGAAAAACATGTTTAATGTTGTTAAGAATTGAGAGAATTAAGTAAAAAGTGACTTACAATTGCTTTGGAGTGAATTTGGCCTTGAGAGCTCGTGCGTGGTGTGAGGGTTTTTGAAAAAGTGAAGAATGAACTGAAGAAATTGTTTAAGTATAGAATTACACAGCTGCGGATATCGCAATTGCGAACATGTGTTTGCAATTGCAAATGCTACAGGTCTCGGGCCTGCTTTCCTCGCATTTGCAAGAGAAAGTTTGCATTGGCGAACTCTGGCCCAGGTCTGCCAGTATCGCATTTGCGAGATTTCCTTCGCATTTGCGAAGGTGAGGCCACATTGCTCAGGATCGCATTTGCGACCCTTTATTCGCATTTGCGAACACTGGCCATCTGAGGCCCTTTTCGCATTTGCGACATTTTGTTCGCATTTGCGAACTTTGCATGATATTGGCATACTTCGAATTTGTGATCAAGGGTCCGCATTTGCAAACCTATCCTTGACCTGTCTTCTTCGCATTTGCGGGGATTTCTTCGCAATTGCGAAGCCAACAGCTGGGTGAAAAACCAGGAGTGCAAAAATTCAGAAATTGATCCAACGGCCTATCCAATTGTTATCCAAGCCCCCCGGGCTCCAAACCAAACATGTACACAACATCAAAAACTCATTACAAACTTGTTCGTGCGATCACATCGCCAATATCACATCGTATTTCATCAAATCAAGCCTCAAGTTCATGATTTTCATACTTTTGGTTTTCAAATTTTCAAACTTGGAACTCAAGGTCCAAAACATATCAAATGACATCCGAATGTCACCAAACTTTAGAGAAAGCACATATATAATATTTAAGACTTGTACCGGGCGTCGGAACCAAAATACGAGCCCGATACCATGGTCATTTAATTTATTTTTCTTTAATAATTACATCAAAAACAATTTCACAGAAAAATTTATAACTTGGGCTCTAGGCCTCAGAATTCGACTCCAGACGCATGTTCAAGTCCCATATTTTCCTACGGACCTTTCGGGACCGTCCAATCTCGGGTCCGGGTCCGTTTACCAAAAATGTTGACCGAAGTCAACTATATCAATATTAATATAATTTTTCTCCAAATTCTTCATAGAATTCATATTTTCTATCACAAAATCTTTCCGGCTACATGCCCGGAACGTGCACGTAATTCGAGGCAATATAGAATGAGGTTTTTAAGACCTCGAAAGTGTAGAACAAATGAGGAAAACAAGTGATGACCCCATTGGGTCGTCACATCCTCCACCTCTAAAACAACCGTTCGTCCTCGAACGGACAAGAGAAGGAAGTACCCGAGTCGGGGAACAAATGTGGGTAGCGGCTCCGCATATCAGACTCGGACTCCCAGGTCGATGCCTTAGGAGGATGACCTCTCCACTGAACACGCATAGAAGGTTAACTCTTCGACCTCAACTGTCGAACCTGCTGGTCTAGAATAGCCACCGGCTCCTCCTCGTAGGATAGATCATTGTCCAATTGGACAGTACCGAAGTCTAACACATGTGTGGGATCGCAGTGGTACCTCCGAAGCATAGATACATTAAAAACTGTATGGACGGCTGATAAGCTAGGCGGCAGAGCTAGTCTGTAAGCCACCCCTCCCACTCGGTATAGAATCTCAAATGGGCCAATATACCTAGGGCTGAGCTTGCCTTCTTCCCGAACCTCATCACGCCCTTCATAGGCGACACTCGGAGCAACACTCGCTCACCAACCATGAAATCTACATCTCAAACCTTACGATCCGCATAAGTCTTCTGTCTGGACTGAGCTGAACGCTATCTCTCCCTGGATAGTCTAGACCTTATCCAAGGCCTCCCGAACTAAGTCTGTACCCAACAACCGAGCCTCTCCCGGCTCAAACCATCCGACTGGAGATCGACACCGCCTACCATACAACGCCTCATACGGGGCCATCTGGATGCTGGACTGGTAGCTGTTATTGTAGGCGAACTCTGCTAATGGCAGAAACAGGTCCCACGTACCTCCGAAGTCAATGACACAGGCTTGAAGCATGTCCTCTAGAATCTCTATAGTCCTCTCGGACTGACCATCGGTCTGAGGATGAAAAGTTGTACTCAGCTGAACCTGGGTACCTAACTCCTCCTGGACCACTCTCCAGAACCGCGAGGTAAACTGTGTACCCCGATCAGAGATAATAGACACCGGCACCCCGTGAAGTCGAACAATCTCTCTGATGTAAATCTCTGCTAACCTCTCCGATGAGTAGGAGACAGATACTGGAATGAAGTGTGCTGACTTGGTCAGCCTATCAACAATGACCCAAATAGCATCAAATTTCCTCCGAGTCAAAGGAAGTCCCGTAACGAAGTCCATAGTGATCCGCTCCCATTTCCACTCGGGAATCTCAATCCTCCGGAATACACCACCAGGCCTCTGGTGTTCATATTTCACCTGCTGACAATTTAGACACCGAGCGACATACGCAACGATATCTTTCTTCATTCTGCGCCACCAATAGTGCTGCCGTAAGTCCTGGTACATCTTCGCGCCGCCCGGGTGAATAGAATACCGCGAACTGTGGTCCTCCGCTAAGATTAACTCTCGAATCCCTTCGACATTGGGCATACAAACTCGGCCCTATTTACCTTCGTGGCACCTCCCCGTTGTACTGTATATCTCAAATCACGCAAATGAGAATCATCAAATTGCCTCTCACGGATATGCTCTAATAGAGAAGAACGAGCGACCGTGCAGGCTAACACCCTACTAGGCTCAGAAATGTCTAATCTCACGAACCGGTTGGCTAAGGCCTGGACATCTAGAGCAAATGGTCTCTGACTGACCGGAATGAATGCAAGACTACCCATGATGGCAGACTTTCTGCTCAATGCATCAGCCACCACATTGGCCTTACCTGGGCGGTATAGGATAGTAACATCATAGTCTTTCAGCAACTCTAACCATCTCCGCTGTCGTAGATTCAACTCCTTTGGCTTGAACAAGTATTGTAGGCTTTTGTGATCAGTGTTTACCTTACATGTCACACCATATAGATAATGCCTCCAGATCTTCAAGGCATGCACCACTGCTGCTAACTCAAGATCATGTACAGGATAATTCTTCTCATGTATTTATAACTATCTCGAAGCATAAGCGATAACCTTACCATCCTGCATCAGTACCGCTCCAAGCCCTGTACGAGATGCGTCACAATAAACTATATAAGGCCCTGCACCCATAGGTAGTATCAACACTGGTGCGCTAGTCAAGGCTGTCTTGAGCTTCTGAAAACTCGCCTCAGACTCCTCTGACCACTGGATTTGGGCACCCTTCTGGGTCAACCTGTTCATCGGGACTGCAATAGAAGAAAACCCCTCTACAAATCGACGGTAGTAACATGCTAACCCCAAGAAACTCCGGATCTTAGTCACTGAAGCTGGTCGAGGCCAATTTTGGACTGCCTCAATCTTCTTTGGGTCCACCTGAATACCTTCCACTTATACAATATGACCCAGAAATGCCACCGAACTCAACCAGAACTCACATTTCTAAAATTTGGCATATAGCCGATTATCCTTCAGAGTCTGAAGAACCACTCTGAGGTGCTGCTCGTGCTCTTCCTGGCCGCGGGAGTATACCAGGATGTCATCTATAAAGACTATCACGAACAGATCTAAGTAAGGCCTGAACACCCGATTCATCAACTCCATGAATGCTGCTGGGGCATTGGTCAACCCGAATGACATGACCAAGAACTCATAATGCCCATATCAAGTGCGAAAGGTTGTCTTAGGAATGTCAGCCACACAACTACTCATTATAAGCGTTGTTATAGTATTTATTTTGTCACGAATAGAGTATGATGTTGAAGATGCAAATTACAAGAATAAAACAAATTGACATGTATTTTCACGTACATAAAATAAATGATTACAATAAATACTCGAAATTAAAATGGTATTGAAATAATAAAGCAATTTAGTTTTCATGATGAAATAAATAAAAGGCAGGAAATAAAGGCAATTACGTCACAAACAACATGTAATGGTAAAAGCCTAAAAACATTCCCAGTAGAGTTGCCATGCTGTCGAAGCCCCATTTATCTAAATAGCGAAATTGGGTTCACGATATTTGGAAGGACAACTCTTTTCTCACTTTGTGAATTGGGTTTTGAGAGTTTGGAGAGTCACCACCTAATGATTATAGTGCATTAGGACACTTATTAAGAAATAAAGATGAAACACCAGAGTTTGGGTAATAGCTTGAAATTATCTCGAGGGGAAGGTGTTAAGCACCCCTCAAGATCCAATAGTGTGATTCCCAGCCATGCTACAATTGTGACTTTAAATGCAAGTAAACAAACAAAAAAACAAACAAGCATTGCAAACATGGGAAACAGTTACTAATAAGAAGCACAAAAGAGTTCAAAATGATGAAATTTGGAAGGAAATAGTTTTGTGATTAAAGAAGGAATACGTGAGTAAAGGAAATGGGTCAAATAATTGGTGCGAGTAACTTAAAAGAAGTTCAAGAGACGAAAGTTGAAGATTGGACAGCTTTTAAAATTCTGAAAATTATTAAACCAATAAAGATGGAAAGAGGTGTCCTAGGTTTATACATTACATGGATCATTCGCACAACACTGGTACCCCATCATATGCATAGTGTTATCGTGTAATCATCATCTCCAAGTCTATCCTTCTGACTTCGTTGAGGTATTGAGCATGAAATGGTATCGTTTTCCTATTGCATGTTATTACCCGTCCCAAATTATCAGTCCCGTGGTATTAGGAATTCTAATCCTAAAAGGGGAAGAAAGGGGTGGGGCCTTTATAGAGTTTAAAGGACAAAATTCTAATCGACATTCAAAAAATAAGTAACAAGTAGAGGGAATGAACAAACAAACAGGTAAGGCTCATATAAACACCGTAAATCAGTTAACATGTAGTTAGCATGCCTTTACACATACTGGTTTGGTCTTTAAAAATTTAAAATTTAGCAGCGAGTGGACTGGTTCAATACATATGTTTAGACAGGAAGCCCGTATTAGGCAACTTGGATCCAATTGTCAGAACTTGAGCTATTTTAAGCGAATGATTTAGGAAAGTATTGGTTTTAGAAAAGTAGTCTAACGCCGAAAAGTACGGACTACATCCAGTTTAGAAATAAATTCTAAGAGAATCAAGAGTGTAAGCTATAGAAGGAATTCCAAAGTCACAGATACTTAAGGAAAGAGTAAGCTGTAGAACTGTTTTAAAAGACAGTTTCAGGGACTGAGTAAAACGTTTAGGCAGAATGTTTAGAAAAAATCGTTTTAGAAAGAGATACAGATTTGAAAAACTTAAAAGTATACTGGTTTAGATGGTTTTATTAAAAGATTGGGGCTTTTGAAAATGTTACTGGATTAAGACATTTAAAGACAAATTAACAGACTCTTATTGCTTAAAATGAATCGGTCGAGTTTGAAGCAAAGTTCTATAGGCATGATATCTATTTTCGGTTTTTTTAAAGCATGTTATTAAGCTGGTAAAAGATGATTGTGTTAATTAACCCTATAGTTTGCCTAATGCATATGCATTCCTTATAGACATGATTTCTATCTGCAATGATTACATAAACGTTAAGTCCTATAGGCAAGATGTCTAGTGATTTGCAATGTGTTAAATAGTAAACCCTATAGGTAGAATTTCTAGATGACTTGCAGCATAATTAAATGTTAAACCCTATAGGCATGGTATATACGGTGACTTGAATCCGAAAACATCGAACCATCTTATGTGCAGGATTTCTAGTATGAAAAATTAAAGTCCTAAAGTCATGATATCTACCCTTTATTGATGCAAGAAAGTAAAGCCCCTACCACACTCTTTTACTAGTTTCCCCGAGTTCTATACAAGTTATTACAACCCATTGAATCAATTGAAATAATAAAAATACATCAAAAACTAACATCTAGATCCAAGCAGCCTAATTTATTCTTATTGTCCAATAATATGTATTTAAACAACTCTGGGATCCAGATTTCCAAAGCCTTCTCTTATCCAAAGTGTTTCAGAGTTCCAAGGAGCCTCAAAGGCTCCAGGAAGTGCTTACACTCTGGATAACAATTAGAACATATTAGTGCAATGTAGAATAGCCAGCCCTCAGACATCCAAGTTCAAAGAGAGCTCCAGGGTCCCAAAGCATGGCTTACCAAAAGGGGGCAGAACTTAGAACTAGGAATAAATGCAAACTGAGAGAGGGATTAGGGAGCCATAACAAATGGTAGTCATGCCCATCCATGAGTGTAGACTTTCACACCTCTGACCAGTTGCTTATTCCAAGCAAATTAAGAGCAGACCTCAAAGGTCATACCTGAGACTGGATGGTGGTTAGGACATCACCAAACTTGATTCAAATCTCAGCACATAAATGGGAAATGCGAATGGAAATTGGTTTTGAGTAAGGGTTCAAAAGAACTTAGTTCATAGTCATGGGCAACATTAATATGATGTTACCATGACTGGATCTGTACTCTCATACAAAGGGATTAAAGGGAAGGGACTCACACAGAGAAGCATTTATAGAAACACAAGGAAAGAACGAAAGCATAACTGAGTAAGGGTGCAGAAATATAAAGAAAGAAAGCATGACACACTAGTATGTGGATGCATAGTGCAAGAAAGCATAACAGGCTAGGAGTAAAATAGTCACATAGTGAAGGGGCAGTATTTAACTAAGAGTGACATACCAGCTGTAAAAACTAGAATAATAGGACAATAAGAGCAAGTAAACAGCCAAAAGTCAGCAGGAGCAAACTCATGTTCTTTAGCAAATACTTGAGAGTTCAAAGGAACTTAAGAATGTTTCAGACAGTAAAAGAGAAGAGGAGCAGAGTGCTCATGATTAGATGTAGAGAAAGTAGTAGTAGAGAAACTATTGCAATTGTGTCGTGTGTAGTTGTGAGAAGTGTTTATGAGGTCTGTAATGTATTTTTTTAATTCTAAATGTCCAAGAGCAGAAAGAGTAGTCTCTTCTTATAGTGCAGGAGACACGTAAGAAAAAAGTTAAGAAAATAGTTTTCAATCAATTACATAGGATTTCCATTTGGTTTAGGGGATTTGATTTCAAACGGGCATGGGATAATTAAGGAAAGAGAAACAATCAAAAATCTTTCCAAAGTATCATAACACTGGTAATACACAGAGTTATTTAAGGCAATAATACTATGGTACATGATTTGTGAGAAATAAGGCAAGTAGATCAATCAAATAGCCAGTGAATTGAAAGCTTTGTTCGAATGAACTTAGATAGAAAAAGGGTGAGGAAAAGATCAATTGGAAAAATCAATAAAAAACTAATCGAGCCTTATTAAAAGGAAATTGGAATCAGTTACAAGTTGACAGAACCTTTTTGAAAGAAAACCCCTTATATATAAGCACACACGTGTCAAACGAGAAAGAAAACATTGGTATAAACAGTTTCAAAATCATAAGCAAAGGAAAGCTCCAATACAGTTTATAGACTCAACATGAGTTTGAGAGAGCTCATGTTCCTAAATAGAACCCTATTCCCAACACATAACCCAAAACTCGCAAAAATCCCAAACCCAAGGGTTTCAGTTCGAGTAGGGTACAAAAAGGAGAAGGAAAATCACTAAAACAGAATCAAGGTCTCTTTCAGAGCATACAGATACAATAGCACTTTCGAAACAATAGAGTGAAAAAACATAAAGAACAGGTTTAAGAAAAGCTCAGAACTCAAGCAAGTTCAGGAGAGAAAATAGGTGACATATAACTTAGGAACAGTAGATGAAATAGGTTTAGAACTCAAATACAGGTCCAATTAAGGCAAACAAGACTCAGTAAGAAAATAGTAATGGAACACATGAGATAAACATGTAAAAATGTGTTGTAGAAACTAGTAGAAGAAATAACATAGCAAAAATAGAAGCACGTGCATAATAATGACAAATAGGAGAAAACAAGCGAGAAAAGGATACAAGACATAAGCGAAAACTCATAAAACATGGAATAAACACATAGATTCACACAAAGAAAGAATAAAAAGAAGAAATGGAAGTCGTTTTAAGATTTTGAAAAACCTAAATTGAAACAGACTAGTTTTGGAAAGAAAATTTGGGGAAAGCTTTAAAGCCTCGAGTATAACATAGATCTATCATAGATCTAAGAAAATAAAGGAAAAGGAAACCTCGAACAAGCTTTAGGGTTTATCTAAATCCCTAGCAATGAAAAGTCTTAGAAAGGATCTGGTCTCGAACATGTCTGAACCATAGCTAGGCCTTTTAAAGCTCGAAGACGACGAAACGGAGCCGGAGAGGCCATATGACCTCAGATCTATAGAAGATCTTAACATACATATTTGAGGTCGAACCTCGAAAACCCTGAACAACCATGATTAGGGGTGAAGGGAAGTGAGCATAGGTCGTCCATGGCCTGAGAAGCCATGGACTCTAGTGAGAACTAGTCGGAGAACACACCAGAGTCGGATAAGGTTTCAAGTGTTAGAGAATATTTGAGCAAAGGAGAGGGTTTAGAGGCGGCTACATAAGAGGAATGAGAGAGAGGGTTAGGGCTTTGGTGGGGTTAAAAGGAAAGAGTGAAGGAGGGCCGTTGATCAAAATGATCAACAGCCAATATTAAATATAAAATCGGGCGGGTTTAGTTAATGGGTCAATGGGTCAGGGTAAGATTTAAATTGGGTCATCAATTTGGGGCCTGATTTGTGGTCAATTGGGGGTCAAAATAGGCTATAATTAAAATTATTTGAGGCCACAATTGAAATAGCCAATTTTCGCTTTTTATTTTACAAAAATAGTAAAAGATGTTTTAAAAATCAAATTAAAAGCACTGAGTTAATAAATAATATGTAAATACTAATTTAACAAATATTGGGATTTTGTAATTCAAATGCTATTAAATATGAAAGTGGGATAAAATTGCAATTACATACAATTTACTTTTAAAAATGTCAAATGAACTTGTAAAAAATCATGTAAACTATATTTTGATATAAATGTGAGAATAAAATGAACAATTCTCCAAAATGGCAAGTTTTGGGAATAATTATTGGGTCTTATGGTGTAAAAATAGGTCATAAATTAGTTTTGAAACTATTAAAAAAATCAAAACCTTTTTGGGTTGCTTATATATGCACATATATGCTATTTTAAATGTATTTTGGATATAAAAACATTTCGGAAAAAATTTGTATCAACAAGGTACTCGGGTTGAGTTGAGAACAATATTTCACCCTCAAAAGGACGGACAGTCCGAGAACACTATTCAAATATTGGAGGATATGCTCCATGCTTATGTGAGTGTTTAGGGTTCTTTGGATAATTTTTTTCTACTTGAAGAGTTTTCCTACAACAACAGTTATCGGTCGAGGATTCAGATGGCCCTATATAAAGCTTTGTGTGGTAGATGGTGTCGAACTCCAGTGGATTGGTTCGAGCCAGGCGAGGCTTGGCTATTGGGTATAGCTTTTGTTTAGGATGCTTTGGAAAAGGTTAAAGTGATTCAGGATCGACTTTACACAACCTAGTCCAGACAAAAGTATTATGTGGATTAGAATGTTCACGATGTTGCATTCATGGTTGGAGAACGGGTCTTGCTCTAGGTTTTGCCAAAGAAGGGTGTTATGAGGTCCAGGAAGAAAGACTAGCTGAGCCCCAAGGTTTATTGGCCCTTTCGAGGTGTTGCAGAAAGTTGGTGAGGTTGCTTGTAAGCTTGCCTTGCCTCACAGTTTACTAGGAGTTCATCTAGTATTTCATGTTTCTATGCTCCGAAAGTTTCATGGCGATCCGTCCCGTCTGTTAGAGTTCAGATAAGTCTAGTTGGAATAGTATTTGCCTTATGTTGAACAGCCAGTGGCCATTTTGAATAGGCATGTTCGAAAGTTGAGGTCGAAGAACATTGCTTCAATAAAGGTTCAATTGAGGGGCCAGCAGGTCAAGGAGGCGACTTGGGAGACCGAGCATGATATGCGCAACCGTTATCCACACTTTTTCACAAGTCCAAGTACGTTTCTATGTCCATTCGAGGGTGAACGCTTGTTTTAGAAGTCAAGAATATGATGACCCGATAGGTCATCTTGATTTTCACATCATAATTCGATGTTTTGAAGCCTCCAATAGCTTTTCTCTGCCTTCCTTGATTTGCATGCTCCGTCTGGTATTTTCCCGAAAGGATTTTATGTTCAAAATTCATAAAATATGAAACTTTTCCTTAAAAAATCCATTTGACTTAAATTTGATCAACATTTTGTGTAACCATATCCGGATTCATATTTTTGACGGTCGCAGTGGATCCGTGTTATGATTCGGAGGTTCCTGCTCTAGTTATCTCTTTTTGTCTAAATTTGAAGTTTAATGGTTTAAAGAAATTAGAGATTTGACCAATGTTTGACTTTGTTGATACTGGACCCGTATTTTGGTTCCAAAACTCGGTATAGGTCCATTTTTATATTTATGACTTATCTGCCAAGTTTTGTGAGAAATGGAGTTGGTGTGACGTGATTTGGATGTCCGGTTGTTGAAATTGAAGTTCCTACATTTCATCTGATTTGGTATCTGATTCATAGTTCTAGGAGTTATATTCGTGTTTTGATTGCGTGAACGAGTTCATATGAGGTTTTTGAACTTGTTTGCATATTTGTTTTGAGCTCCGAGGGCTCGGGTGAATTTCGGATAGGCTATAAAAGGACGTGTGGACTTGGAATTATAGTTGAAGCCTTTGTGCTTCTGGTGTCTACTGCTGTCACGACCCAAACCCCGGTCGTGATGGCGCCCAACACAATGCTAGGCAAGCCCGACCATATTATCTCTTAAACAAGCCAACTATTAATGCCAATTAATCCAGTTAAACTTAAACAGCAAGTGGTCATGTCAATATGATAAACGTAATAGTAGCAACATACAAAATACGGTCCCAACCGAATCGTGGTGTCACGAGTCTGAGCCTCTATAGAATAAACATCCTAAAACAATCAAGTCTAAGCAAGATGAAAGCAACAAAATGATAAGGAAGGAGAAAACAGGTTCTGCGGATGCCGGCAGCTACATCGTAGTCTCCGCAAAAGTAGATAAGGATTAGCAGCTACAACAACTCAATCGCTCTTGGGCACCTGTGAATCTGCACAAAAAGTGCAGGGGAGTGGGGTGAGTATATTTCAACTCAGTGAGTAATAACAATAAACAATAACTAAAAATAATAACTCATGTACTATCACTAAACAGTTATAAGGCAAACCCCCCACAGGTAAGTTATCACTATAGTAAGTGCTCCGATCACCAGTCCACATCTATCTCATCAAGGTCCCACACTAACCAAATCCTCACTCGTACCACAACGGTGTACATCCATCTCAATATATAGAGACATATACATGTGTCTATAAGGTATAAGTATCCGAATTAGTATAATGTTGCGGCATGCAGCCCGATCCAAAATTTATATACTGCTGCGACGTGCAGCCCGATCTAATATTTGTATATTGCTGCGGCGTGCAGCCCGGTCCAATATATATACTGCTGCGGCGTGCAGCCCGATCCAATATGTATACTGCTGCGGCGTGCAACCCGTGCAAACTCATACTCCGAAGGGGCTCCTACAGCCCAAGCGCAATACTACTGCGGCGTGCAGTCCGACCCAACATGTATACTACTGCGGCGTGCAGCCCGATCCAATATATATACTGTCGCGGCGTGCAGCCCGATCCAATATTTATATATATATATATATAAATAATCCAATATATATACTGCTGCGGCGTGCAGCCCGATCCAATATATATACTGCTGCGGTGCGCATCCCGATCCAATGTATATACTGTTGCGGTGCGCATCCCGATCCAATATATATACTGCTGCGGCGTGCAGCCCGATCCAATATATATACTGCTGCGGCGTGCAGCCCGATCCATTATGTATACTGCTGCGGCGTGCACCCCGATCCAATATATATACTGCTGCGGCTTGCGGCCCGATCCAATATTTATATATATGTATATAATACCTCCTAACGGGTCCTCGACCTTGTCCCAATTAGTATAGGATTGGCCTTTTAGGCCCACTCAGCTAAATGAGGGATTTTCCACTCTAAGTAACCTATCTCTCGCAGTACACATCAAGTACTAGTCTTAGTATGCTATTCAGGTAGTTTTACAGCTGAGTGTAAGTTTCCAACACGATATAAGGGTCACCTAGCTCTACAGGTCCCCTAATGATCTACAGATCGGCACAAGGCCCCAAACATGGCTATTAGCCCAATTGTACATTTATAATCTCATTAACAGTCATACAACACAATATTCTATTAGCCGGGAAGGACCAAGTCCAATTCCCCAATCACAATGTCACCACGCCCGTCACAAGACGCGTGTCTCATCTCAACATAGCATTGTGAAGTGCAAGTACGGGGTTTCAAACCCTCAGTACATTATTTACTACTACCACTCACCTCGAACCGGTAGAAGCCTCAGTCCGCCTTGCGCTTGCCTCGCAAATCAATCTCCACGGATGCCAAATCTTCTCAAAATCAATGATAATACATCAATATATGCCAAATTCACGCAACCCATTCGAAATAACCCAAATTGCATCAAAACCCACAAAGTTGTCAAAACCTGACTTTTGGTGCGCTTCTCGAAAAATTACAAAAATTACATATTCGGAACCCTCGTCTCAATACGAGTCTAGGCATATAAAATTTACCAAATTCGGACTCCATTTGCCCACTCAAATTAGCATTTTTCTACAATTCTAGGCCTAGGGCTAAAACCCACCTTTAATCTTCCATTTTCATAGAAATAATAAATGATTTCATGATAAAAGCGCGTAATTAAACCGCAAAACTTACATCCGATAATATCCCGATGATCTCCCAGCAATTCCCGTCACTTTCTCACTCTAGAGCTCAACAATGGGGTTTCTAAGAGTGAAGACCCGTATGTGAAATGTTCTGTAATTAAAGAATCTGCCAGGCCTAATTACTCTACGCGATCGCAGCACTGGGCTCGCGATCGCGATACCCAAATCTGGGACTGCCAATTCTTCCTCTATGCGATCGCGTGGACCTGGATGTGATCGCAGTGACCAAATTAGCGACCCTATGCGATCGTAATGCTGCAAACGCGATCGCACTGCACGCGAGTTCGACTCTACGCGATCGCATCAATACTCCCGCGATCGCGATGCACAGCCCCTCGCCCTTACGTGATCGCATCACTCTTCCCGCGATCGCGAAGAACAAATTTCAGGCCTTAGTCCGATACACTACGCGATCGCGTGGCAATGACAGCGATCGCAGAGAACAAATTAGCTGCGATTTATTGCAGCAAATTCCAGCAGTCCCTTTGGCTCAAAATGGTCCGTTTGGACCCCCGAATTCATGCCGAGGCCACCGGGACCCCAACGAAAACCACCAACATACTCCATAAAACGATTCAAACTTATTCCAATCATAAAAACATGCCCTCAAACACGGAAAACATCGAATCCAAGCAAATTCAAGACTAAGTTTTCATACAAACTTCCGCAACCGACATTCGATCAAAAACCCGACCAAACGAACTCCGAATGACCTGAAATTTTGCAGACACATCCAAAATCACCTAACGGAGCTACAGCTACTGTCGAAATTCCATTCCGACTCTCAGATCAAAATCTCACGTATCGATCGGATATCGCCAAAATTCAAGTTTAGCCAATTCAAGCCTAAAACTACACCGAACCTCCAAATTCACTTCCGATCGCTCTCCTAGCTCATAAATGACCTCCCGGAGCTGACCGAATCATCAGAATTTGATTCCGAGCTCTCTAACCCACAAGTCAACATCCAGCTGACTTTTCTCAACTATTCCTTCTTCTAAGAGACTATTTGTCTCAATTTCAACCAAACTCAACCCGAATTGACTCAAACTTACTCAACATGCATATTACAACATTAACAAGTAGATAACGGGGGTAACAGGGTGATAACTCACATGATGACGGGCCGGGTCATCATATTCTCCCCAACTTAAGAAAACACTCGTCCTCGAGCGGGTCAAGAAACATACCTGGAGACTCAAATAGGTGAGGGTATCTACTCCGCATCTCCTGCTCGACCTCCCAAGTAGCCTCCTCTACGAGCCGACCTCTCCACTACACCTTGACTGAAGCAATCTCCTTGGACATCAACTTTCGAACCTGTCTACCCAGGATAGCCACTAGCTCCACATCATAAGATAAATCACCATCAAGCTGAATGGTACTGAAGTCTAATACATGAGACGGATCCCCGATATACTTCCGGAGCATAGACACATGGAATACTGGATGAACGCTGCATAAGCTGGGTGGCAAGGCAAACTCATGCCACATCTCCAACCCTCCTGAGTATCTCAAAAGGACCACATCTCCAACCCTCATGAGTATCTCAAAAGGACCAATGTACGTGGGACTCAGCTTCCCTTTCTTCCTGAACCTCATGAGACCCTTCATGGGTGAAACCTTCAGCAATACCCTATCACTAACCATGAAAGACCACTCTCGAACCCTGCGGTCTACATAACTCTTCTAGCAAGATTGTGTTGTGCGAAGCCTCTCCTGGATCAACTTTGCTCTATTCAGAGCATCCTGAACTAACTTAGTCCCTATCAATCTATCCTCACCAGGCTCAAACCATTCGACGGGAGAGCTACACCGTCTGCCATACAATGCCTCGTACGGGGCCATTTGATTACTCGACTGATAGCTGTTGTTGTAGGCAAACTTAGCAAGTGACAAAAAATCATCACACGAACCACCAAAGTCGATCACACATGCTCGCAACATATCCTCCAGGATCTGAATAGTGCGCTCAGACTGCCCGTCTGTCTGGGGGTGAAATGCGATGCTCAACTCAACCCGCGTACCCATCTCTCGCTGAAATGCTCTCCAAAACTGAGAAGTGAACTGAGTGCCTCTGTTAGATATAATAGACACTGGGACCCCATGCAACCTGACAATCTCCCGAATAAAGATCGCTGCCAACCCCTCCGATGAGTAAGTAGTACTAACTGGGATGAAATATGCGGACTTAGTCAGTCGATCAACAATCACCCATACAGAATCAAATTTTCTCGTTGTTCGAGGGAGTCCAGTAACAAAATCCATTGCGATCCTCTCCCATTTCCACTCGGGAATGACCATACGCTAAAGAACACCGCCCGGTCTCTGATGCTCATACTTGACCTGCTGGCAATTGAGGCACTTAGCCACATGCCTAACAATATCCATCTTCATTATCCTCCAACAGTAGTGCTGTCTCAAGTCTTGGTACATCTTCACGGCACCTGGGTGAATAGAGTACCGCGAACTGTGTGCCTCCTCAAGTATTAACTCCCGCAAACCATCTACATCGGGCACGCATATACGGCCCTGCATCCTCAGAACACCATCACTATCGATATTCACATCTCTAGCATCATTATGCTGCACTCTATCCTTAAGGACAAGCAAATGTGGGTCATCATACTGTCGCTCCCTGATGTGATCATATAAGGAAGATCGAGAAATGACACAAGCCAACACTCGACTCGGCTTCGAAATATCCAACCTCACTAGCCGATTGGCTAGGGCCTGAAAATCATAAGCAAATGGCCTCTCCCCAACTGGGATGAAATCTAGGCTGCCCATACTAACTGCCTTCCGACTCAAAGCATCGGCCACCACACTGGCCTTCCCCGGATGATACAAGATAGAGATGTCATAATCCTTAAGCAACTCCAACCACCTTCGCTGTCTCAAATTAAGGTCCTTCTGTCTGAATAAGTGCTGAAGACTGCGATGATCCGTTTACACCTCACATGAGACACCATACAGGTAATGCCTCAAAATCTTCAGAGCGTGAATTATGGCTGCTAGCTCCAAATCATGAAAAGGGTAGTTCTTCTCATGGGACTTCAACTAACAAGAAGCATAAGCAATGACCCTACCCTCATGCATTAACACACAACCAATGGCAACTCTTGAGGCATCACAATACACAGTATAACGATCTGAAGTTGATGACAGAATCAAGACTAGTGTTGTGGTCAGTGCTGTCTTGAGCTTCTGAAAGCTCTCCTCGCACTCCTCGGACCATATGAAAGGAACACCCTTCCGAGTCAATCTAGTCAAGGGTGAAGCAATAGAAGAGAATCCCTGAACGAATCGACGATAATACCCTGCCAATCCCAGAAAAGCTATGGATCTCAGTAACTAAGGTCGGTCTGGGCCAACTCTGCACGACCTCTACCTTCCTCGGATCTACCCGAATACCATCACGGGACACCACGTGTCCTAAGAATGCCACGGACTCAAGCCAGAACTCACACTTGGAGAACTTGGCATACAGCTTCTCCTTTCTTAATCTCTGCAATGCAATACTCAAGTGTCGAGCATGCTTCTCCTGGCTACGAGAGTAGACTAGAATACATCAATGAACACAATCACCAATGAATCCAGATAGGGCCTGAACACACTGTTCATCAGATGCATAAATGTTGCTGGGGCGTTGGTCAGCCCAAAAGACATCACAAGGAACTCATAGTGACCATATCTGGTCCTGAATGCAGTTTTCATAATGTCGGACTTTCTAATCTTCAGCTGATGGTAGCCTGAACGAAGATCAATCTTCGAGAGTAACCTAGCTCCCTGGAGCTGATCAAATAGGTCATCAATACGAGGCATAGGATACTTATTCTTCACTGTTACCTTGTTCAGCTGCCTGTAGTTAATACACATACTCATGGATCCATCCTTCTTCTTAACAAACAGGACCGGTGCACCCCACGGCGACACACTCGGTCGAATGAACCCCTTATCTAGGAGTTCCTGGAGCTGCTTCTTCAATTCCTTCAGCTCAGTTGGTGTCATCCTATATGAAGGAATAGAAATAGGCTGAGTTCTTGGCACCAAATCGATCCCAAAATCAATAACCATGTTCGGCGGCATGCCCGGCCTGTCTGAGGGAAACGCATCAGGAAAGTCTCGCACAATGGGAACAAAATCAATACTGGGAGTCTGGGCCTCGACCTCCCGCACAAATTCTAAATAAGAGAGACATCCCTTCCCAACCATTCGTTGGGCCTTGAGGAAAGATATTACTCTGCTAGGTACATACTCAGTCGTGCCTCGCCACTAGATCCTCTGAATGCCCGGCATAGCCAAGGTGACTGTCTTAGCATGACAGTCCAGAATAGCATGACATGGAGATAGCTAGTCCATGCCCAATATAACATCAAAATCGATCATGTTGAGAAGCAACAGGTCTACTCGGGTCTCCAGACCCCCAATAGTGACCAAACAGGACCGGTATCTATGGTCCACAACAATAGTATCCACTACCGGGGTAGATACATGCACTGGCAGCTCAAGACACCCTCGGGTCGTGCCCAAATGAGGAGCCAAATATGTAGACACACAAGAATAAGTAGAACCAGGATCGAACAACACTGAGGCATCTCTGTGGCAGACTGAAATAATACCTCTAATAACTGCATCAGAAGCAATGGCCTCAGATCGGCCCTGAAGAGCATAGCATCTAGCCTGTCCACCTGATCGGCCTCCCCCTCGAGGGCGACCCCTAGCTGACTAACCCTCACCCCTAGCTGGCGGGGCGGGTGCTGAAGTAGAAGGACCGGATGACGACGGCTACCCCCTCTGCTGATAAGACCTGGAAATAAGATGGGGACACTCTCTATGGTGGTGCCCAAACTCTCCGCACTCGTAGCAACTCCCGGTGCTGGGGGCTGAGACTGCTAAGAACCCCTGGCGCTGGAGTGGCCAGCTGATGAACTAGGCCGAGATGAAACCTGACCAGATGGGGCCTGTGAAGAACTCTGAGCTGGCATGGCGCTGAGAGATGGCTGGCTTTGGTGCAAACCTTGATAACCCTGACTAGAAGACCACCCACGACGATCTGAGCGACCCGACCGCGAAGATCTGAAAGAGTGACCTCGACTCTGCTGACTCTGGCCTCTGCTCTGAGTGCCATTGGAACTAGCTGAACCTCGAGGCCTCTTGGCCTCCCATTCTTATCTCACTCTCTGCGATGATCTGACTCTATGTCACGAGCAATATCCACAGCCTCCTCAAATGTACGACTCAAAACCCTCTCTCGAGTCATCAGAATACGAATGGGATAAATGAGCTCATCCACAAAGCGTCCAATCCTCTCTTTGTCGGAAGCAACCAATCACGGTGCATGTCTAGACAACTCTGTAAACCTAATCTCATACTTTGACACTGTCATGTCCGCCTGACGGAGACCCTCAAACTACCTACGCATCTCCTCTCTCTGAGATCGAGGCACCCACTTCTCAAAAAGAACACGGTGGAGAACTCTGGCCATGATAGTGGTGCTGCCCCTGCTGGCCTGCGGCACTCATAAGACTCCCACCAAGCGAAAGATGGCCCCTGAAATTGAAAGCTGGTGAAAGATACACCACTGGACTCCAAGATCATTGCCGTACGAAGCATCCGATGACACCTATCCAAAAAACCTTAGGCATCCTCGCCCGGAGCACCAGTGAACACTGGAGGAGATAACCTGGTGAACCTCTCGAGACGACGTCGCTCATCATCTGTCATAGCTGGGACCCTGTCCCCCTGAATCTGATCGGCTGGCTGAACCGGTACCACAGGCAGAACTGGAGGAGCCTCTGGTGTTTGTAAGCCCTGCACTGCTGGCTCTGGAGTGTGTGCTGCGGGGGTCTGATGACCACCCCCGTCCCTGATATCGCTGCTACGGTAGTGATAGAAACCGTCTGTGCCAGGCCAGTGCAAACTACTAGTATCTGAGCCAGGGTCTCCTGTAGACCTGTAATGACAATGGGCACCGCTGGTGCATGAACTGGTGCCACTGGAACTTCTGCAATTGGGGGCTGTGGGTCAGCTGGTATAGCATCAGCTACCCGACCTCTGCCACGACCACGTCCGCGTCCACGGCCTCTAGTATGTGGTAGTGGTGGTTGTCCTCCCCGTCTGGAAGCTCCAGTTCTCGCCATCTGCGAGAGAATAGAATGTCAAGGTTCAGTTCAAGTCAAAAGTAACCGCACGACAAGAATTTCCAAGAATTGAAACTTTCCTAAAAGGTTTGCAGCCTCCCGAGGATAAGTACAGGCGTCCCCGTACTGATCCACGAGACTCTACCAACCGGCTAATAACTCGCGAGACCTGCTAACCTAGGCTCTCATACCAACTTGTCACGACCCAAACCCCGGCCGTGATGGTGCCCAACATAATGCTAGGCAAGCCCGACCATATTATCTCTTAAAGCAGCCAATTATTAATGCCAATTAATCCAGTTAAACTTAAACAGCAAGTGCTCATGTCAATATGATAAACGCAATAGTAGAAACATACAAAATACGGTCCCAACCGAATCGTGGTGTCACGAGTCTGAGCCTCTACAGAATAAACATCCTAAAACAATCAAGTCTAAGCAATATAAAAACAACAAAATGATAAGGAAGGAGAAAACAGGTTCTGCATATGCCGGCAGCTACCCCGTAGTCTTTGCAAAAGTAGATAAGGATCAGCAGCTGTGATAGCTCAACTGCCCTCATGAACCTGTATATCTGCACAAAACGTGCAGGGGAGTGGGGTGAGTATATTTCAACTCAATGAGTAATAATAATAAACAATAACTAAAAATAAGAACTCCTGTACTATCACTAAACAGTTCTAAGGCAATCCCCCACAGGTAAGTCATCGCTACAGTGAGTACTCTGATCACCAGTCCACATCTATCTCATCAAGGTCCCATACTGACCAAATCCTCACTCGTACCACAACGGTGTACAACCATCTCAATATATGGAGACATATACATGTGACTATAAGGTATAAGTTTCTGAATAATTATAATGATGCGGCGTGCAGCCCGCTCCAATATATAAATACTGCTGCGGCATGCAGCTCGATCAAATATTTATATACTGTTGCGGCGTTCAGCCCGATCCAATATATATACTGCTACGGCGTGCAGCCCGATCCAATATGTATACTGTTGTGGCGTGCAGCCCAATCCAATATATATACTACTGCGGCGTGCAGCTCGATCCAATATATATACTGCTGCGGCGTGCTGCCCGATCCAATATATATACTGCTACGGCGTGCAGCCCGATCCAATATGTATACTGCTGCGGCGTGCAGCCCGATCCAATATGTATACTGCTGCGGCGTGCAACCCGATCCAATATTTATATATATGTATATAATACCTCCTAACGGGTCCTCGACCCTGTCCCTATTTGTATAGGATTGGCCTTTCAGGCCCACTCAGCTAAATGAAGGAGTTTCCACTCTAAGTAACCTATCTCTCACAGTACACATCAAGTTTTGGCTCTTAGTATGCTATTCAGCTAGTTTTATGGCTGAGTGTAAGTTTCCAACATGATATAAGGGTCACTTAGCTCTACAGGTCCCCTAATGATCTACAGATCGGCACAAGGCCCCAAACATGGCTATTAGCCCAATTACACAGTTATAATCGCATTATCAGTCATAATACACAGTATTCTATTAGACGGGAAGGACCAAGTCCAATTCCCCAATCACAATGTCACCACGCCCGTCATAAGACGCGTGTCTCATCTCAATATAGCACTGTGAAGTGCTAGTACGGGGTTTCAAACCCTCAGTACATTATTTACTACTACCACTTACGTCGAACCGGTAGAAGCTTCAGTCCGCCTTGCACTTGCCTCACAAATCAATCTCCCCGGATGCCAAATCTGCTCAAAATCAATGATAATACATCAATATATGCCAAATTCACGCAACCCATTCAAAATAACCCAAATTGCATCAAAACCCACAAATTTGTCAAAACCCGACTTTTGGTGCACTTCTCCAAAAATTACAAAAATTACATATTCGGAACCCTCGTCTCAATACGAGTCTAGGAATATAAAATTTACCAAATTCGGACTCCATTTGCCCACTCAAATCAGCGTTGTTCTACAATTTTAGGCCTAGGGCTAAAAGCCACCTTTAATCTTCCATTTTCATAGAAATAATCAATGATTTCATGATAAAAGCGCGTAATTAAACCACAAAACTTGCTTCCGACAATATCCCGATAATCTCCCAGCAATTCCCGTCACTTTCACACTCTACAGCTCAACAATGGGGTTTCTAAGAGTGAAGACCAGTATGTGAAATGTTCTGAAATTAAAGAATCTGCCAGGCCTAATTACTCTACGCGATCGCAGCACTGGGCTCGCGATCGTGATGCACAAATCTTGGACTGCCAATTCTTCCTCTACGTGATCGCATGGACCTGGACGCGATCGCAGTGACCAACTTAGCGACCCTACGCGATCGCAATGCTGCAAACACGATCACACTGCACGCGAGTTCGACTCTACGTGATCGCATCAATACTCCCGCGATCGCGATGTACAGCCCCTCGCCCTTACGCGATCGCATCACTCTTCCCACGATCGCGAAGAACAAATTTCCGGCCTCACTCCGATACACTACGTGATTGCGTGGCAATGACCGCGATCGCATAGAACAAATTAGCTGCAATTTATTGCAGCAAATTCCAGCAGTCCCTTTGGCTCACAATGGTCCGTTTGGACCCCCGAATTCATCGCGAGGCCCTCGGGACCCCAACGAAAACCACCAACATATTCCATAACAAGATTCAAACTTGTTCCAATCATAAAAACATGCCCTCAAACACAGAAAACATCGAATCCAAGCGAATGCAAGCCTAAGTTATCATTCAAACTTCCGCAACCGACATTCGATCAAAAACCCGACCAAACGACCTCCGAATGACCTGAAATTTTGTAGACATATCAAAAATCACCTAACGGAGCTACTGCAACCGTCGGAATTCCATTTCGACTCCCGGATCAAAATCTCACCTATCGATCAGATATCGCCAAAATTCAACTTTAGCCTATTCAAGCCTAAAACTACACCGGACCTCCAAATTCACTTCCGATTGCTCTCCTATCTCATAAATCACCTCCTAGAGCTGACCGAATCATTAGAATTCAATTCCGAGCTATCTAACCCATAAGTCAACATCCAGCTGACTTTTCTCAACTATTCCTCATTCTAAGAGACTATTTGTCTCACTTTCAACCAAACTCAACCCGGATTGACTCAAACTTACCCAACATGCATATTAAAATATTAACAAGCAGATAACAGGGGTAACGGGGTGTTAACTCAACTACGGACTTCACAATTGCGAGGTCTAGCTCACAAAAATCCAAACCTCGCATTTTTGAAGGAACCATCACATTTGAGAGCATAGTCTAGGAATTGGTTTCTCACAATTAGTGCAAGTACTCTGCCGTATTTGCGAAAGAGTCAGGTCCGCATTTGCGAACAAATATTTTGCATTTGCAATGGGGACTTGGGAAAAGCTTGTTTGTATTTGTGGTATAAATGCGACGATAGCATAAATGTGTGAACTTCGCATTTGCGAAGGAAATCTCACATTTTCGGGGCTAGAAATTGCAAAGACCAGGTCGCAATTGCAACATCTGCGCCTAGTCAAAAGTTGAGTTAGACGCAATTTCTCTCATTCTTTTAAATTTTCAAACCTAAAAACCTTAGAGGCAATTTTTCCAAGAGATCTTGTTTCCCAATTCGTTGATAAGTAAGTTTAACCTATTTTCATTCAATTACCTAATACATTTCATAATATATCAACCTAAAATCTACGATTTCTATGGTAGTTACTGGGGATTTGGTATAATTAGGGATTTTTGTTAAATAAGAATTTAGACCATAAAGTTTGGTCTAATTTCAAAATAAATTACATAACCGGGCTCGAGGGTAAATGGATAATTGGGTAATTGTCTTAATTTTGTGTTTGGACCAAGTGGGCCCAAGAGTTAACTTTTGTTGATTTTTTTAATAATGACCTAAATTGAACATTTTTTTTCATGGGTAATTTCTAAGGCTTATTCTGAATAGTTTGGTTGATGATTTGGTAGATTTGGTTACTTCGAAGGGTTGTTCGAATGGCAAAGCCGTGGTTGAGCTTTGATTCGATTCTTGGTTTGAGGTAAGTGACTTATTTAACCCTGTGTAGGATAAATACCCTTAGGATTTGGTACTATTGTAACAATTTCTGATATGTGAGTGCCATATACGCAATATGACGAGTGGTACACAAGATAAATCCGATTTTAACTAAGTAGTAACTTACTTTTATCTAAAAGAGTTATCCCAGCAAGTGTAGTTATCATGTTTAGCCTAATATCATATGTCTACGTGTCTAAATTCTTACTTAAAATTTGGACAACATGCTTAGTTGAACTCCTGTTGTCCTTGATTTTGTATTTGGTCTTTAACGGTAGAATTTCTTGTTGTGGATTCGTTGTTCCATCGGTTACAAGCTTTCTGTTTACTTTTGAGACTACGAGGAAAAATCGTAGGAGCTCTCTTGTTCCATATTCACTTTTGAGACTTTGAGGTGGTACCTTGGGAGCTCCCTTATTGCATATTTACTTTTGGTACTACTAGACGGTACCTCAGGAACTCCCCTGTTGAGTATTTACTTTTTGCACTACAAGGCAATACCTTGGGATGACCAATGTTTATCCCTAGGTGATATGTTCTTACCTTTTTTCTAATTTCTCATTATTAAATTCTCAATCTTTTCATTATATTACTATATCTTCAGCCTTAATTATTATATTCCAATAGAGCCCTGACTTGACCTCGTCAATACTCTACCAAGGTTAGACTTGGTAACTGGGTACCGTTGTGGTGTACTTATACAACTCTTCTGTACATATTTTGTCTGCAGACTCATGTACCTCCTACTAGCCTTGATATCAATGAGTAGTGAGCACGCGTGGACTTCAAGGTACATCTTCCAGCATCCGCAGACCTCGTAGTCCCCCCTCTATCCTTATGTTTTTGTTTCTTATTTATTCTATAAGATGTTGATGTATTGAGATTGTTAGTACATTCCTTAGATATTGTGTCTTATGACTATTGGGTTGTGGGAGTTGTTTACACTTGAGATATTGGTTTTACTTGTACAACTACTATAGAATGGCAGAATTTCGACCAACAAAATGGTCGAAAATGAGTCAGAAATTACGAATTTCCAACTACTTACCGATCAAAAATGGTCAATCGAAAAATAGTTGGTCAGAAAATAATTTTCGATCGAATCCGTCTGTGATTTTCGACCAAAGAAATAGGAACCGGACAACCAAATATTTTCAAATTTCCGACAAAAGAGGTGGAATTTACTAACTGAATCAGCTGTAATATTATAATAAAATAATTAATTATTTAAATTTAAATAATATAAATATATAATTTTCAACCGAATCGGTCGAAAATTAATCGCTAAAAATAAGTTTTATTAATTTATGATGGAATTAGTTGAAAACTTTTAATATTAATCTTTTTAAAAATTTTAGACCAAATCGGTCAAAAATTTAGGAATGTTTGGTAAATTTGTGCAGTTTGCTCAATTTTGAGCTATACCACCTACCAAACTATTACAAAACAATAACACCAATAATACCAACTATTAATGCAATCTAAACCAACAATACCAACTACTAACACAACTCAAACCAAAAATATCATCCATTAAACCAAACAATTTTGGGTATAAAATATCCAAATAGTAGCCCACATTGACGGCTAAAAACAAAACATAAAGTTACTTCTCATAATCAAGTTTACAAATAAACCAGAACACCACACTGAAACTACTATACATCAGGTTAAGTTTGTTTATCCTCATCTTTAGATAGATCATGCCCATATATTCTCATGCATCTTAACAAAAGTTTTGAATTGGGAATCCAATTATTGCTTCAAATTACAAATTTCCTTTCTCATATCTTCCATTTATTCTTGATTTTGAAAAGAACAAGAATTGGGTAAGAGTGGGTTTGGATGACCTGTAGGTCGACGTCCAAGTCCGCAAACTTTGCCTTTGTTTACTCCACCCACTGCTCCTGTCCACAATGAAGCTATATCATCAGATGTTGATTGAGTTGAAGGAGGCTGAGTTTGTTTCCATAAAAACAAAACTGTTATGTAAACAAACTAATATTAATAAACGATAGATAATTATGAAATTAGTATTTTACATATGTGTTTGACGCACGCGTCTCCACCCACTGTTCTCTTCTAGCATCCTTTCTTTTTCTTATGTGTATCTCGATCTCTTTCTATTTCCTTCGTAACAAAAAGTACGAGTTAGACATTACAAACGTAAAAAACTATATGTAAAACAAAGAAAACATTTGTAAGCAATTACCAATCTTAGTTTATGGGCACAAAATAATCAAACCTCCTATGTGAAACGAGACATATTTACTAAGGGCATGGTTGCGTTTGCTTGTTCGCTCTCTACCTTCCATCTACGGTATTTTATTTCTCAAGAAGTTTGTCCCAAACATCTTTTTATAACCGGTCCGTCATTTTATCGGAATTCCAAGCAGCGAACATAGTATCTTAAATCCATATAGCATCTTAATTCTCAAAAATGCTATCTATTTTATTTTGATGCTGAGGATGTCGTGTACATTTTGTCTGACATATAAAAAGTGACATTAGATGAAGATGACAATTATTAAATAAATATAATCAATTTTTACCCTATTGATTCCAAATTTTCTCTGATGTTCTACGATATATGTCTCCACGAACTCCACGGCTCATGATAAAATGGCTTCATAGAATCTACAATCAAATGTGTAGACTGAAAGGATGGTAAAAACCTGCATTAAAGTTAACATATATATAACTAATAAACATCTTAAAATTTCAAAAGTTTTAATTAATACAAAAATATTCCTTAATGTTAACATGTATAAACGTACATTCAAAATATAAAAAATAATATAAGAACCTTCTTATACATCCTTGTAAGGGACGATTATCACTCGACTATAACTAACAAATTGTATATCCCATCCATAATTTCTGATTGTGTCTGCTAGATAGGGTAGAAGCAACAGTAGATGTACTTGGGCGAGAGACTTCAACATCCAACCAAGATATGCCGGGACTTGATAATCATGATGGACTGGAAGATAATGGAGCAACAAAAGACAAACCATCTTGCTGACTACTATGAAAGCTTAGGGATGTAGCTATTGGTGAGCCACCATGATGACTACCACGTAGCTCGGGATTGTAGTAGCTGGTGATCCAGTATGCTAACTACCATAAAAGCTCGAGGGTTCTGCAGTGAGTGTGCCAATACTATGAGTATCATAAAATCCCAGGGGTACAACAGTTGGTGAACCCCCATGCTGACTACCATGAAATCTCAGTAAAGATGATAGTATAGAAGGTGTGGGTACAAAGGTAAAAACAGTTACTTTGATAAGAAGTTAGGCCTCAAGGAGTCAATTGTATTGTCTCCAGCCTCCAGATAGTTCTCGACCTCGAGGATCACTACCAAAAAAGAAGTCAGGCTTCAGGAAGCCTTCAATGCCCTCATAGAACTTGAGGCAGTACCCAATCTCATTGTTTTTCTTTCTAAAAAGAAAAATAAGCACGTGAAGCTCTGATCACAAAGGCTTTGGGAGGGCTCGAGGCATCACCTAATTCTAGGCAACCCCTCAACAAAAGTCCATCCACTACGCTTTAGAAAGCTATCTGCATTAAATCTGAAGCAGACCCCCAGGTACCCGATGCTGACCTTCTCTTAGGATACCACTCTCGAAAGCTCCAAAACTCGATGTACTATCTCTATGCAACTTGGAGGGCCCAACTACCCGAACGTATACTATCAATTCAAGCTTGATTCGGGGTACCACAATGGGCTCAAAAAAGATCCATGTCAACTGGCAGAGGATCGGTTAGAACGCTCGCCTCCGAGTTAAATATCAACGGTCAACAACAATGGAAAACATTCGAAGGCCTCGAAGCACACAAGAACATGAAATAATAGGGAAAGATAGAAAATAGAAATCAAGGAATTATCTTCATATTCATAAATATCCCTGTACAATAGCCCTCGAGGGGTCCTTACATACAATTACAAAAGCCTACAGAGGATCTCTACATAAAAGTGGAGGAACGGAAGGATGTACATGTGAAGAAACCCGAGAGCCCGATCCATCCTCGAAGGTCCATCTCTGGTATCAACATCCCCAAGCGCCGCCCCCTTCGGGCATGTATCCTCGAGGGTGATTCCTTTGACCACTACCTTCTCTAGGCTCCCAGCTCAATCCCCCAGGGGGTCTCCGCCAAGGGAAAAATGAAGAAGAGGAAAAGAAGGGGATGCAGAGAAAAGAGACATAACCCGCAAAAGGTTGAAGATTTGGCGGGCCCCAGAATTTATGGCTGGTAGTGCCATTTTATCTCTACGGAATGGAAAACCCCAAGGGATGAAATGCTACACCAGGCCTAGATAGAAGAGTGAGCAGTGGTGCATAGTGGAAATGACTATCTATAAAAAGGGAGAACTGACTCCCGGTCTGTCATCATCTCGAGGCAGCAACAACAGTAATGACGAACATAACAACGACCACAGTAGTGACACAATAGCATGATCATGCTCGACAAAGGGAAGCCTCGGAAAGAGGCCACAACATAGACTATGGGGGCTCTACTGAACAACATTAAGGCCATAAAACCCAAAAATAATGTTTAAAGATAGAGGAAGATGATAAGAAGAAATGGGAAAATGAGCCAATAAAGGTACTAGGTTAGAAAAGACAACGCCAAGGAACCCCCATTTATAGGGGTAATGACACGGCCATCAAGGCTTTGAAGGATTGACCAGCGGACGTAATTACTGCATTCTTGAAGAACCAAATCAACAGTGGCACATTTACCTTTGAGAATGGGAATCTGCAGTGCGTTCAATGATGTCAAAGTGCACAAGTCCATGGGACACCCTAGTTGCCACAAAAACTGGTGCCACAGGTCGCATCATTGGTGTGACATCACCATAAGTAGCTCGAGGCATCAGGTTCAAAATCATTTCCCATTGTTTCCTTCTGGGAACCATGGATACTATCTGTATGCAGCAAAACTAGAGGCCTTAATTTTTTGCTATCAATCCATTTCGAAAGAATGCCTCGAGACCTCAAGGACGGGGAGCCACGATCGAGTCTGCTCTCTCAGGGCTCGTCGAGGCCCAACTCGAAGAAGACAGAGGTTGAGGCTAGAACAAAAGAGGAAGTTACCAAGGCACACGACTAAGTCTGACAGATCCGACCTATCTAGAGCCTATGACAAAGCGTCACGCCTAGCAATCCCATCTCCATACTTTACACTTAATGCCTCTTTTACTATAGCCGGGTTCCCCTTATATATAAAAGGAACCCACACTACTCTGTAAGGGGTTGATGTTGCTCCAACTATTCTCCACCAGATCAATAATATCTCTCTATATCTCTTCTCTCTAACTTGCTTGTTCTTATTAGCTCGAGGCCACACTCCGCGTTTATTGCTTTCATACTCGTTCTTCATTTATTGTTTGGTATTGGCCATAAAGAGCCTTGCTTGATCATGTTATAATTGTTTACCTATTCCCGATTATTACTGATAGCTCGAGTTTGAGCCAGATATCAACGTTGATGTCTTTCATTGATCGGTCCGAGGCTCGGACTGTAAGCATCTCGGTTTTACTACTGCCCCATTTCATCTTGTATCTTTTCGTTAAACGTTATAATCTTAGCATCAACTGCTCTAACAACTAGCATAAAAATAGGTCACATATTTTTAGAATCTCATTTTACAAATGTAATTGTTGTTATTATTTTCACGGTAAACAGTTTGGCGCTCACCATGGAGCTAAAAATAATACTAATTACATTATTGATGGTTCCATCACAAAAATGCAAGTTATTTTTCACACTTCTTCTTGTCTAAGATCTCTTGATTTCAGGTAGAAATGTCTGATTTGGTAAATAAAGTCGAGAATGACAACCTCAAAAATGACGGGGAAAATGGCATGCCACTTTCAGCTGCCATAACGCAACCCCGGAATCCCAATGACTTGCCCAGATAGATTCTAGTGGATACGGATTCTTAGGACGTACAACAGGTCGACAAAACCTCACACACCGACAGAAGCATACAACATGGCGACCAACTGGAAGCCCAAAAAACCAGGCTCGGGAAGCATAGGAAGTAAGTCTTCATGTTATTTTTCAAATTTTTCAGGAACCATAGTTGGCCATCGCCCAGCTACAAAGCCTTCCGAAGACTCATAGCACGACACCAGCAGAAACAGCTCCCCTTGCCGAGCAAGTACCCTAGAGATCAAGCGATAACGAATCGGTAGTCGACCCTGTCATAGCAAAGATGCTTGGGGATCTCTTCAAATGGATTAAAGCAGGTTCGTGGAAGTCTGTGCAATAGCCGTTCCCCGAGGATGTGGCATCTAAAACCATTTCAAAGAAGTTCAGATCATCAGAACATCTTAAGTACAACGGGACCTCAGATCCCAACGAACACTACACCTCATATACGTGTGCGGGAAAAGGCAACGACCCAAAAGATGATGAGATCGAGTCCGTCTTATTTAAGAGGCTCAAGAAACCACTCTCAAAAGAAACCATGATGTGGCATCATAACCTAGTGTCTGATTCCATAAACTCGCTTACCATACCGGCAGATTCCTCCGTAGAGACGCATGCTGACACCATATTCGATCAGGCACTACGTTTAATGCAATAGGCATTAATGCTTATATGAAAAAAGGACAATCGTGGCTTTTCATTGATGCCATCATCCCTTCTTCCATATCAACACACCCGGATAAATTTGATGTATACCCATCAAGCATCCTTAAATTATTAACCTAACTACAAATCTCTCTTCTCTCTTCCAAGAGGAATGTGTAACTGGCTTTGGGCTTATGAATCTTATTGTTAAATATGTCAGATACAACATACTTCGCCTACAACATTCATTTAAGTCATCATGTCCTTCAAGTTATTTTTGGTCTTGTTAGTAACATCCATAACAGTAATAAACAAGTTGTCAAAAAGATTCTTCTCGATATGCACGATGTCCAGATTATGCCGAAAATGATTATGCTTCCAATAAGGTATTTCCCAAAATATGATATATTTAGTCTAGTTATATGTGACACAATAACCTGGTATCCTATATGGTGGATATTTTGTTACTTTAGGAAGATCCCTTGCTCAATTCCAAATTACTTTTGAACACTCGAAGGTAGGTGGCTCCTGAAAATCAGTTTGATTCATCATTAATGCACTTGTATTTCGCCTAAATGCATGATTCATTGGCAAGAATATACAGTGGCAGTCGAACCATGTATTTTTACATCCATGTTTCAAAGTAAATAGTTTGTTTCTTCAACACAACAAGGGCAAACGGACTTTCCAGTAGTCGACCACCCGAAAAACATCCTATAAGCAGGAAAATTATTTATAGTCCACATCAAATCTGCAAACAATATGTACATTTATTGTTGATATATAATATGTTTCCAAACCTTGATGCGATAATAATTGTAACTCGTCAATCAAAGGATGCATGTATACATCAATTAAACCTTTCGGATTGCATGGACCCGAAACAATACAAGTTAGGAACAGTGTCACGACCCAAATCCTGGTCGTGATGGCGCCCAACACAATGGTAGGCAAGCCCGAACATATTATCTCTTAACCAGTCATTTATTAATTCTAGTTAATCAAGTTAAACTTAAACAACAAGTGTTCATATCTAAATGATAAACGCAATAGTAGAAACATACAAAATACGGTCCCAACCAAATCGTGGTGTCACAAGTCTGAGCCTCTATAGAGTAAACATCCTAATACAAACAAGTCTAAGAAGAATGGAAGCAACAAATTAATAAAAAGGAAGAGGTCAGGTACTGCGGACGTCGGCAGCTACCTCGAAGTCTCCACAGAAGGGGGATAATAAAGCAGTTGCGATAGCTCAACTGCCCTCCTGAACCTGTATATCTGCACAAAAAGTGCGGGGAGTGGGGTGAGTATATTTCAACTCAGTGAGTAATAATAATAAACAATAACTGAAAATAAGAAATGTACTATCACTAAACAGTTCTAAGGTAAACCCCCACAGGTAAGTCATCGCTACTCTGATGTCCAGTCCACATCTATCTCAACAAGGTCCCACACTGACCAAATCCTCACTCGTACCACTACGGTGTACAACCATCTCAATGTATGAACATATATACATATGTCTATAATGTGTAAGTATTTAAATATGTATAGGGATATAATAAGTATAATGATGCGGCGTGCAGCCCGCTCTAATACATTTACCGCTGCGGCGCGCAGCCCGCTCCAATTAACGTCTACGGCGCTCACTGGGGGTGTATACAGACTTTGTAGGGGCTCCCTAGGCCCAAGCGCTATGATACTGCGGCGTGCAGTCCGATCCACACATATATTACTGCGGCGTGTAGTCCGATCCAATATATATATATATACATATATAGCTATACTGCAGCAGCGTGCAGCCCGATCCCATAATGTACACCAGCACTCACTGAGAATGTGTGCAGATTCAGACTCCGAAGGGGCTCCTACAGCCCAAGCGCAATAATACTGCGGCGTCCAGTCCGATCCAACCCATATACTGTTGCGGCGTGCAGCCCGATCCAATATATATACTATTGCGGCGTGCAGCCCGATCAAATATATATACTGCTGTGGCGTGCAGCCCGATCTAATATATATACTGCTGCGGCGTGCAGCCTGATCCACTATATATATATATATGATACCTCATAGTGGGTCCTCAACCCTATCTTAGTCAATATAGACTTGGCCTCTCAGGCCCACTCAGCTAGAACAGGGAATCCCACCCTAGGTAGTCTCTCTCAAAGTACACATCTAGTACTGGCTCATGATATGCTATACAGCTATAATTACGGTTTAGTGTATGTATCTCGCATGATATAAGGGTCACCTAGCTCTACGAGCTTCCCTAATACTCTACAGATCGGCACAAGGCCCCAAACATGGCTACAAACCCAATTTCACAGTTATAATTTCGTTAACGGTCATAATACACAGTATTCTATAAGTCGGGAAGGGCCAAGTCCAAGTCCCCAATCACAATGTCACCATGCCCGTCACAAGACGCGCATCTCATCTCAACATACCACTGTAAAGTACTAGTACGTGGTTTCAAACCCTCAGTACATTATTTACTACTACCACTCACCTCGAACCGGTAGAAGCCTCAGTCCGGCTTGCGCTTGCCTCGCAAATCAATCTCCTCGGATGCCAAATCTGCTCAAAATCAATGATAATACATCAATATACGCTCACTTCACGCAACCCATATGAAATAACCCAAATTGCATCAAAACCCACAAAGTTGTCAAAACCCGATTTCTGGTGCACTTCTCGAAAAATTATAAAAGTTACATATTCGGAACCCTCGTCTCAATACGAGTCTAGCCATATAACATTTACCGAATTTGGACTCCATTTGCCCACTCAAATTGGTGTTTTTCTACAATTTTAGGCCTAGGGCTAAAACCCACCTTTAATCCTCCATTTTCATAGAAATAAACCATGATTTCATGATAAAAGCGCGTAATTAAACCACGAAACTTACCTCCGACAATACCCCGATGATCTCCCAGCTATTTCCCTTCACTTTCTCTCTCTAGGCTTCAAAGTTGGAGGGTTTTGCAAATGAACCCGTAATGAAATGTTTCTGTAATTAAAGAATCTACCAAGACGCTTACACTATGCGATCGCATCCCATCATTGCGATCGCGTAGAACAAATGATAGCTCAAATTAATTAAGGCTATGCGATCGCACTTCCTCTCCGCGATCGCATAGAACATCTCACCTAGGCTCCAAATTACTACTATGTGATCGCAAACTGACCACGCGATTGCATAGAACAATAAGCTTCTTAGGCACCTCGGATCATTTTACCCTACGCGTTCGCACAAGTGACCATGCGATCGCAGAGTGCCAGGTTCCATACATATGTGATCGCATCCCCTATTACGCGATCGCATAGAACAACTCGGGGGCTCACTTCCATCCTTCTATGCAATCGCATCTACTCTATGCGATCGCATAGAGCATCCGTCTGCAACAAAAACCAGCAGCCAACAGCAGTTCAAAAATGCAAGAAATGGTCCGTTTGGACCCCCGAAATCAACCCAAAGTCCCCGGGACCCCAACGAAAAGCACAAACTTGTTCCAATCATAAAAACACGCCCTCAAGCACGGAAAACACCGAATCCAAGCAAATTCAAGCCTAAGTTTCAATCAAACTTCCGAAACCGACATTCGACCAAAAACCCGACCAAACGACCTCCGAATGACCTGAAATTTTGCAGGCACATCCAAAATTACCTAACGGAGCTACTGCAACTGTCGGAATTCCATTACGACTCCCGGATCAAAATCTCACCTATCGATCGGATATCGCCAAAACTCAACTTTAGCCAATTCAAGCCTAAATCTACTACGGACCCCAAAATCGATTTCCGATCGTTTTTCTAGCTCATAAATGACCTCCCAAAGCTGACCGAATCATCAGCATTCGATTCCGAGCTCTTTAACTCACAAGTCAACATCCAGCTGACTTTTCTTAACTATTCCTTCTTCTAAGAGACTATTTGTCTTAATTTCAACCAAACTCAACCCGGATTGACTCAAACTTACCCAACATGCATATTACAACATCAACAAGCATACACCAGGGATAACGGGGTGATAACTCACATGATGTCGGGCCGGGTCATCACATTCTCCCCACACATAAGAAAGCGCTCGTCCTCGAGCGGACCAAGAGTTGTACTAGATTCAACACAATAGCTGAATGACCTCACCAAGCATATACTCGGGGTGATACCACTTCACCCTATCTTTTATAAGTCTGATAACATAGTATAGCTGAATTTCCATAGTCTATCTGAACCATAAACCATATTGCACTTTTCGAAATCATATACCGAATCTGAATCCCACATCTATACTCAGAGCACACACGATCCAACTATAATAGCCAAACTCGCCACTCTGGGTGAGATCACATGATGTATCAAACAACACAAGCACTCGAGACGATAGTCTCTAATCACAACAACTGGCCACAATAACTAAATACTAGCAAAAAGAACATTTCTCATTAGATGGAGTCTTATTCCAACCCCTTCATATCCTGCCCACGGCAACTGAAGCACGCGATATACCGAACCCATATCTTGGGTCAACCATTCGTGAATCCATTTCCCTTTTAAAACTGATACCACAATAGGTTTCGGAGCCAAACCTCGATATTACCTTCCTAACAAGCTAAGATCAAATATGCTCGCACTCATTAATGACTCAAACGATCGTTTAGCTTATAACACACCACACTAGTGAAATGACGCCTCAACACCGGCCTAAGCCGCGACAAGCATAACACAAGCTCCAATAGGAAACGTCTGAACATACTCAGATTATGACAACTAACTCCAACAACAAAGCTGTAATTCAATTCCTTCGTACCATCATATCATAAAACTGAGATCCCGACTCACATCATAGGAATAGAGTACATGACTCCTTCTCGAAAGGTCATAACATCACGTGGCCTTGCCACGACTCATGATTCTATCCAAACACTATTACTCACGAAGCACCTCAAGTCACCATGCTCAGAACGGTCAGCCACGCACAGATCTAGGTCTGAACCCAAGCAATCAATTACACCTGCGGTGATACAATTGATGTACGCTATCAAATCCTGAAAGGACATAACCGATGTGCTATTCCCCGAGCGATACCTAATACGGACTATTCCTTAGAAGCTAGGAAGTATTGTATACAAGGTAACATATAGGAAGCTATATTTTCCACATCACACCGTTGCGGCGCGCAACCCGTTCCAATAACATACCCGTGGCGGCGTGCCACATGATCCAGATACCATACCTGTGGCGGCGTGCCACCCCATCCTAATACCATACATGTGGCAGCGTGCCACCCGATCCAAATACTATACCTGTGGCAGCGTGCCACCCGATCCACAAATACATCTAGCAAGGGAAATGCATATCGAGTCAAGTTGCTCATTGCAACAAACATATATAGCCTCAAGCTCGGTCACATGAAACGCATCCGACAAAGTTCCTCAATACTGGAGTTGAATTAATGGTAGATACCTCTATACTAACATCCGCCACGAAGGCCCAACTGACAAAGCAATACCTACCAGCCGTCCGCTGGCCCTAGGGAACATCTACCCTGCTGGAGCATGATCTTATGTGCTCTGCCACGCAGTTGTGACATTTCTCTGATATAGTCCATATCACATTAGTCTAGACAACCTGACTTATGACAACCAGCCTGCAATCATATATCATTATTCAAATTCGTCATATCAAGTAACAAAATAGCCACTAGGGCTTCCAATATCCAATAACCGCTAAACAGTGCCGATACACACGATATACCACCACTGTGTAGGCGAATTACGAGAACTTCTAGTCTCCAACACATATGTAACACATGGATCACTATGCCTGATCCCACTTTCCACCGTATGAACACGTAACACACATCAAGCATCCATTCATACCACGTACGCCATTCAGAAATTTCCCTATGCCAACAACAACTCAATCATCATTGTCCATCCAATAGTAGGATACCACAATACTACTAGATATTATCAGGTTACATCACCTTGCCCTTTTGACCATATACTCTGCCAAATCACTAGGATAGTAGTACTATTTTCCTTAATCACCAGGAAGCTTGATTCCCAGATTATCTGCAGCTGCCCACGCTGCTTGGGGATTTTAATCACTTCCCATATAATATGAATAAATCTCAAAGCCTTGAATATGCCATTTTCAACTTTCCATAACACATCGCATATACCATACTACACTAAGATAACATGGAAATTCATATTCCTTTCCTACGCCGCAAACATCGGCGTACTCAACTAGACAAGAACTTTCATGATCCAATATAGAAAAAACTCATTACCCATTCCATGCTTCGCATACCGATAGGAATGTACTCATTTTCAAACAATGATAAAACACATCACAATTCTTTCCTCCCATTCATTGCATAAGCTTAACTGCCAGGACTGCGTCCTTTTACCCACATCGAGCTACGCAACTTCCAGCACATCAAGGGCTTTGTTGCACCATAACCGCAAGGCTCATTACCTCGAACACACACCAGGAGTTACTCGTTCCCTTTTCATACCGTTCCAATTTACTAACAAGTTGTTCCATTTACCTAGTTTCCTTTCTGATTCATCTTTAATTGAATATTAGCCTTTACTGTAGCACCATAATACATCAACTCCTGTCACCACACGAGACTCGTACATAAGACCACACCGTCTAAGACTCACAGGCCGCTGAATACCCCCAGATGTTTCCCTGGGGTACCACAATCTACAACACTTTACCTTGAAGAACTTCCTGCAATTTTGTTTTGAATTCATTATCATTACTCTCCAATATAGACACATAGAATCTCATTATCCACATAACATATCGAAAGTCTCGATTTCTTCTAACGAAACCACGGTCTATAGTCACGTACCCAATCTTAAGACACCTTACCGTTACAAGCAAAATCTTGAACACCGTAAAACAATTCTCGGGCGTTATTCACTCTCAACCGGTTATAATACAACTGCCTTATTGAACAGAACCACTCGTGCCTTACTAGAACTCTGACACCGCAGAACATGATTACATTCAGATACAATTAGCTACCTTTCTTTTCTATACACCGAACATTCTTTACCAACATAAGTTCAAAACATCCTAGTATTTCTTCACATCTATGAAGCACCATAACATTTATCAAAATTTCCCAACATACCCAGAGACAGGACCAACATAGCACACAACAGTGCAATCAGCTAGTCAATAGCAACCTCCCCAACTTAGCTCGAAGCCATATACGTCAAGGCACTTTTAGCCCCTCACATCATTCTTACTCAATTGATGCCACAATGTTATAGTTAGATTTACTCAAGTCATTTACAAGCTTCGGCGGATATTCGATTCATCACATACCTTAACTCTTTCGCAACTCTTGCATTTATACACACACCATTTAAGCCTATTCTCCAGGTGACATAATTATTTTCTAAGACCCCAATTTTTTTAGAATTTTCGACAGAGTTTCCTCTGTAATTTGGCCTATCCACCTGCCAGCGAATCACCAAAATCATCCTAACAATACATCCGCAGCTCGACGAGACATCACAATGCACATCAATAATATACATCTCTATACTACACAATTATATCATCAGCTTTAGTACATGAACATGCGCTGCACCTGCTCAAATCATAACACATATACCTTTCACCATGATACACCTAGCACAACCAATTTGGTCTTCCTGCATCTGAACTCATACTACCACACGTAGTGCACTTTACATTTCCGATAAGAGGCAATGAACATATTTTTCACGCCCATAGCTAGGGCTACATATAAAATCACAATAAGAACCGAATACCTTACAGCTCTCCCATTATCAAACTGCCATTTTCACAATTACGATCAATACCGATCGTATGAACTTCATAATACCGGCTCGCAAAATTAGCACCTTGGTGCTCAAGCCATAGACAAGGATCTGGCCTCAAGTCCTCCAGACAGGCCCAACATGAACTCATAGAGATATATCTCGTCCCTCGATTGGGGAATCACAAGCCATCAAGGCAAATTTTTCACTAAGCACTCGAGTACACATCAACGTGCAGAAGGAATTTCAAGAATTACATCTCAAGCTGAATCAAGGACGCACGATAAGAATTTCAAGAATTTGAAACTTTCCAAAAAGGTTTGCAGCCTCCCGAGGATAAGTACAGGCATCCCCGTACCGATCCACGAGACTCTACTAAACCGGCTCATGACTCGCGAGACCTGTTAACCTAGGCTCTGATACCAACTTGTCACGACCCAAACCCCGGTCGTGATGGCGCCCAACATAATGCTAGGCAAGCCCGACCATATTATCCCTTAAACCAGCCAGTTATTAATCAAATTAAACTCAAGTTAAACTTAAACAGCAAGTGTTCATATCTAAATGATAAACGCAATAGTAGAAACATACAAAATACGGTCCCAACCAAATCGTGGTGTCACAAGTCTGAGCCTCTACAGAGTAAACATCCTAATACAAACAATTCTAAGCAGAATGGAAGCAACAAAATAATAAAAAGGAAGAGGTAAGGTACTGCGGACGTTGAAAGCTACCTCGAAGTCTCCACGAGATAGTAATGAATAAGCAGCACGTGACAGCTCAACTGCTCTCTAGCACCTGTGAATCTGCACAAAAAGTGTAGGGAGTGGGGTGAGTATATTTCAACTCAGTGAGTAATAATAATAAACAATAACTGAAAATAAGAACTCATGTACTATCACTAAACAGTTCTAAGGTAAACCCCCACAGGTAAGTCATCGCTACTCGGATCTCCAGTCCACATCTATCTCAACAAGGTCCCATACTGACCAAATCCTCACTCGTACCACTACGGTGTACAACCATGTCAATGTATGAACATATATACATATGTCTATAATGTGTAAGTATTTAAATATGTATAGGGATATAATAAGTATAATGTTGCGGCGTGCAGCCCGCTCCAATACATTAACAACTGCGGCGCGCAGCCCGCTCCATTTAACGTCGACGACGCTCACTGGGGGTGTATACAGACTTTGGAGGGGCTCCCTAGGCCCAAGCGCTATGATACTGCGGCGTGCGGTCCGATCCAATATATATATATATATATATATATATATATACATATATAGCTATACTGCTGCGGCGTGCAGCCCGATCCCATAATATACACCAGCGCTCACCGAGAATGTGTGCAGACTCAGACTCTGAAGGGGCTCCTACAGCCCAAGCGCAATAACACTATGGCGTGCAGTCCGATCCAACCCATATACTGCTGCGGCGTGCAGCCCGATCCATTATATATACTGCTGCAGTGTGCAGCCCGATCCAATATATATACTGCTGCGGCGTGCAGCCCGATCCAATATATATACTGCTGTAGCGTGCAGCCCGATCCAATATATATACATATATATATATATATATATGATACCTCATACTGGGTCCTCGACCCTGTCTCAATTAGTATAGAATTGGCTTTTCAGGCTCACTCAGCTAAATCAGGGGGATCTTCCACCCTAAGTAATTCATCTCTCATGGTACACATCTTGTATTGGTTGTTAACAGGCTATTCATCTAGTTTTACGGCTGAGTGTAAGTTTCCAACACGATATAAGGGTCACCTAGCTCTACAGGTCCCGTAATGCTCTACAGATCAGCACAAGGCCCCAAACATGGCTATTAGCCCAATTTCACAATTATAATTTCGTTAACGGTCATAATACACAGTATTCTATAAGCCGGGAAGGACCAAGTCTAAGTCCCCAATCACAATGTCACCACGCCCGTCACAAGACGCGCATCTCATCTCAACATAGCACTGTAAAGTGCTAGTATGGGGTTTCGAACCCTCAGTACATTATTTACTACTACCACTTACCACGAACCGGTAGAAGCCTCAGTCCGCCTTGCGCTTGCCTAGAAAATGAATCTCCTCGGATGCCAAATCCCACAAAGTTGTCAAAACCCGATTTTTGTGCGCTTCTCGAAAAATTATAAAAGTTACATATTCGGAACACTCGTCTCAATACGAGTCTAGGCATATAAAATTTACCGAATTCGGACTCCATTTGCCCACTCAAATTTGTGTTTTTCTACAATTTTAGGCCTAGGGCTAAAACCCATCTTTAATCCTCCATTTTCATAGAAATAAACCATGATTTCATGATAAAAGCGCGTAATTAAACCACGAAACTTACCTCCGACAATACCCCGATGATCTCCCAGCTATTTCCCTTCACTTTCTCTCTCTAGGCTTCAAAGTTGGAGGGTTTTGCAAATGAAACCGTAATGAAATGTTTTTGTAATTAAAGAATCTGCCCAGGCGTTTACACTATGCGATCGCATCCCATCATTGCGATTGCGTAGAGAAAATGATAGCTCGAATTAATTAAGGCTATGCGATCGCACTTCCTCTCCGCGATCGTGTAGAACATCTCACCCAGGCTCCAAATTACTACTATGCGATCGCAAACTGACCACGCGATCGCATAGAACAATAAGCTTCTTAGGCACCCCGGATCATTTTACCCTATGCGTTTGCACAAGTGACCCTGCGATCGTAGAGTGCCAGGTTCCATACCTATGCGATCGCATCCCCTATTACGCGATTGCATAGAACAACTCGGGGGCTCACTTCTATCCTTCTATGTGATCGCATCTACTCTATGCGATCGCATAGAGCATCCGTCTGCAACAAAAACCAGCAGCCAACAGCAGTTCAAAAATGCAAGAAATGGTCCGTTTGGACCCCCGAAATCAACCCGAACCCCCGGGACCCCAACGAAAAGCACAAACATACTCCATAACACGATACAAACTTGGTCCAATCATAAAAACACGCCCTCAAGCACGGAAAACACCGAATCCAAGCAAATTCAAGCCAATGTTTTAATCAAACTTCCGAAACCGACATTCGACCAAAAACCCGACCAAACGACCTCCAAATGACCTGAAATTTTGCAGGCACATCCAAACTCACCTAACGGAGCTACTGCAACTGTTGGAATTCCATTCCGACTCCCGGATCAAAATCTCACCTATCGATCGGATATCGCCAAAACTCAACTTTAGCCAATTCAAGCCTAAATCTACTCCGGACCCCGAAATTCATTTCCGATCGCTCTCCTTGCTCAAAAATGACCTCCCGGAGCTGACCGAATCATCAGAATTCGATTGCGAGCTCTCTAACTCACAAGTCAATATCCAGCTAACTTTTCTCAACTATTCCTTCTTCTAAGAGACTATTTGTCTCAATTTCAACCAAACTCAACCCGGATTGACTCAAACTTACCCAACGTGCATATTACAACATCAACAAGCATATAACGGGGATAACGGGGTGATAACTCACATGATGACGGGTCGGGTCATCAAAAACAGATATGGACATGTCATACACAACTCGAGCGATAGATTATATGAAGTAAAAAACATTGGCCAACATGAATATGGTGCAGAGATAGAAAATTGAGTAAATCCATCTATGCATAATTCCAACCTAATATTTCTTGGTTCACAAGCAAACTCGGGGAACACCCCATCAAAATGCTTCCTTGTTTATCCATCTGCTGGATGGCAGAGAATACCCGGTGGCCTTCTAAATTCCTAGTTCCATCTCATATGAGGAGAAGAGCTCATTGGTGCATACAACATCTTTAACCTAGGTATAAGAGTTAAATAATTCATCTTTTTAACTAGAACTTTCTTTGTCGTATTGGAATTTGTGACTTCCTTAAAGCGAAGCTGATTACAAAATTTATAGTTCTCTATAGATGTGTCATCCTTATAGTATAACATGCAACCTTTCTCACAATAATTAGTTCTCTCTGATGAAAGACCCAACTTAGAAACCAATTTTTTTAATAGTATAGAAATCTTTTAGTAACTCAATGTTACTCGGATTAAGTTCATTCACAAGCCCAACAATTGAATCCATGCCCGCTTGGTAAATAGAACTATCTGATTTGATACTTAGCAATCTAACACAGACAACTTGGAATGCACAGATCTTTCATACAATGGACGGCTAGCTTCCTCAAGCCGTTTATAGAAATTCTTAGCCTTATCTTTTGGTTCGAATTGAACCTAGGAAACGTCCCAAAAGCATACTTCATTATTTTATTGTATCGAGAACTTTCAATTTATGCTCCGTAATGGGGCAACCCTCACTACCAAAAGAGTTGTAAAAATTAACATCATCTAAAGTAGCATGATTCTCCCTATGAACAGTCCAATATGATAATTTTCACAAACCCTTTCATGTAGAGATGAACTTTAACTTCGTCTGATTTTAATAACTTAAGACACTTACATTTCACACAAGGACATTGAATCCTTCCTCCAATAAAAGAATCATCAAGTGTTTGAGCCTTAACAATAAATATAATAACCCGTTCGATAACATTTATCCCTCAACCTCGCACAATTAGGATTATTCCTATTATATACCTACGATGCACAAATCCCATCCACACAAATAAAAATTTATAAATGAGATATATGAAATAATTTTATTTATTTAAACTAGTTAAAGTTACTCTTCCAACTGTTCGTTTTAAATGCATACATATTATTGTGTCAAAGCACTTTAGTCGATAAATTTTATTTTTTAAATTAATATTTTTAACTGTCATGACCCAAACCCCACTCCGATCGTGATGGTGCCTCTCGTGAAGACAAGACCAGCCAGATCATTTTAGAACACCACTTTTAAGCAGTTAATAAGCTATATAACAGTTTGAGAATAATTTCATGAAATTAATTGATGTAATTACAATCACACTTAGAACGACCAGGGTGTCACAAAACACGAGTATCTAGAAGGATTTCTAATACAATTACAAGGTTTGTAATACATGTGTTAAAATTTAGAATAAAAAAAGGAAATCTGGTGCCGCGGACGCTGGCGGTCACCTTGCTTTGCTACGATAGCAAAATTCTCAACTAGCTCTAACCCGCTACGGGGTCAACAAATACCAGCATCTGACTCGAGGTGCAGGGAGTAAAGTGAGTACTCCAACTCAGTGAGTACTCTAACTGAATGAGTAATAAAAGTAGATAATAACTAAGCAGCAAGAAATCACGTAAAGTAATTCCTCATGCTATATATAGGATAGTGTAACCCTTTGAGAAAACATTGAAACCGTGAAATTTCTAGAAATATCTGGGCTTAGTTTAAAACCTCTTTTGAAAAAATCATTCTCCAACAGTTAAGCAAATGAATGTGAAACAAACAGTGCAAGACAACACAAAAGTCAGCCCCTTGGGTACTGCACCCCGCTAACAAATAACACCATGGTATCAGGTAATTAGTACAAGAAGTTGCGCAGAAGCCAACAAAATGAGAGTGCAGGAATGTTATGATAACTAATACAAATAGGAACAAATGAATGAGTGCAATGCAATGAATATGACGGTACGCTCCGGTACCCGCTGCAGCATGCAGCACGATCCATTTAACATCGACAGTGCTCACTAGGGGTGTGTACAGATTCCGGAGGGGCTCCTATAGCCCAAGTGCAATATCAAGCCATCTCATGGCATCAACTAGTCTCTCGGCCTCACTATCAATATAATACCATTGCGGCATGCAACCCGATCCATGCTCAGTCCAGAAATGCACATATAACACTGCTGCAGTGTGCAGCGTGATCCATGCCCAGTCCAGAAATGCACATAAGCCACTCGGGCAATGTAAAAATATTAGCTCTCCGCTCAAAACGTCAACAAAATAAAATTTAAGTTTTCAAATATTAGAAAGATGGTTGAGTTTGTGAAACAATATTAAAACCCTTGGATAGAGATCAAATATATGCAAAAATAATCAGAAAATGGTGATATCAATCCCTGAAGGATTCAAATAGTTCGCACGAAGCCCAAATATGGCAATCAGCCCAACTCGTGATAATATCAAGTAAGTTTCAGTCAATTACGCGGTAAAATCAACAATCGGAGTGAACCAAGTCTCAATACCCCATCGATGCTCTACCCCACACTCGCTATCCGGTGTGCAAGTCACCTCAATACAACACTATGGTGTGCAAATCCAGGGTTTCAAACCCTCAGACTATCATTTACAATCATTACTCACCTCGAACCGGATAAATCTCTAGCTCACGATGCCTTTGCCCCTTAAATAAGCCTCAACGCGCATCGAGTCTATCAAAAATTAGAGCAAATATATCACAATATGCCAATAGGACAATACCCAAGCGAAACAATAGAAAAATAACAAAATCTCGAAATTAGCAAATCCCAAGCCATTGGCCCACTGATCGAAAAATTAGAAATTTAAAATCAATTGATTCCTCATCTTCTCACGAGTTCATACATACTAAAAACTCTCCAATCCGAGCTCAAATATCCCATCAAATCCCAATTTAACATCTCAAAATCCCAAGCCCTTCATCAATATTTTGCTTAATTTCCATGAATTTCTAGGTGGATTTCATAATAAAACGAGTATTGAGATCAAAATCTTACCTCCAATCAGTTTCCCCTTGATTCCCTCTTTAATCTCCACCAAGAAGCTCTGAAAATGATCAACCGTGGAGGAAAAATTGTTTGAACTCGCGGAGGATATGTTTAAAACCCTTATGTCCGCTACAGCACTTTCCTTATATGTGATCGCGGCCAAAGGCTTGCAATCTCAATGAATATAATTCCACATCCTCAAAAACCCACTATGCGAACGCACCACAACCCTATGCGAACACAATGAACGGTTGGCCGGAACTATGCGATCACGGACCACCTTATGCGATCGCATATAGCAACTCAGCTAGGGCCTCACTTCCTACTATGCGATCGCATCCCATTAGTGCGAACGCAGAGAAAAAAAATCTAGCTTGCCCAATTACTTTTATACGATCGCAACCATGCTATTGTGATCGCATAGGCTTAAAAACCTGCAACATCTGAAATGCAAAATCTGCAACACTCCAAAGCCAAAACTAGTCCGTTAAACCATCAGAAACTCATCCCGAGGCCCCCGGAACCTCAACCAAAAAACATAAACACGATCCAACACCTTATTCAAACTTGCTCCAACCATTAAAACACATCAAACAACACTAAAATCATCAATTCTTAACGGATTCAAGCCTAAGTTCTTTAAAAACTTCCGAAACTCGCATTCGATCAAAAACCCGACCAAATGACATCCGAAGAACCTAAACTGTTGGACACATATCCAAAAACACCAAACGAAGCTATAGCAACTCTCGAAATTCCATTTCGACCCTTGTTAGGTGTTTGAGTGCTTGGTATGTGATTTCTACGTGAATTGTTTGTGAAAATATTTTCATTTGTATGGTTGAGTAATTGTGGTTATGCCTTCGATACATTGATGTAAGTAATTGGAAATAAACCAAATTTGTGATTATGAATGTGCTATGGAGTAAGAACCGTGAAACAAATGATGGAAGGAAATGAAAATTTATGTAAATGGGATCGATGTGGCTGTAACATATATGTTTTATCGTGGAAAATTATTGTTGTGACCTAAAAACGCATATGATTTGTGGAACACGATGGAAATGATACTAATGGCGATGGAAGTTCATGTAATTTGTCGTTGTTGCTCCTTGAGAATTATTGTTGTTGTTCCTTGAAAATTGTTGTTGTTGTTCTTTGTGATTTGTTGTTGTTGTTATGTTGTTTGTGGATTGTGATTGTTCGGTGGGATTGGATTTCACTCCGCAACATGAAGTAATAAGGTGTGGGTTGTGGTGATAAGGGTGGCTGAGGTAATAAGGGTGGTAGAGGTAATAAAGTTGGAAAGCGATCGAAATCGCCATTGAAATGAAATTATGAACCAATTGTGAAATTATTGATATGGAAATGTGGAAGGGGAAACATGAGAGATTGTAAACTTGTTTGGTGTGATTGTTCTTTCTTTGTGGATTTGATTGTTATTTCTATTACAATTACATACTTGTTTATGGAGGAGAGAATGTATACCTTTTTGGCTTAGTTGTTCCCTCCCCATGGATATGATTGTTGTTTTATTACTGCTGCTTAATTAATTATTTGGCAAATTACTAGAATAAATGAGTAAAGAAAACATGGGGTAACATGTAGGTTAGGAAAGGCACCTAGTTCCGCTTGATTGGGGCTACCTTGTCGGACGTCGGTCATGTCCCTCGAACTTGGGTGTGACAACCATAGTGAGATTAAACTCAAATCATTTGCAAGCTTTCGAAAACACATATCATCTAGTACTGTAATCTTTTACACATCTTGCATTCATCTCTACATCAGTTGAGTCCACTCTATTAAGCGACCCAAAATTTCAAATTTCAACACGTACCCTTCAATTACACATGAGATCTTCTAACATACACATAAGGACCATACCACTTAAGAACACTCCGCAAGAGATATCCCACCTGCTTCGCCTCAATTTAGTATTTCAGCATACTCATTTAGTCTTTCTGGGTCTGAAATCATTCTACCAAATGTAATGCACTTCACTCCCCAACTAGGAGACACAATTCTATTCTTCAATTGCCCATATTCGGGCTACACATCAAATCACAATAGGAAACAAACACTTAACGGTTCATCTATTGTCGAGAAGACTTCTTCGTCACTACCAAGTCATATAAATACATCTCGCAGTACTAACATACTTATCACATTAATACCCAACTACCATTCCATCTAATAGGAAAAATACCGAACATATAAGTTCAAAACACTTGCTCACACAATCAGCACCTCAGTGCTCAAGCCATGGCAAGATCCGGCCTCAAGTCTTCCAGACTTGTCCCAACATCAAACTCGCAGAGATCACATCTCGCCCCTTGATCGAGGAATCACAGGCTATCAAGGCACATCTGATACTAAGTGCTAATATGCACATACAAACGTGGAAGGTATTTCAAGAGTTTCTTTTCAAGCAGAATCAAGGTCGCACGATAAGAATTCAAGAATGTGAAGCTTTCCCAAAGATTCTGCAGCCTCTCGAGGATAAATACAGATATCTATGTACCAGTCCATGAGACTCTACTAACCATACTCATGACTCGTGAGACCTAGTAACCTAGGCTCTAATACCAACTTGTCATGACCCAAACCCCACTACGGTCATGGTGGCACCTCTCTTGTAGACAAGGCCAACCAGACCATTTTAGAACAAATCTTTTAAGCAGTTAATCAATTATATAATAGTCTGAGAATGATTAATGAAATTAATTGATGTAATTATAATCCCACACAGCCCGACTGAGGTGTCACAAATCATGAGCATCTAGAATGATTTCTAATACAAATACATGGTGTGCAATACACGGATTAAAATTTTGAATAAAAAAAGAAATTGGTGCCGCAAACACTAACGGTCACCTTGCTCAGCTATGATAGAAAAATCCTCAACCAGCTCTAACCCGCTATCACACATTCTTTTTTACACATACCCCCGAGAGGGAAGTATATAATGGTTTTTCCAATTAAAGTGACATTATTTGAAAAGGGATTATTTATTTATTTCAGAGTCGCCAATTGGAATATATTATAGTGTCCCAAGTCACTAATTTATTTAAATTCCAATCGAGGAAGTTTTACTTTAAAGAGTCTACAAACCAGAAATTCTAGATAAAGAATTTTGTTAACTCGGTAGAAGGCGTGAAGCATTCCCGGGTTCCGTGGTTCTAGCATGATCTCTTAGTGATTATTATTTGGCTTAAATTGTTTAAATAATCATTTTTAAAACCTATGTGCAATTATATTTTTACCGTTTTAATTACTTGAATTATTCGTAATTAAAGAATTGAGTTATGCGTACATATACTCTTTTCCTTTGTCGCGTCAAAATTATGTCACGCGAACGTGTTCACAATTAATAACGCTTAATAGTTATTTAAAAGTTTGGCAGAAATTGCACGAACGCATGCTCTGATTTTGTTTTTAGGAACCGTGGTCATGTTACACGAATGTGTACAAAATCACGATGGTATTTTAAGATGGCCCTAAAGGATATTCCACGAAATATGAGTCAATTGCAGCTAATCCATAAGAAATTAATACAAGGGTCATATGTGATTTAATGGTGAATGGCAACCCTCAAGCTGTGCAAACTAAAATTAATTAAAAGCCCGTAACCCACCTTTATTAATAAGAAATGTTTGATCGAAGTTGCGCAAACGCATACTCCAAATTAATTTTAGGATTATGGTCATGTTACAAGAACGTATACGCAACCACACTCGTATTTTAAATGGCCCTACAGGTTGCTATGAACATTTATTGTTCGTGGTATCTATATTGTGAACTTATAATGGGCCAGGCAAAATTATTCCTAAGTCGCCTATTATAATGAACTTAACCCACTTAATGACCGGGCTCCAAATGAGGCCCAGCTTGGCAGTCCAGTCGTGAAGAGCAAACTATTCTTGAGGCCAACCCAGTATTGAGCTACGAACAGGAGCCCAACTGTGAGGAGGAAGCCCAAGTGCTGTGTAGTCAACAAATGAGAGATGCAACTGGGCCAAAACGTGAGGCCCAAATACATTAAGGTATTTTGAATCCTTCCATCTTTAATGTAAATCCAAATATGGTGTTTCTAAAAACCCAACTCTTGGCCTAACCTTTATGTTATTTTTTTTCACAGTCCATGCATGTTCACTGCAAGAAAAATTTATCTTTCAAAAGACAATCTACACTATCAACCTAAGGTTCACCAAATGACTATCCCCAAACCAAAAGGGCCTACGACCCAAGAGTTTGGAGGTAACATCTGACTCTATGCTTGAGCATATACACGCTCTCAAAAGGGGCAATCGGGCAAGTTCATTGCTTATTAGCCCAAAGGGCCTATATCCCTGTAACTCTAACCTTGTATAATCACCTAATTAAATTTACTTCTACTGAACACTAAAACACTAATTGAAATCAACTACAAGCTATTTAAATATAACCAACTTCATGCAACAACTAATTGTAAACGCGTGATTTTTGACCCTCCCAGAGATTTTTTATATTTTTAGCGTAAAATATTTAGTTTAGTTTTAATATAGCTATTTTAACTAAATTTGACTCTTTTACTTTATTTTTACCTTAAAATGAAAAATAACAAAAATATAGTTTTATTAAGGTTTCGTAGTCATTTTAAACTTGAAAAATACAAAAAATAGTACTTTATATTTTTATCTTTTTATAAAAACGAAAATAATAAAAAATAGTTGCATTAACATTTTGTAGTTACTTTAATTTTGAAAGAAAAATATAAAAAATAACTTTGTTTTAATTATTAGTCTTATAGTTATTTTGCTTACGTAGGATTAGTTAATAACACCGTGTTCTCATTCTCGGTTCCGGGCAAAGAATAATATTCGGGTTCAAACTACCCGGTTTTATAATTTTCGGATCTAGCTCATAATAATCCGAGCCCACCACACGTGGGGGACACGGACGGAGCACGAGACGGAACCCATAACTCTTGAAACCCACGTGGAGACCCATCACTCTTGGTCTCTCACGTGGGCAGAATTCCCAACGGATAGAGGATGGGCAAACATTTTGCCGTTGATTTTAAAAAGAAAGAAAAGGGCATCACGTGAAAGAAGAAACGAGAGAAACTCAATATACATATTTTCCCATCTCTCAATCTTCTTCTGGACTTTATATAAAAGCAAGTGGAGAGACTTTTTGGTGAAGAAAAAATGGTGACGGTAGGGCTTCTTCTTTAAAGAAAAAGCAACGAGCAGCGAACAAAAAATAGACCCCCCCTGGAACTTTGTCTTCTTCAGCGCACCCCACCCCACCTTTCAGAGAAAATTCCTAACCAACCATAGAACAAAAACGATCCCTCCAAATCCTCATCATCTTCATCGCCACACCCGTTTCTCGCGTCAAACTCCACCACGAACGAGCAGTAGCGAACAACGACAAACGCCTCCCATCTTCTTCTTCAATTAGCAGGCCCTTTGGAAGAGAGAACCTTCAACCCCCCAAACGCCAACAACATCGACCACCTCTGACCCCATCACCGGCGAACCAAACAACACCCTTCATCTTCTCCTTCTTCAACCCAGAACGAACTCACACCAGCTCACTATCGTTGCTGGAAAGACCACCCACCTCCATCGCTTCCAACAGCCAGCGTCCATGTCGAAAAACCACAACTCTACCAACCAAAAGACCTGAACGATCTTCAGTCACCAGCTCTCACCCTTTCTATGGCTGGCGCTGCCAGTGATGATGACCGGCAATGGCTATGACTGTCACTCCTGCGTCTAACCGTTGTTTCTGCCCTTTCTTTCCCCTCTACCGTCATTGTCTCATCGGAGTCGCACCATCTACATCATACGAACAGAAAATCGGCGATAGTCGTCGAAACTACAAAAATCTGTTTCTATCAAGTTGCATAGAAATTGTGATTTTGATATCGTTTGAGGTTGAAGTTTGAGGTTACCGGGCAGAATCAAGGTTTCCGATATGCGTTCGTCGAAAGTTCAAGGCAGGAACGTGCGGTCCATGTCATGTCTTTCTTTGCATTGTCTTTGGATAATCGTTTGGCTTGATGAATGTTGAATTGAAGTTCTCAGCTAATGCAGAGGTTTTTCTTTCTGTTACTCTTTTAATATTTTTGCTTCTTATAGTTATTTCCATGAAGTTTGTTGAAATTTTGGTCATGATTTTGTTGTTCTTTATTATAGTTGATCTTGTTCTGATTGATTTTTTATTAAGATGGAATGGTGGTTGATTTTTTTTGTCTTACTAAAAATTAAGGTTGATTTGTGTTTTAATGGGGGATTTTGGCAAGATCACCTAGGATATGCACTTAAAATGTTATTGTAATATTACAGTTGTTGGAGTATTATTGTGATGAACCATATAGATCCTGATTTTAGTTGGGGGATTTTAGATAGTGAATTTTTTGTGACTTTTCTTGATTTCCGATTTCATTGTTTTCTAGCTTTATATTTTAGTTGATTTTGGTGGTTTACCTCCTAAAAGATAATTGCTATTGGAAGTGTCATACCAATAATATTCCTGGGTGCCATATGTATCTATAGAAAAAAAAAATCCAAAAGGATAACACATTTTTATGCCTACTATATTTTCAATAGCGATCGAGGCGTGCCATGCCAAACAAGATGACAATTGTATGACCCTCAAATAATTGGTATAAAACATGTAGATTTGGAAGGACCGTTTAGTAAATTTCACGGTCTTTCCCAAAGTTAACAAAGACGTAGATTCTTTAGGCACGATTTGTAAATAATATACATTCTTAAATACGTGTGCGCATTTATGTGATCCAAATCTTACTCTCGGCGAAACCGAAACGCATTAAAGTCACAGGCGTACTGGTTGCGATGTGACTCGAAATGTGTTTTTGTGGCGTCGCAATTCTTCTAAATTAAAAGCGGAATATTAAAAGCACATAGTTAAAATATATAAGAAATCAGATAAAAGAAAAAAAATCGCAGTTGAGCGACCGTGCTAGAACCACGGAATCCGGGAGTGCCTAACACCTTCTCCTGGGTTAACAGAATTCCTTATCCAGGTTTCTAGTTTCGCAGACTGTATTACACAGTCATAAATTTCCTCGGTTCGGGATTAAACCGGCGACTTGGGACACCATTATTTTTCCAAGTGGCGACTCTGAAAAATTAAATAAATTGATCCCGTTCCGACAGTCCTTTAAGTGGAAAAACTCCTTCCCTGATTATTATTATATCTCTTCCCGGGGTGTAGTAGTAAACAGTGGCACATTTACGTATTTACGTATGCGGGTGCGAAAAAAGGAGGTGTGACAGCTCTGGCGACTCTGCTGGGGATAGTAACCCGGAACTTCGGTTTAGGGTTTAAGAATTCGAGCTCAGTTAAATTGCTATTTTTGCTTATATCTGATTTCATTATATGTTTTGATTAATGTGCTACATGTTTACCGCTTTGATATTGCGTGAACTGTATATATAAAATTGTGCCGAAAACCCTTCTCTTCTTACCTCCGGGGATGTGCTTACTGGTTGAGACTCCCCTTTCTGTTAGTGTCAATACCAAAAATAAGAAAAGAGGCCGGATAAGTTACAAAGCCGATTGACCCCGCGGGTCACCGGTACGTAGCCCCATCCTCGATCCGAGTTGTCCGCTCGGGTACACGGTCTAGTACCATTGAAAACATCGGGATATTGAGCCTAGATTTAGGACGTTTATTTGCATCATATCTGACTTAGGGGACTCAACACAAGGGTTGGGTCCGTCTAGGACAGGTGACCCGATAATCAAAAGACCGAGCATGTTATATGTTGCGTTTATTTGTTCTAGAGTATTATTGGTTAAATACCTGAAAACAAAAAGAGAGGAAATTTTAGAATAGAAAAAAAAAATAGCAAAATGTCGACGAAACTCTGTCGAAAGTTTGAAAAGAAAATTTGAAAAATAGGTGGAACAATTTTGTTGAAATAATTGGTCAACTAATCTGACCGAACTACGCTGGTTTGATTCTCCCCATTAGATGGGATACGTAGGCAACCCTTATCGGGTCCAACCACCCCTTCAAAAAATTAAAAAAAAATGTCGAAGTTTTAGTTTTCAATAAAATCAAAGTGACGCCATTTTGAAAAATAGCCGAATGTTGCGAAAGGACGCCGGAAGGCTGTTTTTGCAAAAATAGCCACTTTGAATCATTGTAAATAATTTTTGGGCACAACCTTGAAATATTTCCTCGCGGAAATGTTGAAAGGTCATAGCCGCAAAATCAAGTTTGGGTTAGCACACCTTTCAAATAAAAAAATAAAAAAATGTGTGTTTAATTTTGTCAATAAAATCAAAGTGACGCTGTTTTTGAAAATAGCCGAATGTTCCGAAAGGACGTCGGAAGGCTATTTTTGCAAAAATGGCCACTTTGAAGACTTTTCCTTTCTTTCTGAATAATGGCCTTGAAATATTCCATGTGGAAATGTTGAAAGGTCGTAGCTTCAAAATCAAGTTTCGGGTCCAACCACCCCTTTTAAAAAATCAAAAAAAAATGTGTGTTTTAATTTTTTAAATAAATCGAAAGTGATGCTGTTTTTTGAAAATAGCCGAATGTTCCGAAAGGACGCCGGAAAGCCGTTTTTGCAAAAATGGCCACTTTGAAATCTTTTCCTTTTGAATAATAGCCTTGAAATATTCCTTATGGAAATATTGAAAGGCCACCCCTTTTAAAAAATAAAAAAAATGTGTGTCAATAAAATCAAAGTGATGCCGTTTTTGAAAATAGTCGAATGTTCCGAAAGGACGCCGGAAGGTTGTTTTTGCAAAAATAGCCACTTTGAAACATTTTTAATAATTTGCGGGCATAGCTTTGAAATATTCCCTCGCGGAAATGTCGAAAGGTCGTATCCGCAAAATTAAGTTTGAGTCATCTCTCAACTTTTCAAAAATAACCACTTTATCAAATAAGCCATTACATGGCCGATTTTTGCTGAAATAGCCACGTTTTTTTAACTTCCTCAGTCTTGTGTTGGCCTGTGTCGGTGTTGAACGATGCCCCATAGGCCCCAGGATAAAATTTTGAATTTGCATCTTCTTAAATAAAATTTTGCAAAAAGAGTCACTTTGTCTAAATAAGCCATTACATGGCCAATTTATGAAATATAGTCTTGTGTTGGTTTATGGTGATGCCGAACGATGCCCCATGAGCCACAGGATAAAAAAAAATTCATGTTTATCTTTCTTAAATAAATTTTACAAAAATAGCCATTTTGTCAAATAAGCCATTACATGGCTAATTTTGTAGAAATAGTCATAATTGGCGCTAAAAATATTTTTATTCTTGTAGAAATCTCCGGCAAGGTGTGAAAGTTTTTCATCAGAGTTTGTAGTTGGAGTCGGCTTTTACAATTTTTTCAAAAAAAAAAAAGGAAAAAAAAAATCAAATATTCATCTCTTTATTTCTTGCATTAATTTGCAAGAACTACGCTCGGTCCGATTCATGCGGGGTCATGATACGTAGGCAATCCACATAGGATTCGACCATATCCATAACCAAAAAAAAATGAAAAAACTACAAAAAAAAAAAAAAAGGAAAAAATGAAAAAACCAGAAAAAGGAAAAAGAAAAGAAAATAGCAGAAAAACAAAGGAAATCAATAAGCGGAATACCTTAACGCTAACCCGGTGGTTTCGTTTTGTTAATCCAGAAAGTTGAGGTGGTTGGTTGTGGTAAATTGGAAAGCAAGATTCAAGGAAAATGATAACCGACATCGGAGTTGTTACAAGTGCTCAAGAGACTCAGGGTCAAAAAGTTCAACAAGGGTCTGTTGTGGTTGAGGAAAATAGAACAGTGAAACAACAAATGACCAAAATGCGTCAAGCATGGTCCAATGGCCAGGGACAACTTTCTCATGAGTCACAATGTGCTATACAGCAAGAACAGTACCACTCTCACGACCTTCCTGCGAACATTGAGAAGCCTACCCGAAAGAAGGTACAGGAAGAAATGGCCCAAAGATTGAAGAAATTAGAACATCGGTTGAAAAACACGCACGGGTTGGTAGGTCAAAAGAGTGTGGCTTTCAAAGATCTATGCTTGTTTCCCGATGTCCACTTGCCACCTCGTTTCAAGATTCCCAAATTTGAAAAGTACGATGGACATGGACACTCAATAGCCCACTTGAAAAGGTATTGCAATCAACTAAGGAGTCTGGGAAGAAAGGAAGAATTGTTAATAGCTTACTTTGGGGAAAGCCTTACAGGAGTAGCCTCCGAATGGTTTTGGGATCAAGATGCATCTCGCTGGCACGTCTGGAACGACATGGCACAGGCCTTTGTCAAACAATTCCAATACAACATTGACATTGCCCCAGACCGCATTTTCCTTTCAAATCTGAAGAAGAAATCAAGTGAAAGTTTCATGGAATATGCCCTTAAATGGAGAGAGCAAGCGGCTCGTGCTGAGCCACCCATGGATGACCATGAGTTAATCACTGTCTTCCTTCAGGCTCAAGGGCCGGATTATTTTCAGAACATGATGTCTGCGGTTGGTCAATCCTTCTTGGATGTAATCAAAATGGGAGAAATGGTAGAGAACGGTCTTAAGACAGACAGAATTATAAGTCAAGCGGCTCTCAAGGCTGCAGCTCAGGCTGTCCAATTTGAATCTAGTGACACGAATGAGAGGGATGAAGAAGTCATGATGATATCAGGGTCAAGAAAAGGTTCCAGAAGAACACCTCGACGGTATGCGATGTCTCGACAGGTTTTCCATAACTCCCCCGAGCATTACTATCCACCTCCGAACCCACCATACTCAGTTGATCCACCCCAGTATGTTATTCAGCCATCAAATCATCCAAGAAAGCGAGCACGAGCATCAACAAATCTCTATCACCTCTGCAAAATTTCCAAATACATTATAACCCACTTCCAAACCAAGGGCATAGAAGGAAACCGAAGTTGAAGGATAATTTCACACCAATAGGAGTTTCCTATGAAAGCTTATTTGAGAAGTTAAAGCAACAGGACATGATTGCACCCATCCCTCCAAATCATGTGGACCCACGTGCAAGGAGCTTTGACCCATCTAAAAGGTGTGAATACCATTCCCATGCCCAGGGGCACAACATGGAAAGTTGTCGTGATTTGAAAAGGGAAATAGAAAGGATGATCCAAGAAAGGTTGATTGTGATTCATAACAATGACACCCAGAATATCGCGCTGAATCCGTTACCTGCACCTGATGATACACACTTTCTGGCGGTGATGCTTGGTGACACGGAATATGAAAATCCACTCGGGAATTTGCCGACTGAAATGAGAGAAGGCCATAGTGGTTCTGATAATCAAATTCGTGGCTAAATGTCAGGCTTATCAATTGGAGAGTCATTTGTGGTGGCTTATTTTGTTGTCATTTCTATCTGTCCGAGTTATTTCAGAATGGTAATCCGAATGTTGTTTTGTGGCTCCAACCTTTTATCCTTGTATTTTTCTTTTGATCATAGTGTCTCATCTAAAGGGGTCTAGGTTCGTTCTAAGTATGGTACCCCAGTTTTGTTTTTTGGTTGTTCGAGTCGTTGTTTTATCGGTTAATGCAATGACCTATTTTTATATTATTTCTAGACATTTTCTGTTATTTAGTCATCTCCTTCCTATAGTTCTTTTTCTGCTAGCTCTAGTGACATGACGTACGCGCATAGTTCTGGCCCGATCTTAAAAGTTAATCACAAAACCATTGGGAGGTGATCGAGATATTTAAATGAAGTAAGAACGGTTTGAGATTATTCGAAACCCGAGTCATGAGAAACTGGGGCAAGTAAAAGAAAACCGTTAAAGGCAAGCTGCCAAAATTGACATGGGGTCATTCATAATAATGAAAATGAGAGTGTTGCCCAATAGTGCTTTAAAGATATGACGAATATTAATTGTGTTGTTCACGCTTGGCATGTTTTGAAGATTGGAATGACGAAGGCATTTTGTTTTGCTATCCAAACACTTTATCCATCGTCAACCCTTTGAGCCTTACTTTAAATTCTTTCATACCCCTCCTTCGGAATTAGTTGCAAAGACTAGAAACACAAGTTTGAAAGGTAAGAGAAGAAATGGATAAAGAAAAATAAAGGAAAAAAAACAACAAAAAGAGATAAAGAAAAGAAAAAGAAAAATGTGTGAAAAAAAAGAAACTTGAAAAAGAGGAATTGGGAACTACGTTTGACCTGATTCCTCAAAGAGGATACGTAGGCGCTTCACAGCTCGGTCATAGTGTAAATAAAGAAGTAAAAATCCCCAAGCTAGAAACTGGGGCAACAAAAGTTGTGTTTATAAAGGAAGATGTAGACTCCGAAGGTTGTAATTTTGAACCCATTTTGTTTTGTTTCGAGCCTTTAATACCATTTCTTTCTAGCCTTATCCAAATCCACATTACGGTCCAAAGAAAGACCTTTTGACCAATCTTTAAAAGAGGCCAAGTCAGGCAAATGAGAGAAGTCTTATCAGAACATAACACTCTGATTCCCATCAGAAAAGACTCGGATCTGCAGCAGAAGAAATATGAGAGAACCTTAGCGGTAGCACCGCCAATCCCCAGCGGAAAAGTAACACAAATGAGAGAGTCTTAGCGGTGAAAACCTTCACAGGCACCATAAGGCGATGAAAGCTGAGAGAAGATTGGAAATCAGATAGGAAAGCCCCGGGAGAAGATTACAAAAGGCGGTTTAACGACGGAGGATAGGCTATATGTGCATGTCATGTCCATTAGAGTTGGTATCCACGTTTGATAGGGTTATTTTATAATTATTCTTTTTAGAGAGTCATCCTCGTTTTTGTCTTTTATTCAGTTTCCTTTTATCTTTCTCCTTTCATAAAGAATTCCCCAATAGAGTCCGTTTGTAAGAAATGACTTCAAAATTTTCCATCAACTTTCCAATTATGCAAGACGGAATTTGATTGGTACACCCAAGTGGTATAAGTGAGGAGGGATTAAGCGCAAAGCCAGTGTCCAGAAGGATATTCCCCAGCAATAGGAAATCGACAAAGGGGTGGATCGGTGTGAAAAAGGATATCTCAATGAAGGTTAATGACCTCGAGGCCAAGGCCAATGAGACTCAAAGGTCGGGAAATGCCCATTCCTTAGATATGCCGCCAAAGAAGGGGAGATATCCCCAGCAGAAAGGTATTTTCAGTGACAAGGGGAAACAAAGAAAATGGTTCACCAGTAAAACATGCAAGGTCTTCACGAAGGGTCACTATTATAGGAATTCGGGTGGTCAGTGGAAAACCACGTGGAAAGGTTCGCGAACAAAGAGTCGTCAAGGAAGGCGGGGAAGCAAGAAAGAAAAAAACTATCCCCAGCATGAATATCATCAAATGATAACATCCCCTGCAGGGTTTGACAATGAAACGCAGAGCAGGGAAAGAAGAGGAGAACCATCCCCAACAGGAGCACCACAACCAGCCACCACATTTTAAAACTAACTAATTTTTCTTTGATTTGAAACAGGAAGAAGAGGGGTTGTTGGCAGAAAAGCATGCCACGAAGAAGATTCTCAAACTGGGGCAGAAAATTTTCTCCTGTTGCGAACATTTTCTCGAAACCAAATACCTGGTTGGGGAAAGAAGCCAGATAACGCGAGGAAATGATCTTTGAACCCGGTTATCCCTAGCAGCTTTGAAAGAAAGAAAACAACAAGCTGTGATAGAGGAAATTATACCCCCGGCAGACAGGACAAAACGAGGAAGCTTGCGTTCAGAAAGGCAAGAAGTCGGTATCATCCCCAGCAGTTCTCGAAAAAATGAAACACCGATTTCGAGATTTCTCCGGCAGCATTATATCCTACAAGTTTTTCAAGGGAGCCAAGCGCGAGTCCCGAATGAGGTTTGGAAAGAGGAAAAAGGAAAAGGGATCCCCCGACAGTGTAATCCCCAGCTAATGACATTTCAATCCCCCGCGATCCCGGGAGAGAATAAAAGGTTTTGAAGGAAGTAGAAAAGGAGGAAATAGAGAAGATTTTCCCAGCAACATCATCCCTAGCAGGTAAGTAAACAATTCCAAAGATATCCCCAGCAGTCAAGGGAGAAATAACACGACCTAGGAGGAAAGCAATTCCGAAACAAGGTAATTTAGAAGAAAGGATGGGATGTAGCTAGTGAGTTGATGTTGAAGTCAGGGAGCCCGCCTGAAGAATAGAGTGGCGATTTAATTTTGAAGTTGTAGTTGAAGTCAGGGAACCCGCCTGGAGAATGGAGTGGCGATTTTATTTTAAAGTTATAGAAGAAGTCAGGGAGCCCGCCTGGAAAATGGAGTGGCGATTTAGTTTTGAAGTAGTAGTTGAAGTCAGGGAGCCCGCCTGGAGAATGGAGTGGCGATTTAGTTTTGAAGTTGTAGTTGAAGTCAGGGAGCCCGCCCGGAGAATGGAGTGGCGATTTTATTTTGAAGTAGTAGTTGAAGTCAGGGAGCCCGCCTGGAGAATGGAGTGGCGATTTTATTTTGAAGTAGTAGTTTAAGTCAGGGAGCCCGCCTGAAGAATGGAGTGGCGATTTAGTTTAGAGTTGTAGTTGAAGTTAGGGAGCCCGCTTGAAGAATGGAGTGGCGATTTAGTTTTGAGTTGTAGTTGAAGTCAGGGAGCCCGCCTGAAGAATGGAGTGGCGATTTAGTTTTTGAAGTTATAGTTAAAGACAATTTAATAGGAAGTGAAAAACAACAATTAGAGGTTTTAGATGAAAGCAACAAGAAGAAGGAAGCAACAATTGGAAGATTTCAAGTAAGGCATCAATTTAGACCTAGTCTGAGGAATTATCTCCTAGCGTCAAAATCTTAGTCCGATGAATCTTTCTCCTAAGATATCAAAATCTCGGTCTGATGAATCTTTCTCCTGAGATCACAACAATTTAGAGCTAGTCTGAGGAATTATCTCCTAGTGTCAAAATCAATTGGAAGATTTTAAGTAAGGCAGCAATTTAGACCTAGTCTGAGGAATTATCTCCTAGCGTCAAAATCTTAGTCTGATGAATCTTTCTCCTAAGACATCAAAATCTTAGTCCGATGAATCTTTCTCCTAAGATATCAAAATCTCAGTCCGATGAATCTTTCTCCTGAGATCACAACAATTTAGACCTAGTCTGAGGAATTATCTCCTAGCGTCAAAATCTTAGTCTGATGAATCTTTCTCCTAAGACATCAAAATCTCAGTCTGATGAATCTTTCTCCTGAGATCACAACAATTTAGACCTAGTCTGAGGAATTATCTCCTAGCGTCAAAATCTTAGTCTGATGAATCTTTCTCCTAAGATATCAAATATTGAAGTCAGGAGCCCGCCTGAAGAGAAGAATGGCGATTTATTTTCAAAGTTGATGATTGAAGTCAGGGAGCCCGCCTGAAGAATGGAATGGCGATTTATGATTAGAGTTTGTCGTTAGAGTCAGAAGCCCGCCAGAAAAGCAGAACGGCGTCTCAGTTTCCAAGATTTGATAAGGATAGTGAACAATCGAAAAGTGGTAGAGTGTAACGGAAATCCCCAACATGAATCAGAAGGAAGGCAACAAGGATCAGAAAAGATAGATTCAGACTTCGAAGGAGAATAGCTCGAAGATCACAAGTCAGGGAATTCACTTTGGAGTGTAATGCAAGTTAGCAACAAAAGAAGCTGGCGACCAGAATGCGAGTCAACAATCCGAGATGATCAACAGAAGTTAGTCACAATGAAAAAGGCAAGGAGTTAATCCAAGTGCAAAAGTTGAGGAAAGATGTGGTGTGCTCAAGACATGGCCGAGGTCACGAGCACTGCATACCTGGTCTTGATCCGAAAAGCAGCACCTGCAACTAGCAAGTATCAAGGTTCAAATTTAGAGTCCGCATGAAGCACCAACCAATACTCAAGATCAAGCTTCAGAAGACTTATAGATAGGAATCTTGTAACTAGTAGCTGATAGGCTTAGTTAGTCTTCCTCATGTTTTGATTTTCGATGTAATAGCAGGACCACGGACCGGAACCTCGATGGAACGAAACCTCGACGGAACGACACCTCGACCGGCTCTCCACCTCGGTATACCCCTTCTTCACTCACTTTCGAACTACACGTGGCCTGATTCCTTTATAGCCAAGGATATGTAGGCAGCTCAGATACAAGGGCTCGGTCACATTCCTCTTCTTTTAGTTTAGTCCCTCCGAATAAGGGTCGGGTCAAAAACACTTGTCTAGTCGTTCTTTGTCTGAAAACTCTTTGTGTTTTCAGTCAAAGAGGGGAAGCTGTAAACGCGTGATTTTTGACCCTCCCCGAGATTTTTTATATTTTTAGCGTAAAATATTTAGTTTAGTTTTAATATAGCTATTTTAACTAAATTTGACTCTTTTACTTTATTTTTACCTTAAAATGAAAAATAACAAAAATATAGTTTTATTAAGGTTTCGTAGTCATTTTAAACTTGAAAAATACAAAAAATAGTACTTTATATTTTTATCTTTTTATAAAAACGAAAATAATAAAAAATAGTTGCATTAACATTTTGTAGTTACTTTAATTTTGAAAGAAAAATATAAAAAATAACTTTGTTTTAATTATTAGTCTTATAGTTATTTTGCTTACGTAGGATTAGTTAATAACACCGTGTTCTCATTCTCGGTTCCGGGCAAAGAATAATATTCGGGTTCAAACTACCCGGTTTTATAATTTTCGGACATAGCCCATAATAATCCGAGCCCACCACACGTGGGGGACACGGACGGAGCACGAGACGGAACCCATAACTCTTAAAACCCACGTGGAGACCCATCACTCTTGGTCTCTCACGTGGGCAGAATTCCCAACGGATAGAGGATGGGCAAACATTTTGCCGTTGATTTTAAAAAGAAAGAAAAGGGCATCACGTGAAAGAAGAAACGAGAGAAACTCAATATACATATTTTCCCATCTCTCAATCTTCTTCTGGACTTTATATAAAAGCAAGTGGAGAGACATTTTGGTGAAGAAAAATGGTGACGGTAGGGCTTCTTCTTTAAAGAAAAAGCAACGAGCAGCGAACAAAAAATAGACCCCCCCTGGAACTTTGTCTTCTTCAGCGCACCCCACCCCACCTTTCAGAGAAAATTCCTAACCAACCATAGAACAAAAACGATCCCTCCAAATCCTCATCATCTTCATCGCCACACCCGTTTCTCGCGTCAAACTCCACCACGAACGAGCAGTAGCGAACAACGACAAACGCCTCCCATCTCCTTCTTCAATTAGCAGGCCCTTTGGAAGAGAGAACCTTCAACCCCCCAAACGCCAACAACATCGACCACCTCTGACCCCATCACCGGCGAACCAAACAACACCCTTCATCTTCTCCTTCTTCAACCCAGAACGAACTCACACCAGCTCACTATCGTTGCTGGAAAGACCACCCACCTCCATCGCTTCCAACAGCCAGCGTCCATGTCGAAAAACCACAACTCTACCAACCAAAAGACCTGAATGATCTTCAGTCACCAGCTCTCACCCTTTCTATGGCTGGCGCTGCCAGTGATGATGACCGGCAATGGCTATGACTGTCACTCCTGCGTCTAACCATTGTTTCTGCCCTTTCTTTCCCCTCTACCGTCATTGTCTCATCGGAGTCGCACCATCTACATCATACGAACAGAAAATCGGCGATAGTCGTCGAAACTACAAAAATCTGTTTCTATCAAGTTGCATAGAAATTGTGATTTTGATATCGTTTGAGGTTGAAGTTTGAGGTTACCGGGCAGAATCGAGGTTTCCGATATGCGTTCGTCGAAAGTTCAAGGCAGGAACGTGCGGTCCATGTCATGTCTTTCTTTGCATTGTCTTTGGATAATCGTTTGGCTTGATGAATGTTGAATTGAAGTTCTCAGCTAATGCAGAGGTTTTTCTTTCTGTTACTCTTTTAATATTTTTGCTTCTTATAGTTATTTCCATGAAGTTTGTTGAAATTTTGGTCATGATTTTGTTGTTCTTTATTATAGTTGATCTTGTTCTGATTGATTTTTTATTAAGATGGAATGGTGGTTGATTTTTTTTGTCTTACTAAAAATTAAGGTTGATTTGTGTTTTAATGGGGGATTTTGGCAAGATCACCTAGGATATGCACTTAAAATGTTATTGTAATATTACAGTTGTTTGAGTATTATTGTGATGAACCATATAGATCCTGATTTTAGTTGGGGGATTTTAGATAGTGAATTTTTTGTGACTTTTCTTGATTTCCGATTTCATTATTTTCTAGCTTTATATTTTAGTTGATTTTGGTGGTTTACCTCCTAAAAGATAATTGCTATTGGAAGTGTCATACCAATAATATTCCTGGCTACCATATGTATCTATAGAAAAAAAAAATCCAAAAGGATAACACATTTTTATGCCTACTATATTTTCAATAGCGATCGAGGCGTGCCATGCCAAACAAGATGACAATTGTATGACCCTCAAATAATTGGTATAAAACATGTAGATTTGGAAGGACCGTTTAGTAAATTTCACGGTCTTTCCCAAAGTTAACAAAGACGTAGATTCTTTAGGCACGATTTGTAAATAATATACATTCTTAAATACGTGTGCGCATTTATGTGACCCAAATCTTACTCTCGGCGAAACCGAAACGCATTAAAGTCACAGGCGTACTGGTTGCGATGTGACTCGAAATGTGTTTTCGTGACGTCGCAATTCTTCTAAATTAAAAGCGGAATATTAAAAGCACATAGTTAAAATATATAAGAAATCAGATAAAAGAAAAAAAATCGCAGTTGAGCGACCGTGCTAGAACCACGGAATCCGGGAGTGCCTAACACCTTCTCCTGGGTTAACAGAATTCCTTATCCAGGTTTCTAGTTTCGCAGACTGTATTACACAGTCATAAATTTCCTCGGTTCGGGATTAAACCGGTGACTTGGGACACCATTATTTTTCCAAGTGGCGACTCTGAAAAATTAAATAAATTGATCCCGTTCCGACCGTCCTTTAAGTGGAAAAACTCCTTCCCTGATTATTATTATATCTCTTCCCGGGGTGTAGTAGTAAATAGTGGCACATTTACGTATTTACGTATGCAGGTGCGGAAAAAGGAGGTGTGACACTAATTAAATCACATAAATCAATGCTTGTAAAACATATTAACCATACAATCACTTCATGCTATGAATTCATTTCGAATGATTAAGAGTTGACAATTATATTACTACCATGCTTTAGGAAAATGAATGTGAAATAATTTACAAACTCATTGTGCAAATCCTATATACAAGGTTCGATTCTATGGCTTAACAAATTTGGAGAACTTTTACCAGTACATATTCACCAAATCCAAAAGATCATTATTGAGCCATATTCAACCAAAGTTTGACCTTAAAGTATACGACAGGCATTCCAACTGGATATATTTCTAAAAAAAATCCAAACTATTACGTAATCTACGATATTCAAAATACCAGTCCCTTAGTCACATATTCAAGGGTAGAGGATAATAAACAGAGCTATCTTAGTGCAATAGAAATGAATAAACAAGCTAAATAAGACACCACCATCATTAAAAATTCCAAAGACTCATTTTGCTTTCAAACTTTACATTAGGTGAAAATAGAAGTTAGTACCTGGGAAACAAAGCACAATAAAATGAAAAGGGATCCGTAGTGTTATCAGCAACAGGACAAGTATCAGCATCAATATAAGCCCAGAATGAGTAGGGAAAGGCCACTTAGAACCAATTTCTGAATTCAAACAATATAAACAAAAGTGCAACACCATACTTCAACCAAAAATGAGCTCAAACTTGAATACTTAACAAATCCAGGTCGTGAACAACCCTCCTTTTGTATTTTTTAATATTATATACAAACATAGATGAAACAGAGATTTCTACAGCTTTCTATGTTTCTGGATTTTTTAGCTCTCAAAACCTCTCCAAACAGTAAAGTTATGCAGCCTTGATTTCTGAATTTTTTAGCTTCACCTCCCTCTGATTTTTTGTATGGATAACAATATATAGGTTCCAAAGATGCCATGTGCTGGAAGGAATATTCCTCAGCCACAAAAGGCATATTCCAAACAGAAATGGGCAGCCCATTCTTTCTCATTGGTTTCGGTACTTTGTACTAACCAAATGAGGTCATTTGCCCTACTTCTACAATATTCTGATATTTTCAAAACCCTAAATTACCCTTTTGAAATCTTTTTATTACCAAGTTAAACGAACCCCCTCTTACCCTGATAACTGATCAAGAATCGACCATGGTTTAAAAAGATTCTATCCTATTTAGCTATAAACAAATAGCTCTTTAATTAACCAAATTAAACCAACCTATCTTAATCTTGAATTAACTATTAAAATAAGAGTTAAAAGCTACCAATAGCAAACATCGATTAAACATGAATCTAAGAAAATTAATAAGCTTGAATTGACAGAAAAGCAATCAAGACTTAAAACAAAACAAACCTAAAGCACTGATTGTGAAATATTAAAAGAAGTAGGCCTAAACTAATTTTATAACAAAGAAATCAAACAATAAAGGAAAGAAAAACTTACATTATGCCAGGTTAAACAAACCTGGATTTTGGTTCGAGCCCCGGAATGATGTGAACGTTTGTTCTTCGTCAAGAACAAACGAGCACATTATTTCGTGCCTCGAATCATACCCATAACTAAGGAAATTGGAAAAACTAGAGCAAATCAGGCTTCTATGGTTCTACCACCTCTAGGATTTTAAATTCAAGGAGTTCTAGGGATGTTTGAAGGAGACTAAGTAGTGATTTGGAATGAGGGAGAGACGAGGGTTATGGGGTGTTGTTTTTAGGTGGTTTGGAGGTGGCGACACCGTGGATGGCAGAGGCGACGCCCAGAGTTTGGTTTATTCGAGGAGATTAGTTGGGATTCGAGAAAAATAGATTGGGGGTTGGAATGGGGAGGGTGAGAGGAACCTATGGTGTAAAATTTGGGGTATTGGTGACTGGCCACCGCCGTGAGGCAATTTTTAGCGGCGGTCTAGGGCGGTGGACGGTGGAAACTATCTCCGATGAGTGAAGGGTGAGAGCGAGACGGCTTGGGGGTATGGGGCATCCGTCAGTTTTATACTTTTAATCATCATTAATACCGGACTGTTGGATAGATGAGATCCAATGGTCACGATTAATAGGCGATAAAATAGTGTCATTTTGTTGTTTGGAGGGTTGGATAGGATCAACAAAATTTTGGGCAGATTTGAGGAATATTTGTGCTGGCCATGTGATTTGAATACTGGGCCAAAAATGGACGGCCTGATTTTGCTCTACTTCTTTTATTTATTCTTCTCTTTTTCTCTTTCCTTTTGTTTTTAATTATAAAAACTAAAACTAAAACCTCACAATTAATTCAAACCACCTAATTAAACTATAATTAGTCTAATATCAATTTAAAAGAAATTAACAAACCTAAAACTAAAACTAAAATCAAACAGAGAAAATCGCAGTTTCTTTATGACTTTTTCATTTTTTTTGAAAGCCCAATTACTAATTAATCTAAAAATATATAGAATTAAATCCTAAATGCTCATGCAATATTTTTTGTACTTTTCACGGATTGAAAATGCACACACACATGCAAGCAATTAATAGAAATTACCATAAAAATCAATAAAATTAAAATAATTAAAAAAAAAATTTGTTTGACATTATGGGAGTAATTCATAGAGGGCAAAAATACGTGCTCATAGCTGTCCATCTTTGCTTGAAAACACGAAGTGTTTTCGTGCGAAGATAAGTGAGCAAATACGAGTAATTTTTGACCGTTTGAATACTTCGTGTGAAGCATTTTTTAAAAGTTTGACCGCACCCTACTTCTGAGGTTGCCTACATATCCTTGGCTAGAAATGAATTATGTTAGTGAAATTCGGGAAAGTTTGGTAGCTGGGACTATCGAGAAGCTGTGATTTCACTGATGTTGCTGCTATTTCTATTTGCTGAGCTCCTTATTACACCAAAATGGAAAGTAAAAACCTAAGCTAGCTATGCCTATCAACTACGAGTTACAAGATTCCTATCTATAAATCTCTTGAAGCTTGATCTTGAGTCTTTGTTGGCTCTTGCTACAAACTCCGATCTGAATCTTGATGCTCGTCAGCTGCATGTGCTGGTTCTTTCTTTATCTTTTTGGATCGATACAGGGACACGCGAAGCATGGTACTTCAATCATATCTTGAGCAGTCCGCATCCTTCTCCACTTCAGCACTATGAGTTTATTGCTTTGGATCTTTTTCTTCTTTTCTTTATTTTGGATTAAGACTCATTCTTCTGGTCGTCTCGAATCTTGTGCCTCGAGGTGAAACCTGCTCAGACACCCAAAACAAACAAACAAACGAAATTTTTCTGCCCCAGTTTTCACTAGGAAAATTTTGTTAGTTATTTCTAATTAAAACCTAAGCTACTTTTTTATTTAAAGCAATAAATATCAGGATTGGTTATCCTTGGGAATAGGGAATGAAGCCCTAAAAAAGTTATTGGGTTATGCCGTAACAGAAAAAGGGGTCCTCGAGTTATGCCGGGGAGGTCCATGGGTTATGCCGGGATAATGAAAAAGGTCCTTGGGTTATTCCAAGGAGGCCCATAAGTTATGCCGAGATTGAAAGAAAAAGGCTTCTTGTGTTATGCCAGGGAGGTCTAAGGGTTATCCCAGGATTGAAAGAAAAAGGTTCCTTGGGTTACGCCAGGGAGGTCCACGGGTTATGCCAGGATTGAAAGAAAAAAGGCTCTTTGGGGTATGTTATGGAGGTCCACGGGTTATGCCAGGATTTGATGAAAAGGGCTCCTTGGGTTATGCCATGGAGGTCCATGGGTTATGCTGGGATTGAAAGAGAAAGGCTCCTTGGGTTATTCCAGGGAGACTCGCGGGTTATGCCGGGATAGATCGAATAGGCTCCTTGGTTTATGCTACGTAGGTCCACGGGTTATGCCAGGATTGAAAGAAAAAAGGCTCCTTGGGTTATGCTAGGGAGGTCCACAGGTTATACTGGGATTTGAAGAAAAGTGCTACTTGGGTTATGGTAGGGAGGTCCACGGGTTATGTTAGGATTGAAAGAGAAAGGCTTCTTAGGTTATGCCAGGGAGATCCGCGAGTTATGCTGGGATAGAAGGGAAAGGCTCCTTGGGTTATTCTAGGGAGGTCCACGGGTTATGCCGGGATTGAAAGAAAAAGGCTCCTTGGGTTATTCCAGGGAGGTCCACGGGTTATGCCGGAATTTGAAGAAAAGGCTCATTGGGTTATGCTAGGGAGGTCCACGGGTTATGCCATGATTAAAATAAAAACTCTCCTTGGGTTATGCCAGGGAGGTACTCGGGTTTTGCTAGGATTGAATGAAAAAGGCTCCTTGGGTTATGCTAGAGAGGTCTAGGGGTTATGCCGGGATTGTAAGAGAAGGGCTCCTTGGGGTATGTCAGGGAGATCCGTGAGTTATGCAGGGATAGAAGAAAAAGACTCTTTGGGTTATGCCAGGAAAAAAGGAAAAAGATCCTAGGGTTATGCCGTGGAGAAAATGAAAAAGATCCTCGGGTTATGCAAGGGAGAAAAGGAAAAAGATCCTCGGGTTATGCCCAGGAGAAAAGGAAAAATATCCTCGTGTTATGCCGGGTAGAAAAGGAAAAAGATCCTTGGGTTATGGCGACGAAGTCCATAGGTTATGTTGGGGACGGACTAGGGAACGTGGACCTAGGTCAGAACGATATAGCTAGAGATTGGGGGCCCTATGCTACCATGATTTTTCGGGATTTTTTCTTTTTCACTTCTTCTTATTTCTTTCTTCTTCTTACTTTTATTTGGTAAAATGCATGAAGGAATTTGGGGAACACTTCCCTATTGGTCGGTTCCTTATTGTAATATTGTTTTAGTACTGGCGCATTTCCTTTCCCTTTTGGGTTGCACCTGCTTCTTGCATGGTTGCTTTGGATTACACCTATTTTAGATTTATACAAAAAACAATTGTTATTTTGAATCAGTGGTTGAGCCGGCCCAGTTTTCGTTGAGAACTTTACTACTTGCTGGCTATAAGGGTGAATCTCTTTTTAAACTGAGAGGACTCAACTTTTAGGATTTCCATGACGACTCGCTCATGCGGGCTCTGGCCTTTTCACTTTATTCTGTCCTTAAGACCTTTGTCTTTGACTTTCCTTCCTTTTAATAACTTTTCTTTGAAAGCATTAACTGTCATGGCCAGGCAGGATTAGCTTGACGCACCCGTTGAGGCCTGGTACCTTTCTTTAACTTTCGTCAGGTAGAGCCCTGTAATACCAGTCTTTCCACCTTTTCTTTGTATAAGTTTCGGGAACAGAGTTAGACTGAAAGGGATTCAAGGAAAAAGTAAACAAAAGGAGATAAAATGAATTTAAAGAGAAGTGTCCCTTTCGGGGAGAGGAGAAGGAATTATCTGGGGTGCGTGCAGACGTCAAATAGTCATGACATGCATCTTAGACTGGATGCCGAACCTGCACAAACTTTCCCAAATTCTCATAAACTCATTGACCCGAGTTTCAAAACTAGGGAATCTTGCCAGGACTCTTTTAATGGTGGGAGATATCTTCTTTCGACTGACAGCGCCCTTTGTGAGTTTTCGCCAATCGATCTCTCTCATTTCTCTTCTCACTGTCACCTTATGATGCCCGTAAGTTTTCACTAATAAGACTCTCTCGTTTTATTTGTCCTCTCATTGTCGACTTATAGTGCCCGTAGACTTTCACCAATAAGACTCTCTCATTTTATTTCTCTCAATTTGGAATTGCACCAAACTCCAATAATGATGGTTTTCACGTCCCCGCCTTTGCCAATTGATCGGAAGGATTTGGATAAGGTTTTTGGGTAAAAGGATTTCGGGCGGAAATACAACTTTGGAAATATTTTGGTGGGTTCATAGCCAAAATCATTATATCATCTGCCCCAGTTTTAACTTTTGGAGAAATTGGGATTTTTGTTTTGGTGTGATTGAACCCCATAGAGAGGCTGCCTACGCATCCTTTCGGAATCAAGTCTGACGTAGTTGAGGTAGTTTTTGTTTTGTTTTGTTTCTTTGTTTTTTTTTTGCTTTCGGGTTCCAAAGAGGGTAATCAAGGAAAAGTAACCGACTCTAAGGGTTTACGAAATATTGGTAGTGTTTGGATAGTGGGAAATCAAAGCCTTCGTCATCCCAATTGAACAAAGTCACTGCTACAAAAGCCTACACATAATACCTTTTTACTGCATCCGCGTTTACAGCTGCTACGGGATCATTTCCTTCGATATCACCCAAATACAGTGCTCCCTTCGGCAATATCTTTCTGATGATGTATGGGCCCTTCAAATTTTGAGCAAATTTTCCTTTGCTTCCTCGTGATGATGGAGAATGCGTCTTAACACAATTTGTCCCACTTCAAAATTTCTGGGCCGCACTTTCTTGTTATATGCATGAGCTATTCTTTGTTGGTACAACTGCCCGTGGCAGATTGCAGCCATTCGGTTTTCATCAACTAAGGTTAGCAGTTTCAAATGGGTCGTGACCAACTCATTGTCTTCAATTTCAACTTCAATAATGATCCAGAGAGAAAGAATTTCAACTTTCGCGGGTATTACGGCTTCAATGCCAAAGACCAAGAGGTATGGGGTTGCTCACACCGATGTGTGCACCGTAGTGCGATATCCTAGTAGTGCAAAAGGCAACATTTCATGCTATTGCCTGGAACTCTGAATCATCTTTCTCAAAATCTTCTTGATGTTCTTGTTTGCTACTTCAACGACACCATTGGATTTAGCCGGTAAGGAGTAGAGTTCCTATGCGTTATTTTGAATTGTTTGCATATCTCCTCCATCAAAAGGCTATTCAAGTTTGCAGCATTATCTGTGATGATAGATGCAGGAATGCCAAAACGGCATATGAGATTGGAGTGCACAAAATCTACCACAACCTTTTTGGTGACCGATTTGAGAGTGATAGCTTCAACCCATTTTGTGAAATAGTCAATGGAAACAGTATGAATCTGTGACCATTTGATGCTTTCGGTTCGGTTCGATTGGTCCTACAACATCTATGTCCCAAGAGACAAATGGCCAAGGTGCTGAAATGGGATGTAGTTCTGTAGGAGGTGCGTGACTCAAATCACCGTGCACCTGACATTAATGGCACTTCCAGACAAAGTTGAAACAATCCTTTTCCATTGTAATCCAGTAATAGCCCGTTCAAAGGATTTTCTTTGCTAAAACATAACCGTTCATGTGGGGTCAGCACACTCATTCGTGTACTTCATGCCTATTCGGTGTCAACACATCTTAACAAGTTGAGATCCGAGGTCCTCTTGTACAAGACATCACCACTTAAGAAGAAACCACTCACATGTCGCTTAATGGTTCTTTTTTTGTCTCCACTAGCCTGCTCGGGGTATTCCTATATTTTTAGAAAATTTTGGATGTCATGGTACCATGCTTGAGTATTTTGTTCTGCCTCTACTGTACTACATTAACCGTGTCTCTCCTTGATTTGGATTTCCAAAGGATCAATGTAGCCATTGCCTGGGTACGGAAACATCAAGGCCAGTGTGACGAGTGCATCCGCTAGTTCATTATGACAACTAGGGACGTACCTGAACTATATTGACTACAACCGCTTGCTAAGATCGTCGACGTGTTGTCGATAGGAATGAGCTTAACATCTCGGGTTTCCCACTCTCTCTGTGCTTGCCGGATAATCAAATCTAAGTCTCCCATGATTAGAAACTCTTCAATATTTTGGTCGATTGCCATGTTTATACCCATGATACAAGCTTCATACTCTACAGTATTGTTTGTGCAGAAAAATCAGAGCCTAGCTGTATCTGGCTAGTGCTGACTAGTGGGTGAGATTAAGATTGCCCCAATTCTGACACCTTTTGCATTTACAGCTCCGTCTATGAACATTTTCCAAGCAGCAGTATCTTTAGATATTACCTCGACCGAATTTACCTCTTCATTAGGGAAGTAAGTGTTCAATGGTTGGTATTCTTCATCTGCAATGCCTGGGCTTTCATTGTCGTGTGAGTGATATAGACTATGTCAAATTCACTGAGTAGAATCTGCCATTTTGCTAATCTCCCTGTGGGCATTGGTTTCTGGAATATGTATTTAAAAGGATCCAACTCGGTTATGAGGTAAGTGGTGTAGGATTGTAGATATTGTCTTAACTTTTGAGCGACCCAAGTTAAAGCACAACAGGTTCTTTCCAACAGGGTATACCTAGCTTTATAGCTAGTAAACTTCTTGCTTAGGTAGTAGATCGCATGTTCTTTCTTTCTGGTCACATCATGTTGTCCGAGGACATAACCGAAAGAATTTTCCAAGACCGTCAGGTACAAGAAAAGAAGCCTCCCTAGCTCTGGTGGGACCAAGACTGGTGGATTTGACAGATATTCCTTTATCTTATCAAAAGCTTATTGACATTCATCCGTCCATCCGATCGCCGCATCTTTCTTCAGTAATTTGAATATGGGCTCATATGTGGATGTCAACTGTGCAATGAACCGACTGATATAATTCAATCTACCCAACAAACTCATCATATCTTTCTTGGTTCTTGGAGGAGGAAAATCCCGGATAGACTTTATCTTTGTTGGATCTAACTCAATACCCTTCTGACTAACTACAAAGCCCAACAATTTGCCTGACAGGACTTCGAACGCATATTTTGCTGGGTTCAACTTCAAATCATATTGGCGCAACCGTTCAAAGAATTTTCTCAGGTCTCGAACATGGTTCTCCTGGGTTTCGGACTTGATGATTACATTGTCCACATACACCTCTATCAGTTGATGCATGATATCATGGAAAATGGAGGTCATGGCCATTATGTAAGTTGCCCGATCATTCTTCAGAACAAATGGCATGACTTTGTAATATTAGGTTCCCCAAGGTGTGGTAAAAGCTATCTTTTCGGCATCTTCTTCATGCATCAACACCTGCTGATATCCTACGTAACAATCCACAAAGGACTATATCTCATGCTTGGCACAGTTATCAACAAGGATGTGAATGTTGGGTAAAAGGAAGTTGTCTTTGAGGCTTGCCTTGTTTAAATATCTATAATCTACACACGCCTAGGTATTTCCATCATTCTTTGGATCTGGGACTACATTAGATAGACATGTGGTGTACCGGACCACTCGAATTACCCCTACTTTCAACTGCTTTGTGACTTCTTCTTTGATCTCATCACTGATGTCTGTTTTAAACATTCTTTGCTTTTGCTGGATTAGAGGGCAACCGGGGAAGGTCAGCAACTTATGAACCATAAAGTCAACACTTAGCACTGGAATGTCGTCGTACGACCTAGAAAACACATCCTTGAACTTAAACAGGAGTTGGATTAATGCATCCCGAGTTTTCTCATCCGTGTGATTTCTTATTTTGGTCTCCCTGATTTCTTTATAACTTCCCAAGTTAACCAGCTCGGTATCATTTAAGTTTTGCTTAGGTTTATTCTAAAATTTTCCAACTCTCAATTTATTTCCCTAAAAGCCTCTTCTTCATTATATTACAGTTCTTGGTTCATTATTTCACAATTAGACAACGTGTTTGGATCTGGGCATGAAGTCCACAAGCATGTCGTGTTATTTAAAGACGTATTATTAGAACTGAAAGAAGGAATAAAAGAGAAAAATAGCAAGATTAGAAAGAATAAAGAAAGATGAACGATGAAATAATGATTTCATTTCTTTAAATTTGAAGATAACAGGGTTTACATTTGAAAATTAAAAGACAAGAAATTAAAGAAAACACCCGAGTTACACCCTGGAATAACTCGCGATGCAGAAAAAGTGGCAAGACAAGTCTACAAGGACTCCCGCCTGATTGGGAATGGCGTAGCCTTCCAATTCTGTAGCTTGGCGTCTAGTCCCATGTATAGTACCTCAACGGTTCATGAGCCCTCTCACGACTGAACCATGTGGATTTCATATAGTATATTTCTCATTGCCCCATAGATGTCTTCCATCTCCTCAACCGTAGAGGCCCCATCATCCTATTTTTCATCGTATTTTGGCTTGACAAAGGTCTTGTAGAGATGTGGTTGCGGCTGCAGTAAAACCCATCGGTCATTCTTTCTATCATCAGCCCATCTTATATCAACTAGAGTGGGTTGGAAGCGTACTACGAAGAATTTTTCAGTAGCAGGCAGGGTAACTGGTTTAGCTATTCCTTACAGTGATTTACTGAGTCCCTTCCCCGGTTTGAAACCATGTCGGATCATTTCTTTCGCCAACATGATTGATGTATTGGAGAGGAAGGGTTGGGGGCAAGGGTTTCCTTCTTCGTACTGATCTGCCACCACAACTTCAAATGCCTGGTAAACTATGTGCTCGTTTCTTTCTCTTACTTCAAGGCATAGAACTGATGGGTCCCAATAAATGACCCTGTACGACTGAAGGGCATATTCCACGTCTTGGTGGGGGTAATAGTGCCAAGGGGTCCTTTCTGAGAATAAGGAATTTGGAGTATGGTGTTTTCTTATACCCGATGTTGCCATGGATGTTTCTTCCTTTTTCTTACCCTTTGCTACTCCTCTAGACCCACCCTGAATGGATTGGAAGGTAGCTCTGATAGCGGATTGGCTTAGGATCCGACCCATTTTCAACCTTCTCGCCAATCTTGATGGCTTCAATAAATTGTTTACCCATTGCGGACATCATATTTTGGAAGTAGTCGGCTTCTTGGGCTTGAAAGAAAACTGTGACCATTTCAATCTTATCCATGGGTGGCTTTACCCTGGAGGCCTGCTCACGCCATTTAACTGCGTACTCTCAGAAGCTTTCCAAGAATTTCTTTTTCAAGTTTGTCAATGAGTTCCTATCCGGAGCAACATCAATGTTATACTGGAACTGCCTGATGAAATCTCTAGCAAGATCATCCCAGATGTGCCAGCATGATATATCCTCGTCCATGTACCACTCAGATACGATGCCAACCAGATTTCTCCGAAATAGTCCACGAGGAGTTCTTCCTTTCCACCGGCTCCTCGTACGTGGTTTCAATATCTCTTGAGGTGATAAATAAGATCACAATGTTCATCGTACTTTTCAAATTTTGGGGTTTTGAATCCCAATGGTAGATGCACGTGCGGTAACATGCATAAGTCGGCATAGGACACACTTTTCTGTCCACTCAAACCTTGTATCCTTTTGAGACTTTGTTCCATTCTTCTCATCCTCTTTGCAATTTCTTCTTGTTCGAGGTTTTTAGGAGTTTTTTATTGTCCCGTGGTGAGCTCGAATTGAGGTGGCTGAGGAGAAGTATAAGTAGGGAACCAAGGAGGCTCTATCTGGAATGTGGGCATTTGAAATGTAAAGGCTGAAGGATCAAAGTTGGGCCTAGGCATGGTAGGTTGTGTAGTAAAGGAGCACGGGGGAGCAGTGAAGATGTTTGAAGCCGCTCCTGAACCGAACACCTGGGAGCGGACCTCAGAAGGTGTTCCAATAAAATGGGCCGAGATGGTTGGATATCCGAGTGGGGTGTTAGGGTGTCTAATCGGGACATTGGAGGTTCCACCCGTCCTAGGGAAAAGCTCGGGAAATCCAGGAATTGTGCTTGGTGTCTCTCTTCCATTTGAGCAAGCATCCCACATTTCCATCATGCGAAAATGTAGTAACTTATTTTCCTCAGCAATCATTGATTCCGAGGTCGGGATGCCCGAGATCGGGCTCTTTTCGATGATACGAATTGCTGGCAGAGTGATTTCTAAAGATATTTCAACGCTACCTTTCGATATCGTGAAGTATGGATGCGACGCCAGACTACCACAAAACCAACGACTTTTACAATAGAACCTGGACTTGACAGTAGACAACCAATTGGCTAGTGTGAAACAAATAACACATAGGTAATCTCACGTTAGAGTGTAATGCACCTATACAGTTAAACATGTTTCTATATGTTTCACCACGGTTGCATGTTTCATCCAGTTTTTCTCACTTTGCCATATTTTCTTTTCTAGCCTCATTCGTTATTCTTTATTTACACTTCTTTTTTTTTATATTTTTTATTTAGATTATTTAAAAAACATGATCGGATCTATTGAGGATTGCCTACATATCACGACGCCGCGTGAATCAGATCATAACGTAGTTCAAATAAGTCTATGTGAAAAGTAAAAGAACAATTTTTAGTTTTTCTTTTCATTAATACCGAATTACATACAACTTTAAGGCCTGATATGTCTTTTCTGGAAATTTTAAAAATTGTCTCGAAACAGGCACTTCTAAAATGAAAAGTATAGACTAGAAAAAAAAGATAAAATCAAGAAAAAATCAATGCCTCCAATCCTGCCCTTGGAACACCTCCTGGCCTTGCATCGGACCTACTTGCTATGTCATCTTGAAGCTGATTGAGTTCTTCCATTATCTGCCGGATGCAGATCATTGCAGTAGAAAAAAACATGGATCTTGTCATGTCTTCGCATGCACTACACTTCATTGCAATGTAGATAGAAATCCTTTTGACCCTCTCTCTTACATTGCCCTTGTCTTGCAGCAGACGCCCAATCTATTGGGATCTAGCCTCCAAAACCTGGATGGCATTGTGGGTTTGCTCTTGCAAGCGATGCAGATCCTCTTCCAAACGGTCCATCATAGCGTAACAAAGCCTTTCGGCTTTGAAATCCTTGTCTTGTTTAGCCATTTCAACTCTGAGGTTGCCAATTGCCTTTCCCAACCTGCGACTCCTCTCTCATATCGTTCTTCTATCTGTCGAATGAAAGTTGCACACCCTTCGACATTTTTAGCCAACGTTGCTCGTGTTTTTGCTAGTTCAGACTCAGCTTTCTGAAGGTCATCTTAACAATCACGCACTATTTAAGTAAGGTTGTACATGAGCCTTTCGTCTTTCCTACTTCGGCTTGGATTCTTGGCTATAATTTGCAACTGTTGAACTTAGTCCGTAAGAGCTTCATTTTCTTAAATTAATATTCTTATTTGTCCCTCGGCCTCTTGCGCCTGTAAATCATTGTTGAAAGCAACAGTTCTCAACTCTTCTCATAAACCATGGACGGTGGCCTGGTATCCCTTTTCCTTTTCACCTAGGCTAACCTCTCTTGAATTTTGTCATCAAAGGCTTGAACAAGGAGCCTTTTAATAGGCCTCACTGTTTTGGGTTCAGGCTTTGGCTCCATATAAAATCTCACTTTGAACCAAGCAGCATAATTCGGATCTACTTCACCCTTCGCCGAGTTTGGTACCAGGGTGTTACTTTTCAGATACCAACCACAAGTCCAATCTCTTTGAGCTAAAGCCTCAGGTATCATTGCCTCTGGGTGCAGTTCAATGACATGAGTTCTTATGTCTGCTTCTTCGAGTATTATCTGGTATCTTCCTAGTTGCCTCAGAACTCTTTACGGTGCATATGGTTGTATACTCCTCGCCCCCATCATCATCAAGTAACCCTTGGAAGAGGTCATGTATATGACTTCCGTCATCAAAATCCATCCTATGGTCCACTCGATTTGATTCGCGCTCAATTTTCTAAAATAGGCAACCCAAGCTTCAAACCCTTCCGACAGTTTGTAATCTCCCACTCATTCCTCGTACTTTTTGATGAAATTGTTCCCATCTGAAGCATATCTCATAAACTTAGGATGACGGTGAAGGTGCTCAATCATCCACATCTGAAGAAAAATACTACAACCTTCGAAAAACTGTTCCCCATATTTACACAATGTTAATGCTCGGTAAATGTCTTCCAGCACTAATGGGACGAGTGTGTGGTCTTTTTTGTCAACAATGACCTGCGCGATCCTGGCCATACGAAGGTCTATAGTACCTGTTGCTCCCAAACACACACGCAAGTATACGTGGTTGTACAAGTAATAAAGTGTAAGTCAAGTGCCAAACCCACAGAAACTTATATCAACTACCCATTAATGCGTCAATATTGTCATTTCGTCAAGACAAATTCCAATTCAAGATATTTAATTATGCTAATTATACTATTAAATAACAACTAAATTATCAAGTATCAAGTTGATTGTTGTGTGTAATTAATAGAGACAAATATTCCAGGGTTGTGATTTTTCACCAATTGTAATGTGTTCGAACTAACTATCTCCTTCATACGATTCACTCATGGTTATTAATTAGTCGATAAATGCTCTCATAGCCTTCTCCCGAAGTACTAATCACCTATCTTTAATAGCTCAACGTCCATATTCCTACGAAATCAATCTATTAAAAATGCAGTAAAATCACAACATTCAATTAAGAAAGGTGATTAGATATATTCCTATCCTAACCACAAATCCGCTCCCCTTGAGGGTTAAGATCTTCCTCTCTTTAATTCTTCTCTATTCAAGACATGGCTTTTCCAAGCATAGCATAGATACTAAATAAGACTTAACTGTTGGCCAAACAATTAAGTAATTAAACATAGAATTAAAGAAACAACTATATACGAATGAATTATAATCAAGATCAAGTTAGTTTCAAACCACAATAATTATGGCTACATCACAACCCCAGAATAATAGATGTTTTAGCCACTCATATTCATATAAAAGTCAACAATCATAATCTCAAACACAAGATGAACAAGTAAGTAAAAGAATGTTTGAAGAATACTCTTTTGATTGTTGCTTCATGGTAGAATTCTTCTTCCTCCTCCTTAGCTTCAAGAGTCTTCAATGGGAGTCTTCTCTCTTCTTCAATAGTATTTTCCTACTTAATTCCTTCCAAAATCTGATCTATCCCATTATGCAACTTTTTCTTCTTTTATTCCTTAGTGGATTCCACCCCATTTGACAAAATAGTCACTCAATGATTCAATTCCGGAACTGAACTAGCGTGGGCGCGCTAGTCCCGCGCTACTGCCCGCGCATGTGAGGTTTCATTCTGCCGGAAATTCTGGACTAGTGCGGACGCGCTAATACCTGCGCTAATTCCCGCGCTACTGGGGTTTTTGCTCTTTTGTTCTTTTTTCTCAAATTTCCACTTGATTACAATCGTAAACTCTCAATTGCTTAATTAACTCTCGTGAGACATTAAAATCACAATTAGAGCTAACTTTAACATTAATTATACTTGTATGACAGTAAATACTTCTTAATTTAGAGCATATATATATTGGCTATATTATACAATTTAGGCCATTATCAACACCCCACACTTAATTTATTGCTAGTCCTCGAGTAATCCACTATATTATTCTAGAGATTTTCTTATTCAAACATACCCTTAACGTTTTACACCTCGAACATTGTACATTCATAAAACCTAGTAGTGAAAAATCATAGCGTTTAAGTTGAATCTCAAATGCCATGCAAAATTCAACTTCCTCAACTTACTCAATTCAGAGGTCAAGATTTATGCCATTCTGTTACAAATCATATGCTCTCACCATTATACCCTCAAAAACTATTTGGATTGTACTCCAACCATTCGAATGGTATACTTGTTGTCACAACCCAAACCCCGATCGTGATGGCGCCCAAAACATTGCTAGGCAAGCCCAACCATGTTATCCATTAAACCAGCCAATTATTAATTACAGATGATCAATTAAGCTTAAATGGCATGTTTTCATATCAAAATGATAAACGTGGAAGTAGAAGCATACAGAATACGGTCCCAACCAAATCATGGTGTCACAAGTCTGAGCCTCTACAAATGAAATATCCTATACCAACAAGTCTAGGCAAAATGAAGACAACAAAATGATAAAGAAGGAGAAAACAAGTTCTGCGGACGTCGGCAGCTACCTCGAAGTCTCCACGGGATAGAAATGAGTAAGCAGCTGCGACAGCTCAACTGCTCTCTGGCCCCTGTGAATCTGCACAAAACTGCAGGGGAGTGGGGTGAGTATATTTCATCTCAGTGAGTAATAGTAATAAACAATAACTAAAAATAAGAACACCTGTACTATCACTAAACAGTTCTAAGGGTAACCTCACAGGTAAGTCATCTCTATAATGAATACCCCTATCTCCAGTCCACATCTATCTCACCAAGGTCCCACTCTGGCCTAGTCCTCACTCTGATCACTAGTCCACATCTATCTCATCTAGGTCCCACACTGACCACATCCTCGCTCGTACCACTACGGTATACATCCATCTCAATATATGGAGACATATACATCTGTCTATAACATATAAATATTTCAGTATATATATGAATATGAATAAGTATAATGCTGCGGCGTGCAGCCCGCTCCAATACATATACCGCTGCGGCGTGCAGCCCGCTCCATTTAACGTCGACGACGCTCACTTAACGTCGACAGACTTCGGAGGGGCTCCCTAGGCCCAAGTGCTATGATACTGCGGTGTGCAGCCCGATCCATACATATACACTGCGGCGTGCAGTCCGATCCAATATATATCTATACATATATAACTATACTGCTACGGCGTGTAGCCCGATCCCATGATATACACCAGCGCTCACTGAGAATGTGTGCAGACACAGTCACCGAAGGGGCTCCTACAGCCCAAGCGCAATAGTACTGCGGCGTGCAGTCTGATCCAATATATATACTGTTGCGGCGTGCAGCCCGATCCAATATAGATGTATATATAATATCTCAAAGTAGGTCCTCAACCCTATCCCAGTCAGTATAGACTTTGCCTCTCAGGCCCAATATAATATCTCGTAGTGGGTCCTCGACCCTATCTCAGTCAGTATAGACTTGGCCTCTCAGGCCCAATATAATATCTCATAGTGGGTCCTCGACTCTATCTCAGTCACTATAGACTTGGCCTCTCAGGCCCACTCAACAAGAACAAGAAATTCCACCCTAGGTAGTCTCTCTCAAAGTACACATCTAGAACTAGCTCATGATATGCTTTACAACTATACTACGACTGAGTGTATGTATCCAGCATGATATAATACGGTTGAGTGTATGTATCCAGCATAATATACTACGGCTGAGTGTATGTATCCAGCATGATATACTACGGCTGAGTGTATGTATTGTCACACCCCCTTTTTTTTTACCACAACAAACTTTTCCACTAAACCCTCTTAAATAAATAAAAGAATTTAGTAAAAACAACTTGAAAAGGGTTTTTCAAATTTGAAAGTGACAAAAATTTGTGTTTAAAAAGGAAATAACTCACAGTCGCCACCTGAAATTGATTTCGGTGTGCCAGGCCACCGTTTTTAAAATGATTTTCCTTTAAAACAATTTAGACTTCAAAACTAAGTCTGCACCAGAGATTCGGGTAAGGGGGTTCATTTGACTCGGGGAGAAGGTGTTAGGCATTCCCCGAGTCCCGTAAAGGTCACGGTTGCGTACTTGATCAAGTTGGCTTTCAAAACATTCAAATTGAGGTAAAACACATAGAAATAAAATAAACACACAAGAAACTCGAGGTCGTCCCCACCTAATAAAAGGAAAAAAAAAGAAAAACTAAAATTCTAAATTATCCTACATTACTTCTTCAACGATGTTCACCACGGCCTACAAAATATTTACATGGTCCTTCGGGGCCTACCCCGGATAATAATATGTACAGATCCCTCGGGGCATTCCCCGGATATATTTGACTAAGGGAACGACCTCTCACCTCGGAACAAAATCCTAAAGCTTGCCTACCCCGGTGATGACGGCCTAGCATGCTCCTAGCGTTTAATAATTAACTAGAGTAACCCAATAATATTGTTCTTTATATCCGAGCCCCCATAGTATTTCAAACGATTTGTTTTCATTTAATTTTGATAGAAACGAATTAAGAACCTATCTAATCTAATTTTTCAGTAAGCGCGTCACCAAGTAACAATTTGGAAACACAGTAAGCACGAGTAATTGAATCCAAAACTAGAGCAAGCTTGACATGGTCCATAAACACATAAAGAAAATCTTCACAAATAACTGAAGCAACAACATAGAAGAGGAGGAGATGAACCTCAAATGAATCTGAAAATTAATTGTGAGGCAAATTTGGACGAACAGCGAATTGGAATTCGGATCGGCACCGGGTCTTCGACTCCAAACTCGACCTCAATCGCACTGAACAATGAAAATATAGCGACGAGTCAGTTGAACGGATTTCGGCTTCACAATGTAAACTGCTTCAATAACTCCATATTTACACAGAAATGCCTCAACTCTTTGTATACAAGTCAGATGGCAAGCGTTAGGACAACCCCTCAAATATGAACCTCAAACCAAAAACACAGATGCAACTTTGCACTGAAAACCTCACCGTAAAGCTCACCAATCTCAGATCGGAAACCTCAACCCTTCAACGATGACTGAAACCGGAACGGACTGAACTCAACAACCTTGATTTTGTAGAAAACTCAGACGGAGACATAATCAATTAGATTTGAAGCTGAAATTTCAGTCAATTAATATGCCCAAAAAATGAAATATAATTGTGGAAGCACGATAGACGAGCCTCGAAATTCAGTGACAAACAAATGACGAAAATACGAGCTTCAAAAGCACTTGGTAGGCAGCAATGATCCAAACCAAAGAGAACTTGGAAAACATAAGCTTCATTAAAATAATTCCTCAACGTAACAATGGAAAGAAATCAGATATACACAACTCTCGCTTCTGTAAACCAACAAGAAAGAACAAAAAATTAAGAAGTAACTTTCGACCGGAACTAAAACTTGGAACCTCGACGAACACTGGCGACTGCCTCGCCCCATCGAACACCCATTTAAACTCCACTCCATTTCGGAAGCTCGACGACAACCACAAATCGACACCAGAAAATTCAAAACCCAATTCGAAGCTACTGTTCACTCGATTTCAAATTGAAATTCATCACAGAAAGGGGTTACAAGGAGCTCGTCGCTGGAGGTTTGTGTTGCCGGTGTACATATGTGGTCGCTCTGGGAACCGGGCGACTGGTCATCGACAGACTGGACTGGTCGATGACTAAGAGCGACGGAGTTTGGAGAAGGCTGCTGGTTTGTGGAATTTCAGAGGTGTCATTTAGGTTAAGACGAGGATCAGAAGATGGAGGAGATGTGGTGGCGGCTGTGTATTTTCCGGCAATTTTGAAGCTTTGGGCGGCGGTGGCTGGTCTTTCTTTACCTAAAACCCTAGGGTTTCTTGTTCACGAAGAAGGTGGCGGCTTGGGGGTTCTCCTACTAGGGTTTGCTGGTGTGAGTTTTGTTCTGAAGGAGACAAGGTCATGGTGGGCGGCTGGGTTCTTTCAGCTTCTCTTTCTCCTTCAGGGCTGTTGGCGAGAGAGAAAAATAGAAGTGGCGGCTGGAGCTTTTTTTTAGGCTAGGTTTTTTTCTTTTTGTCTAATGTTATCCCTGGTGAGGGAGATGGGTAGGGTTTTTTAGGGGATTTGATTAAAGACCAAAATGGGCGGGTCGGGTTTTGTTGAAAATGGGTCAAGGGTGTTGGGTAAGGTATTTTGGGCTTTAAAATTTGGGCTTAAAGTCTAAAAATTGCAAAATACTACTAGAATCCTATTGAAATTAAAATAACTAAATATTTTAAAAATACGACTTTTAAAAATTGCGCGGGTCAAAAATTACGTGCTTACAGCTGCCCCTCTTTGCACGTAAACACGAAGAGTTTTCGGAGCAAAGAACTATAAGCAACGTAATCAATTTATGACCCGACGCTTATTTGGAAGAAGATAAAGATGGCTAAAAAGATTGTGACCGAGCCCTGGTATCTGAGCTGCCTACATATCCTCGGCTATAGAGGAATCTCATCACGTGTTGTTCAAAAGTGAATGAGATGATGGAGTTTACCGAGGTGGAGAGTCAAGTCGAGTGCCGTCGAGGTTCCAGTCCACGGTCCTGTTATTACATCAAAATCAGAAAATGAAAAAGGCTAACTAAACCTGTTAACTATGAGTTACAAGATTCCTATCTATAAGTCTTCTGAAGCTTGATCTTGATTCTTGAATGGTTCTTCATGCAGACTTCAGATCTGAACCTTGATGCTCGCTAGATGTAGGTGTTAGCTCGTTTTCTTCTTCTTTTCGAATCAAAACTGGACATCCAATGCTTGTGACTTTAGTCATGTCTTTAGCGATCCACCTCTTGTCTCGGCCTCTGCATTTTGGACTCACCTCCCTTTTCTCTTTTTTCTTGAAATTACTTGTGTTGATCACCTCGGATTATTGACTCGCATTCTTGCCGCGAGCTTCTGCTACTTCTAGCATGAACCGATTTCTGAAATGATTTCCCTCGTTGTCCAGGTGGGCGTCTGACATTACAACAAAACAGACAAAACAAAAGAAATTTTTCTGCCCCAGTTTAGGATTCGGGCATAAATCTGAATGTTAATTGGATCATGCTACCTACAGAGCTCTCAGAGTTTGAAAGTTAGATCCCATTATCCAGGAGGGTCCTGAAAATTCTAAAATTATATCCCATTATCCAGGAGGGTCCTGAAAATTCAAAAACTAAATCCCATTATCCAGGGAGGGTCCTGAAAATTCTAAAACTAAATCCCATTATCCAGGAGGGTTCTGAAAACTTAAAATTAAATCCCATTATCCAGGAGGGTCCTGAAAACTTTAAACTAAATCCCATTATCCAGGAGGGTCCTGAAAATTCTAAAATTAAATCCCATTATCCAGGAGGGTCCTGAAAATTCTAAAATTAAATCCCATTATCCAGGAGGGTCCTGAATATTCTAAAATTAAATCCCATTATCCAGGAGGGTCCTGAAAATTCTAAAACTAAATCTCATTATCCAGGAGGGTCGTGAAAATTCTAAAACTAAATCCCATTATCCAGGAGGGTCCTGAAAATTCTAAAACTAAATTCTAAAACTAAATCTCATTATCCAGGAGGGTCCTGAAAATTCTAAAAGTAAATCCCATTATCCAGGAGGGTCCTGAAAAATCTAAAATTAAATCCCATTATCCAGGAGCGTCCTAAGAATTCTAAAATTAAATCCCATTATCCAGGAGGGTCCTGAAAATTCTAAAATTAAATCCCATTATCCAGGAGGGTCCTGAAAATTCTAAAATTAAATCTCATTATCCATGAGGGTCCTGAAAATTCAAAAATTAAATCCCATTATCCAGGGAGGGTCCTGAGAACTTAAAACTAAATCCTATTATCCAGGAGGGTCCTGAAAATTCTAAAATTAAATCCCATTATCCAGGAGGGTCCTAAAAATTCAAAAATTAAATCCCATTATCCAGGAGGGTCCTAAAAATTCAAAAATTAAATCCCATTACCAGGAGGGTCCTCAGAACTTAAAACTAAATCCCATTGTCCATGAGGGTCCTAAAAATTCTAAAATTAAATCCCATTATCCAGGAGGGTCCTGAAAATTCTAAAATTAAATCTCATATTCTAGGAGGGTCCTAAAAATTCTAAAACTAAATCCCATTATCCAGGAGGGTCCTGAAAATTCAAAAATTAAATCCCATTATCCAGGAGGGTCCTGAGAACTTAAAACTAAATCACATTATCCAGGAGGGTCCTGAAAATTCTAAAATTAAATCCCATTATCCAGGAGGGTCCTGAAAATTCTTAAATTAAATCCCATTATCCAGGAGGGTCCTGAAAATTCAAAAATTAAATCCCATTATCCAGGAGGGTCTTGAGAACTTAAAACTAAATCCCATTATCCAGGAGGGTCCTGAAAATTCTAAAATTAAATCCAATTATCTAGGAGGGTCCTGAAAATTCTAAAACTAAATCCCATTATCCAGGATGGTCCTAAAAATTCTAAAACTAAATCCCATTATCCAGGAGGATCCTGAAAATTCTAAAATTAAATCCCATTATCCAGGAGGGTCCTGTAAATTCTAAAATTAAATCCCATTATCCTGGAGGGTCCTGAAAATTCTAAAATTAAATCCCATTATCCAGGAGGGTCTTGAGAACTCTAAAATTAAATCCCATTATCCGGGAGGGTCCTGAGAATTCTAAAACTAAATCCCATTATCCATGAGGGTCCTGAAAATTCAAAAATTAAATCCCATTATCTAGGATGGCCCTGAAGATTCAAAAATTAAATCTCATTATCCAGGAGGGTCCTGAAAATTCTAAAATTAAGTCCCATTATCCAGGAGGGTCCTGAAAATTCAAAAATTAAATCTCATTATCCAGGAGGGTCCTGAGAACTAAGAATGAACTTACCTGAGCCATGCTCCCATCTTGGAGGATTCTGAATGGAATTTTTGCTCCTTGAACCATGCTTTTCCATGGGAGGTCCCTGTGGACTTAAAAATTTCTTGCCCCTGCTTTAGACAAATAAAATCTGGTTAGTTTGAAAATGTGGTGGTTAGTTTGTGGCATCATTGCTGAGTGTCTGCTTCTGTCGTTGCCATGTTTCATCTTGATTAGCTGCATCAGGCTAGCAAAGAGTTGTTCGACCTTTTGATTGGAATTACACCACAAAACCTCTGACTTGATTCTCTCCAATTCACTTGTTACATTGTATTTTTATTTTGAGAGGTGCTGAATCTTTGTATTTTCTCAAAATTCAAGATCCACTCAACTGCCTGAACCTCAATTATCACCATACTTCTAAATCATGTCAATTGTGATGTGCATGGCCAAACTCCGCTTTGTGTAATTGGAAAGCTGGTGGCAAATTTTAAAGCCATTTCTCACTTGTTCTGGCCAAACAGACTCAAGAAGGGACTCTAACAAAACGAGAGGAACAAAATAAGGGACAAGGGAAAGAGATGATACTTAACAAGAAAATTACTAAGCAGAAACTTATCAGATGTGGATATCATCTCTAATGACCATGACATGCACCTTTGGACTAAGTGGCCTAATCTCTCAAACAAGTCTAATATTCAACCCTTGTTGTACCTCTTCGCCGTGAAACTGGGCTTTAGCGCTTCAATTGTCCCATTTTATCCACAATCCTTAGTCGACTTGTAGTGCCCTGGAGGGTTTTCACCATCAAGCCTCTCTCATTTTGCACTTTGTCTCAACTCACCGTCGCCTTACGGTGCCCCTGAGGGTTTTCACCGATAAGACTCTCTCATTTTATCATTTTCTCTCATTGTTCTGAGAACGAAGGTATTACCCATGATGAAGGGAGATTATACTTTCACCAACACTTGATATTGCATCCTCAATGATTGGTCGGAGGGTCTTTCTTTGGACCGTAATGTAGGCTTTTGGACTGGGTTAGAAAGAAAGGGTAGCATGAAGGCTCAAAATAATTCAAGATGAAAGGGTTCAAAATTACAACTTTTGGATTCGGGTCTTTAGGTAAAATTAAAACTTCTGCCCCAGTTTCATGAAGTTTGGGGAATTTTTTTTTTGATTTTTCTTTGATGGGATTTCTTAAAAAAATCTGCCCCAGTATTGAGTTTGGGGGATTATGAAATATTTTATTTGGTATGACCGAACCGTAAGGTTGCCTACGTATCTTGTGGTGACAAGAATCAGGTCGAACGTAGTTCAAAAGACTACTTTTTGTTACTATTTCTTTCTCTTTTTTTTCTTCTTTTTTTTGTCGTTTTTTTTCTTTTCTCATTTTTTTTCTTCTTTTTATCTCTTCTTTTTTTTTTTCTTTTTATTTTCTAGGTCCTGACTCTATTTCCGATTCCAAAAGAGGGGTACGAAACAAAAATTAGGGCTCAAAATGGGTAGCAAAGGATAAAAGTGTTTGGGTAGCAGAATAAAAAGCCTTCGTCATACCAAACTTTGAGAATGCCAAGTACAAGTGTGCAATTGAAGATAAACAAACAAATCACACATAGTATATATTGATGATATCAACACAAACAAAAAGTGACAATGGGCAATACCTTTGTCCTGATGAATGATCCTTGCCAGTTCAAAGCAGACTTGATTCAAACTTATCTTGATGCAGAAGAATGCATTTCAGCGCTGACTGATTTACCTCAAACTGCTTGAGAATCATTTCCTTGTTGTATGCTCTTATCAACCTCTTGATTTCCAGACTTGCTGCCTCAGTTTCACTCAATTCAAGCTTTAGTTTATCTCAGAATGCATGAATCCTTACTTATTTCCTCAAATGCCTCTTTTGTCATGTTCAAAACTGTGCCATTGCTTCATGATCAAACTAGCTTTCAAGATCAGGCTGAGAATTATGTGTGCATGTCATGTCACTTGAATTAGGACGAAGAGAACTATGAGAGAAAAAGTAACCTAAACAAAAAATGACCAAGACTAACAGAAAACATGATATTGCATTAGTCAGATGGTGAAAGGGGTTTGAAGAAAACAAGCAAAACCGACATGGGTTGCAACCCTGGAACAATCCTAAATAGCATTAGACGAGTTACTACAACTAAACAAACTAGACATAATGAGAAGAAGAAGAGTTGGTGCCACAAGATAATATCCGGATTACAACTCTGAAATAACCCGGACAAGCAAAAATGATAGTAAAATAAACCACCAAAACTCCTCCCGCCCAACCAAGAAAGGAGTGTCTTTCCAATTACCAAGCTCAACATATTAGCCACTAGATTGCACATCAAAATTACCGGGACCTTCACCAATTTCAATATCATTAACTTCAGCCAGCAACTTCCCAAGAGGATTTTCACACTCCATGTCACCATGCATCTTTCCCACAAAGCTTGCATCATGTGCAGGTAAAGAATTCCGTGCAATGTTTGGGTATCTGGAGCTGAGAATGTGTGACGACCCAAAGGGTCATCACTTATTTAATTAATCATTTCGAGCTTCTGAGGCCTTGAAAACCTCATTCTATGTTGCCTCGATTTACGTGCACGATCCGAGCATGTAGCCGGAAAGATTTGGTGATAGAAAATATGAATTCTATGAGAAATTTGGATAAAAATGATATTAATATTGATATGGTTGACTTCGGTCAACATTTTTAGTAAACGGATCCGGACCCGAGATTGGATGGTCCCGAGAGGTCCGTAGAAAAATATGGGACTTGGACATGCGTCCGGAGTCGAATTCTGAGGCCTAGAGCCCAAGTTATGAATTTTTATGTGAAATTGTTTTTGATGTAATTATTAAAGGAAATAAATTAATTGACCTTGGTATCGGGCTCGTATTTTGGTTCCGACGCCCGGTACAAGTCTTAAATATTATATATGTGATTTCTGTAAAGTTTGGTGACATTCGGATGTCGTTTGAGATGTTTTGGACCTTGAGTTCCAAGTTAAGAAGTTTTGAAAATCAAAAATATGAAAATCATGAGTTTGAGGCTTGATTTGATTAAAACGAAGTGGTATTGGCGATGTGATCGCACGAACAAGTTCATAATGTGTTTTTGAGGTTATGTACATGTTTGGTTTGGAGCCCGGGGGGCTCGGGTAAAGATTTGATAGGCCGTTGGATGAAATTCTGAATTTTTGAACTGCTGGTTTTTCACCCAGTTGTTGGCTTCGCAATTGCGAAGAATTTCTCGCAATTGCGAAGGGGACAGTGTAAGGCAAGGCTCGCAAATGCGAACCTTGATCGCAAATGCGAAAATGCGAAGCCAGCCTTGTTCGCAAATGCGAACAATTGTTCGCATTTGCGAAGGTCCCCAGTGCTTGCCTATGTTCGCAAATGCGAACAAAAGTTCGCAAATGCGAACATTCCCCATACTGCCTTGGTTCGCAAATGCGAACCATTGTTCGCAAATGCGAACACTGCCTTATACAGCATGTGTTCGCAAATGCGATCATTAGTTCGCAAATGCGAACACTCCCTTGTCTGCCAGTGTTCGCAAATGCGAACAAATGTTCGAAAATGCGAACTTCCCAGCCTTAGCTTATTTTTCAAACTCCAGAAATTGGTCGGGGTTCGCAATTGCGAACCCATGTTCGCAAATGCGAACACAGAGACCTGAAAAACACGAATTTCGGTCATTTCTTCACTTTTTACAAAACCAAAACACCCATTTGCGATTCTTCAAGGATTTCTTCTTCATCAAAACGATTGTAAGTCACTTTTTACTTAATGCTTTCAATTCCTAACATCATTAAACATGTTTTTCATAAGAAATCAAAGATTTTCATGGTAAAATTCTTGTTTTTGTTAAGAAATAGGTTTTTCATAAATTGGGGAATTGGACCTCGAATTGAGGTCCGATTTTGAAACAAATCATATACATGAACTCGTGGGGGGATGGGTAACCGGATTTTGGTCCTAACCCCGAATTCCGACCATGTGGTCCCGGGGTTGAAATTCACTATTTCGGGCAGAATGTTGTAAAAGTTGTATTTGGTCTTAAGAATTAGTTTGTTGAGTAGAATTGATGATATTAAATCAATTGTGTATAGATACGGTTGGATTGGAGCCAAATTGAAAGAAAAGACATTTCCACGGATTGAATTATTCATAAGCATTCGAGGTAAGTGTTTGTTCTATCCTAGCTTGAGGGAATAGGATTATGTGTTATGTGTTATGTGATCGAGTGCGGTGTATGGGCTGTGGTGACGAGCATCCATACATTGGCGTCTAGTATGACCGTGAGTCGTTGGAAAATGATTATTTTGAGATATATTACGGATGAATTGTTATTGTTCTCCCTTGTTGGGACTTGTTGTGAAGATAATTATTGATTGCCCTTGATGGGACGGTTTATGAATTACTGTTTTCTTTCTTTGCCCTTAACTGTGATTGTTATTTGGGTGAGGAAGAGTGATAATGCACGAAGGGTGATGCCGTGCCATGTTTATTTATTTATGCACGAAGGTTAATGTCGTGCCATGTTTATTTATTGATTATGCACGAAGGATCATGCCGTGCCCTGTTATTGAACCATGTACGAAGGATCATGCCGTACTATGGATGTGAGGATGAGAGTAAAAGCACGAAGGGTGATGCCGTGTACTTTATTTGTTTATTTGGTGAGGATGAGAGTAAAAGCACGAAGGGTGATGCCGTGCAATCGCTTGCTATTTCTTGAATTGATATTACTTGTGTTTACATTATACTTTGTTTTTCCTTGTAAATTTATTAACTGTTGTTAATTGTTGAATTCTTTAAGATATTCATTATTGTGTTATTACCTAGTTATTTCTTGTTATTCTGTGGTATACATAGATATTGAATTGCACGGGTTTATGTGGGTGTACGGTCCTAGGCTTGTCACTACTTCGCCGGGATAGGCCAGGCACTTACCGACAACATGGGGTCGGTTGTGTCGATGCTACACTTCGTGCGTTTTTGCACAAGGTCCGGGTTACGATCAAGAGCAGCAGACAAGAGTAAATTGATTGCGTGGAAGTTGATCACATTTGAGACCGAGGTAGCTTACAGACGTCCGCAAGCCCGGCGTCTCTCTCTTTAATTATGTTATTATCCGTAGTCTCTTTGTTCCGAGACAAACGAAATTATGTTATATTTCTTTGAGACTTTTATGTGTAGTATTCCATAGTAGTTCGTGAGTTGGTGACTCCACGTCTTGGGTAGAGGATTTCGAGTATGATTTTCACTTTGTATTTAGTTATTTCTATTTCGATAAAGTATTCCGCATTTATTTAATTACAATTGTGTTAAAAACAAGGATAGTATGAATACGGTGGCTTGCCTAGCTACCACGAGTAGGCGCCATCACGATCCCGATGTTGGGGGAAAATCCGGGTCGTGACAAGTTGGTATCAAAGCTCTAGGTTACATAGGTCTCACCATTCACGAACAAGCTTAGTAGAGTTTGAGAGGTAGGTACGGAGACGTCTGTACTTGTCCTCCAGAGTCTATTGAGTTAGGAAAGAGTCTCTCATTTGTTCTTTCTTGTCGTGCGACTTGTTCCTCAAATACTGATTGAATTTCTATTCTGTCCTTTCGCAGATGGTGAGGACACGCGCTTCTTCGTCCGCTGACCAGCAGCCCGAGCCCCAGGCAGCTCCCGTGAGGGGCAGGGGCCAAGGTCGTATCAGAGGCCGTGGTAGGGGTAGAGCTCAGCCCCAGGCAGCTACCCCAGAGGTGGAGCCTCATATTGAGATTGACGAGGAGGTTCCGGTTCCAGCAGCTCCAGTGGGCCCAGCTCAGGTCCCAGGAGAGGCTTTATTTACCTCGGACCTCCGGGATGCCTTGGTCAGAATAGCGGGATTCATGGACAGCATTGCCAGAGCAGGTCTATTATCAGTTGCCCCAGCCAATTCTCAGGCTGGAGGAGGGGCCCAGACTCCTATTGCTCATACTCCGGAGCCAGTAGCTCTTCAGCCTCAGGCACCAGTAGTTCAGCCAGCTATGGCCACTCAGTCAGGTACCACAACTCATGCCGGTGATGGAGCGGCCATGACTTCTGATTCGTTATGGAGGCTTGATCGGTTCTCCAAGCTATTTACCACTACATTCAGTGGAGCCGCATCAGAGGATCCCCAGGACTTCTTATTCAGTTGTCATGAGATTCTCAAGACTATGGGGATCGTGGAGACAAACGAAGTTGATTTCTGTACCTTCAGGCTTGCAGGATCCGCCAAGACTTGGTGGAGAGATTATTGCCTGACTCGACCAGCAGGGTCCCCAGCTTTATCATGGGACCAGTTTGCGGAACTATTTATGGAGAATTTTCTCCCTGCTACTCAGAGGGATGTACTTCGGAGGCAGTTTGAGCGCCTCCATCAGGGCACTATGACAGTTACACGGTATGAGACGAGATTTATCGACTTGGCTCGTCATGCAGTGGTGATACTTCCCACGGAGCGGGAGAGGGTCCGCAGATTTATAGATGGGCTTAATCAGCCGATTAGACTCCAGATGGCTATGGGCGTGGGGAGTGACATATCATTTCAGAAGGCAGCCAATGCAGCACGCAGAGTTGAGATGGCTCTCGCTAGAGGAGGCGGTTATTCTTCGGATAAGAGGCCTCGTCATTCGGGTAGGTTTGGTGCTTCTTCCTCTGGTAGCAGAGAATCCTTTGATAGAGGCCAGTCCTCCAGGCCTTTTCATTCCGCCCTTCAGGCTTCACAGGGTGGACCAGGTGATCGCGGTTCTCGTGGGCATCATTCAGACCAGCTTCCTATTAATGCTCAGCCTCTTCAGAGTGTTCGTGGAGGCCATTCGGGTCGTCAGGGCCAGCAGCCCTATCAGTCCAAGAGTTGCTACGGTTGTGGTGACCCAGGTCATTTTATCAGGAATTGCCCTATAGCAGCGGGCAACTCTCAGCAGCGAGGTCCTCGTCCTATGATTCAGGCCCCAGCTGACCCTCAGCCTGCCCAGCCAGCCAGGGGCGGGGGTAGGGATTATAGAGGTGGAGGTCGAGACCGTAGAGGTGGAGACCGACCAGCGAGAGGTAGAGGTCAGCCAGTTGATGGTCGTCCTAGAGACGCAGCTCAGAGGGGGAGGGGTGGCTTACAGATTAGCTTTGCCGCCTAGCTTATCAGCCGTGCATCCGGTTTTTCACGTATCTATGCTTCGGAGATACCACGGCGATCCCACACATGTGTTAGACTTCAGTACTGTCCAATTGGACAATGATCTATCTTACGAGGAGGAGCCGGTGGCTATTCTAGACCGGCGGGTTCGACAGTTGAGGTCGAAGAGTTATCCTTCTGTGCGTGTTCAGTGGAGAGGTCAGCCTCCTGAGGCATCGACCCGGGAGTCCGAGTCTGATATGCGGAGCCGCTACCCACACTTGTTTCCTGACTCGGGTACTTCTTTCTTTTGTCCGTTCGAGGACGAACGGTTGTTTTAGAGGTGGAGATTGTGACGACCCAAAGGGTCATAACTTATTTAATTAATCATTTCGAGCTTCTGAGGCCTTGAAAATCTCATTCTATGTTGCCTCGATTTACGTGCACGATCCGAGCATGTAGCCGGAAAGATTTGGTGATAGAAAATATGAATTCTATGAGAAATTTGGATAAAAATGATATTAATATTGATATGGTTGACTTCGGTCAACATTTTTGGTAAACGGATCCGGACCGAGATTGGATGGTCCCGAGAGGTCCGTAGAAAAATATGGGACTTGGACATGCGTCCAGAGTCGAATTCTGAGGCCTAGAGCCCAAGTTAAGAATTTTTATGTGAAATTGTTTTTGATGTAATTATTAAAGGAAATAAATTAATTGACCTTGGTATCGGGCTCGTATTTTGGTTCCGACACCCGGTACAAGTCTTAAATATTATATATGTGATTTATGTAAAGTTTGGTGACATTCGGATGTCGTTTGAGATGTTTTGGACCTTGAGTTCCAAGTTAAGAAGTTTTGAAAATCAAAAATATGAAAATCATGAGTTTGAGGCTTGATTTGATTAAAACGAAGTGGTATTGGCGATGTGATCGCACGAACAAGTTCATAATGTCTTTTTGAGGTTATGTACATGTTTGGTTTGGAGCCCGGGGGGCTCGGGTAAAGATTTGATAGGCCGTTGGATGAAATTCTGAATTTTTGAACTGCTGGTTTTTCACCCAGCTGTTGGCTTCGCAATTGCGAAGAATTTCTCGCAATTGCGAAGGGGACAGTGTAAGGCAAGGCTCGCAAATGCGAACCTTTATCGCAAATGCGAAGAACCCTTTGACCCAGCCTTGTTCGCAAATGCGAACAACTGTTCGCATTTGCGAAGGTCCCCAGTGCCTGCCTATGTTCGCAAATGCGAACAAAAGATCGCAAATGCGAACATTCCCCATACTGCCTTGGTTCGCAAATGCGAACCATTGTTCGCAAATGCGAACACTGCCTTATACAGCATGTGTTCGCAACATTAGTTCGCAAATGCGAACACCCCTTTGTCTGCCAGTGATCGCAAATGCGAACAAATGTTCGCAAATGCGAACTTCCCGACCTTAGCTTATTTTTCAAACTCCAGAAATTGGTCGGGGTTCGCAATTGCGAACCCATGTTCGCAAATGCGAACACAGAGACCTGAAAAACACGAATTTCAGTCATTTCTTCACTTTTTACAAAACCAAAACACCCATTTGCGATTCTTCAAGGATTTCTTCTTCATCAAAACGATTGTAAGTCACTTTTTACTTAATTCTTTCAATTCCTAACATCATTAAACATGTTTTTCATAAGAAATCAAAGATTTTCATGGTAAAATTCTTGTTTTTGTTAAGAAATAGGTTTTTCATAAATTGGGGAATTGGACCTCGAATTGAGGTCCGATTTTGAAACAAATCATATACATGAACTCGTGGGGGGATGGGTAACCGGATTTTGGTCCTAACCCCGAATTCCGACCATGTGGTCCCGGGGTTGAAATTCACTATTTCGGGCAAAATGTTGTAAAAGTTGTATTTGGTCTTAAGAATTAGTTTGTTGAGTAGAATTGATGATATTAAATCAATTGTGTATAGATACGGTTGGATTGGAGCCAAATTGAAAGAAAAGACATTTCCACAGAGTGAATTGTTCATAAGCATTCGAGGTAAGTGTTTGTTCTATCCTAGCTTGAGGGAATAGGATTATGTGTTATGTGTTATGTGATCGAGTGCGGTGTATGAGCTGTGGTGACGAGCATCCATACACTGGCGTCTAGTATGACCGTGAGTCATTGGAAAATGATTATTTTGAGATATATTACAGATGAATTGTTATTGTTCTCCCTTGTTGGGACTTGTTGTGAAGATAATTATTGATTGCCCTTGATGGGACGGTTTATGAATTACTGTTTCTTTCTTTGCCCTTAACTCGTGATTGTTATTTGGGTGAGGAAGAGTGATAATGCACGAAGGGTGATGCCGTGCCATGTTTATTTATTTATGCACGAAGGTTAATGCCGTGCCATGTTTATTTATTGATTATGCACGAAGGATCATGCCGTGCCCTGTTATTGAACCATGTACGAAGGATCATGCCGTACTATGGATGTGAGGATGAGAGTAAAAGCACGAATGGTGATGCCATATACTTTATTTGTTTATTTGGTGAGGATGAGAGTAAAAGCACGAAGGGTGATGCCGTGCAACTACTTGCTATTTCTTGAATTGATATTACTTGTGTTTACATTATACTTTGTTTTTCCTTGTGAATTTATTAACCTGTTGTTAATTGTTGAATTCTTTAAGATATTCATTATTGTGTTATTACCTAGTTATTTCTTGTTATTCTGTGGTATACATAGATATTGAATTGCACAGGTTTATGTGGGTGTCCGGTCCTAGGCTTGTCACTACTTCGCCGGGATAGGCCAGGCACTTACCGAGCACATGGGGTCGGTTGTGCTGATGCTACACTTACGTGCGTTTTTGCACGAGTCCAGGTTACGATCAAGAGCAGCGGAGAGTAAATTGATTGCGTGGAAGTTGATCACATTTGAGACCGAGGTAGCTTGCGGACGTCCGCAGAGGCCCGGCGTCTCTCTCTTTAATTATGTTATTATCCGTAGTCTCTTTGTTCCGAGACAAACAGGAATTATGTTATATTTCCTTCGGACTTTTATGTGTAGTATTCCATAGTAGTTCGTGAGTTGGTGACTCCACGTCTTGGGTAGAGGATTTCGGTATGATTTTCACTTTGTATTTAGTTATTTCTATTTCGATAAAGTATTCCGCATTTATTTAATTACAATTGTGTTAAAAACAAGATAGTATGAATACAGTGGCTTACCTAGCTACCACGAGTAGGCGCCATCACGATCCTGATGTTGGGGGAAAATCCGGGTCGTGACAGAATGCGGTTGTTTTGACTGGTGGAGCATGGAAAATTTGGGAAGAAGCGCCAGGGTAATTGTGGTAAGGGGTGAAGCCTGGTGCGTGTTGTGGGGAAAGATCAACGGTACTAGGAACCTAGACTTGTGATAGTGGTGGAATGGAGGCACGGTTTTCTGTATAGTTGGCAGGGAATGAAGGTGGAGGATGTTCCTTAATCCAGGCATGATACATTTCCGCCATCTGTTGTTTCAACCTTTGGACCTTATCTTTCAATTCAAACTCCGACATCTCAACCTCCATCGATGGGTTATAAACTCCTATGTCAAAGTCTTTGCTAGCCATGTGTACCTTGCCCTTTGACCTTGTGTTGTACGGATGAATCGCTGGAGTGCCACAAAATAACCACCCTCTGTTATAATGAAAGTAACATCGAGGAGAAAAACAAAGCCAATACGTTAGCGTTAAGACATTTATCAGATAGAAATATCACATTGCGTGCAATGCCCCCTAGTCACAGTTAACGGTTCTAGAATGGCTTCGAGGGTACAAAGGTCATTTGGCATCATCCCCACTTTGTTCATTTCAACCTTCTCTTTCTTTCATTTCTAGCATTTCTTGGCTTTCCCGTTTTCCTTCCCCTCCTTTTCTTTTTAATTTGTCACTCTTTTCTTTCCTCTCATTTCTCACATCCATAATTCATTCTCTTTTTTTCTTCCTTTCCTTTTTTTTAGTTTTCAGAAAAAATGATTCGATCGAACCCTATGTAGGTTGCCTACGTATCATGCCCCTCATGAATCAGATCAAGCGTAGTTCTTGAAAAGTAATGGATAAAATAAGAATAAGAATAAAATCTTTTTGGATTTTCATTTATAATAATATTTTTTTTTTGTTTTTCAAATACAAAACAAGAAGTACTACTCCCTCCGTTTCAATTTATGTGAACCCATTTGACTGGGCACGGAGTTTAATAAAAGAGAGAAGACTTTTGATCTTGTGGTGTAAAATGAGGCACCTTTATTATGTGTGGCTATAAATCATTGCATAAAGGTAAATTGTTTCCAAATAAGGAAAGGGGTCATTCTTTTTGGCACGGACTAAAAAGGAAATAGGTTCACATAAATTGAAACGGAGGGAGTATAATAAAAGACTAGACAATCTTCACTAGACTGACAGACTCGATACGACTGTACAAGACTAAAAATTAAAAGACAATCATAAAATAGACTAAAAAATTAAAAAGTTTCTTCAAGCAGCTCGTGCATGCAATGGTCTTTGACTAGAATGGTCCTGGGGTATATATCATGCTCAAACTCTAGCAAATCGCTCCATACCTGAATGGGAAAAATAAGATTAAATAGAGTTAGTGACTCAAGACACATGCAAGAAAAAATTGGGCTATTTTTGAAAATTAACCACATGGCCAAGAGTGGCTATTAGTGCAAACTCAACAAAGGTGACCTCTAAGACATGGAAATACACCCCATTAAGGCTTATATGAATTCAAACTCTCAATAATCATGGCCCAAAAATTAATTTAAAAAATAACTCATTTTGCGAAAGTGGCCGATATGGCCAAAAGTGGCTAAAGATGCAAATTCAAAAAGGACGGACCCTAAAGAAATATGACTCCTAGTTGTAGACTCAAAATCCTAATATATGAGTAATTGAACCACTTTTGCAAAAATGACCCCATTTTGCAAGAATGACCGATGTGGCCAAAAGTGGCTAAACATGCAAACTGAAAAAGGAAAGACCTTAAATTGATATGATACCTAATTGTGGACTCAAAATCCTAAGACAGAGCTTTATTTGAACCACTTTCGCAAAAATGACCCCATTTTGCAAGAATGACCGATGTGGTCAAAAGTGGCTAGACATGCAAAATTTGGCTAAAACCCCGCAAAACCGGGAACCTAAGACTTACTAGGAAGACCGGACCCTATGTGGGTTGCCTACGTATCTCGCCCCGAGAGACGAGAATCAGGTTCGCGTAGTTCGGGAAGATGCAATTAACATGAAAGAAAAACCTATATTTTGTCTTTTTTTGAAAAATAATGAAAAGTGTAAAATCTTTTTTGGATTTTCCATTTTCAATTTTTTTGAATTTTTGGAAAATAATGAAAAAGTGTAAAATCTTTTTTTGGATTTTTCATTTTCAATTTTTTTGAATTTTTTGGAAAATAATGGAAAAGTGTAAAATATTTTTGGATTTTCTTTCTCTTTTTTTTGGATTTTTCTTGAAAATGTTGTGAAAGAAAAATGCAACCGGGCCCTATTTTCTTCATTTTATCCCTTATTTCCCAAACATCGGTCCGCCAAATGACCTTTTACCCACAAAGATGCGACATTTAGCACATAAGATGATTACATGTCATTTTGGGCCACGGGCCCATTTTGACATAATTTAGATAGGCCTCCTACAACGGGACACGGTGCCTGGGACCGAACCCTGCTAGGTTTAAATGATATGATGCACATAAGTATGACCTAAAGGCTGACCTACGGTTAGGGTTCACTAGACAAGGCAATTCGGTGCGGCACGTGGTCGATGGCGGCTGCTCTAGCTATCCGCCTACTCCACGCTCCCACGCCACCCCCCTAAAGACACGGTTGACTCACAAAAAGGCCGTGTACGCTCAAACGTACTCCGGAAGACTTGTTGCAGAAAGAAGACTCGGGGTTATGCAAATGATGACAGTTATAAAGCAATAAACAAATAAAGCAAAAACTGTAAACAAATAAACAACTAGCAAATAACAAAGATATAAAAACATAATAAAAATCAAATGAAGCTAATGAAAAAGCATAAAGACCTCAACCAATATTCTAAAAGCCAACAAAATCAAGTACTAGCTCGAACCCGCAAACTCCCCAATGGAGTCGCCAGAGATGTCACACCCCTTTTTTTTTACCACAACAAACTTTTCCACTAAACCCTCTTAAATAAATAAAAGAATTTAGTAAAAAAAACTTGAAAAGGGTTTTTCAATTTTGAAAGTGACAAAAATTTGTGTTTAAAAAGGAAATAACTCAGAGTCGCCACCTGACATTGATTTCGGTGTGCCAGGCCACCGTTTTTAAAATGATTTTCTTTTAAAACACTTTAGACTTCAAAACTAAGTCTGCACCAGAGATTCGGGTAAGGGGGTTCATTTGACTCGGGGAGAAGGTGTTAGGCATTCCCCGAGTCCCGTGAAGGTCACGGTTGCGTACTTGATCAAGTTGGCTTTCAAAACATTCAAATTGAGGTAAAACACATAGAAATAAAATAAACACACAAGAGACTCGAGGTCGTCCCCACCTAATAAAAGGAAAAAAAAAGAAAAACTAAAATACTAAATTATCCGACATTACTTCTTCAACGATGTTCACCACGGCCTATAAAATATTTACATGGTCCTTCGGGGCATACCCCGGATAATAATATGTACAGATCCCTCGGGGCATTCCCCGGATATATTTGACTAAGGGAACGACCTCTCACCTCGGAACAAACAAAATCCTAAAGCCTGCCTACCCCGGTGATAACGGCCTAGCATGCTCCTAGCGTTCAATAATTAACTAGAGTAACCCAATAATATTGTTCTTTATATCCGAGCCCCCATAGTATTTCAAACGTTTTGTTTTCATTTAATTTTGATAGAAACGAATTAAGAACCTATCTAATCTAATTTTTCAGTAAGCGCGTCACCAAGTAACAATTTGGAAACACAGTAAGCACGAGTAATTGAATCCAAAACTAGAGCAAGCATGACATGGTCCATAAACACATAGAGAAAATCTTCACAAATAACTGAAGCAACAACATAAAAGAGGAGGAGATGAACCTCAAATGAACCTGAAAATTAATTGTGAGGCAAATTTGGACGAACAGCGAATTGGAATTCGAATCGGCACCAGGTCTTCGACTCCAAACTTGACCTCAATCGCACTGAACATTGAAAATACAGCGACGAGTCAGTTGAACGGATTTCGGCTTCACAATGTAAACTGCTTCAATAACTCCATATTTACACAGAAATGCCTCAACTCTTTGTATACAAGACAGATGGTAAGCCTTAGGACAACCCCTCAAATATGAACCTCAAACCAAAAACACAGATGCAACTTTGCACTGAAAACCTCGCCGTAAAGCTCACCAATCTCAGATCGGAAACCTCAACCCTTCAACGATGACTGAAATCGGATCGGACTGAACTCAACAACCTTGATTTTGTAGAAAACTCAGACGGAGACATAATCAATCAGATTTGAAGCTGAAACTTCAGTCAAATAATATGCCCAAAAAAATGAAATATAACTGTGGAAGCACGATAGACGAGCCTCGAAATTCAGTGACAAACAAACGACGAAAATACGAGCTTCAAAAGCACTTGGTAGGCAGCAATGATCCAAACCAAAGAGAACTTGGAAAACATAAGCTTCATTAAAATAATTCCTCAACGTAGCAATGGAAAGAAATCAGATATACACAACTCTCGCTTCTGTAAACCAACAAGAAAGAACAAAAAATTAAGAAGTAACTTTCGACCGGAACTAAAACTTGGAACCTCGACGAACACTGGCGACTGCCTCACCCCATCGATCACCCATTTCAACTCCACTCCATTTCGGAAGCTCGACGACAACCACAAATCGACACCAGAAAATTCAAAACCCAATTCGAAGCTACTGTTCACTCGATTTCAAATTGAAATTCGTCATAGAAAGGGGTTACAAGGAGCTCGTCGTTGGAGGTTTGTGTTTCCGGTGTACATATGTGGTCGCTCTGGGAACCAGGCGACTGGTCATCGACAGACTGGACTGGTCGATGACTAAGAGCGACGGAGTTTGGAGAAGGCTGCTGGTTTGTGGAATTTCGGAGGTGTCATTTGGGTTAAGACGAGGATCAGAAGATGGATGAGATGTGGTGGCGGCTGTGTATTTTCCGGCGATTTTGAAGCTTTGGGCGGCGGTGGCTGGTCTTTCTTTACCTAAAACCCTAGGGTTTATTGTTCATGAAGAAGGTGGCGGCTTGGGGGTTCTCCTACTAGGGTTTGCTGGTATGAGTTTTGTTCTAAAGGAGACAAGGTCATGGTGGGCGGCTGGGTTCTTTCAGCTTCTCTTTCTCCTTCAGGGCTGTTGGTGAGAGAGACAAACTGAAGTGGCGGCTGGAGCTTTTTTTTAGGCTAGGTTTTTTTCTTTTTGTCTAATGTTATCCCTGGTGAGGGAGATGGGTAGGGTTTTTTAGAGGATTTGATTAAAGACCAAAACGGGCGGGTCGGGTTTGTTTGAAAATGGGTCAAGGGTGTTGGGTAAGGTATTTTGGGCTTTAAAATTTGGGCTTAAAGTCTAAAATTTGCAAAATACTACTAGAATCCTATTGAAATTAAAATAACTAAATATTTTAAAAATACTACTTTTAAAAATTGTGCGGGTCAAAAATTACGTGCTTACATGTATCCAGCATGATATAAGGGTCTCTTAGCTTTATTGGATCCCCTAATACTCTATAGATCGGCACAAGGTCCCAAACACGGCTACAAGCCCAATTACTCAGTTATAAGCTCATTCACAGACAAAATACATAATAAACTATCAGTCGGAAGGATCAAGTCCAATTCCCCAATCACGATATCGCCACGCCCGTCACATGACGCGTGTTTCATCTCAACATAGCACTGTATAGTGCAAGTACGGGGTTTAAAACCTCAATACATTATTTACTACCACCACTCACCTTGAACCGGTAGGAGTCCTAGCCCGCTCTGCGCTTGCCTCGCAAAATCAATCTCCTCGGATGCCGAATCTGCTCAAAATCAATGAGAATACATCAATATAGGCTAATTAGACACAACCCATTCGAAATAACTCAATTTGCACCAAAACCCACAAAGTTGTCAAAATTTGACTTCTGATACGCTTCTCGAAAAATTACAAAAGTTATATTTTCGGAACCCTTATCTCAACATGAGTCCATACATATAATGTTTTCCAAAATCGGACTTCGTTTGCCCATTTAAATCGACATTTTATCATAACTTTGGCTTAGGGTTAAATTCCCCCATTAATTCATTCAATTTCAGTGGAATAGAGATGGATTCTAAGATAAAAACACATATTTGAACCATAAAACTTACCTCCGATGAAAACCCGATGAAATCCCAGCAATTTCCCGTCAATTTCTCTCTCTAAGATTCAACAATGGTGTTTAGGAATGAAAACACGCGACTGGTCTGTTCTGGACTTAAATTTACTGCCAGACACTTTTACCCTACGCGAACGCGATGCTACGCACGCGTTCGCGATGAACAAACGACAGCAGCCCTCGATCTTCCTCTAAGCGAACGCGTGGCTTCAGCCGCGTTCGCGATGACCAATCGCCTCACACCTTCGCGAACGCGGACCAGTCTTTGAGATCGCGATGCACCCCAGTCCTCACCCTACGCGTTCGCGTCCTTCGCCTCGCGAACGCGAAGAACAAAAATCCTCGACTCTCCGATACACTTCGCGAATGCGTGGACACCTACGCGAACGCAAAGAAGAAACGTCTGCTACAATTTAGTACAGCAATCAGCTGCTCACTTTGGCTCTAAATGGTCCGTTTGGACCCCCGAATTCATCCCGAGGCCCCCGGGACCCCAATGAAGACCACCAACATATTCCATAACACGATACAAACTTGTTCCAATAATAAAAACACACCCTTAAACACGGAAAACATCGAATCCAAGCAAATTCAAGCCTAAGTTTTCATTTAAACTTTCGCAACCAACATTCGATCAAAATCCCGACCAAACGACCTCCGAATGACCTGAACTTTTGCAGGCGTATCCAAAATCAGCTAACGGAACTACTGAAACTGTCGAAATTCCATTCCGACTCCCAGATCAAAATCTCACCTACCGTTTGGATATCGCCAAAATTTGACTTTAGCCAATTCAATCCTAAAACCACTCCGGACCTCCAAATTTACTTCCGATCGCTCTCCTAGCTCATAAATGACCTCTCGGACCTGACCGAATCGTCAGAATTTAATTTCGAGCTCTATAACTCACAAGTCAACATCCAGTTGACTTTTCTCAACTATTCCTTCTTCTAAGAGACTATTTGTCTCATTTCCAACCAAACTCGTTCCGAAGTGACTGAAACTCACCAAACATGCATATTTTAGCATTAACAAGCATATAACGGGATAACGAGTTGATAACTCACATGATGACGGGCCGGGTAATCACACTTGTTTACTCAATGAAAGCACTCACTCTCACAATAGAAGTCACATGCATGCAATGAGTACCATAAGCTTGCCCGTAATGTAAATTTCACTAATGTAGACTAGCTCGACTAAAAATCAAATAGGACTTTTTCATGGTTGTAACGCGGCTAAGGGACAGGTAGGATACGTTTTAGGAATAGTGACTATCTTCCTTAAGCACTTTTATAATCACAAACATTAATTCACCCCAATATTCCCTTTTATAAGCACTTTATTGTTTCAAACTCACTAGCCGAAATAAAACACTAGTGTTGTATACTTTACAAGACAAGTGCTTAGTTTTTTATATTTGTTTTTCAATTTTAACACCCCATAATTCTTTTGTTCTCAATTCTTGTATTATTCTTTTCATGATCAAAGTGCTTTTAAGAAGAAAAAGGTTCAAAGCAGGTTCAATGAAGAACAAAAGGTGTAAGCTTCTAATGTGGTTGCCAACAAAAAGTCTAAAAGCTCAATAGGGTTAACTAGGGATAATTTCTATTTGTGATAAGAAATCAAGCTTCAAACGCTAAAAACACAATCAAAGAAAGCCTAAGATCCTTTTTAAAAGTCGAGCGTCACCTTGAATTTCGCTTTAAATCACATTCAGGGTAAGTTCTAGACACAAATACAATACACGGACTGTAAAATTTTCACCACTCATAGCATATGACTTATTTAGATTAGCTAATCAATATACTCCATTACGAGTAGCAATTCAGCAACAATCTTGCAAATTAAGGCACTTTCTGTGAGATTCAACAAATAGGACTAATTGTAATACCTCTAGATTTTATAGGAGTTCAGGTGTGTCAATGTTATGGTTTCTTTTATCTTAGCTTGTAGTATTCTTTATTTTAATGTACAAAACAAAATTAAAACACAAATTGAAAACTACCTATGCTCGATTCAAAATAAACCATTGGAAAAGAACCGTGGCTTAAATAAAAACCAAGAGGGATTTGTTACACTACCTGATTAAAAAGAATTTACACTATCTACTCCATATGACACAAACATATATTTACAACAATACTAATTTGAACAATATTGAAACACTAAAACAACCAACTTAAACATTTAAACATTATCTACCTAAACAGTCATACTTCAAAACAATACTAATATTCTAACAATCCATAATATTCCACAATATTAAACAAGCCAAAATAATCCAAAATACTAAACAAGGCAAAAACATTTATAGATATGTTGAGAAGGGGCTCATCCACCCCACACTTAGAAATCAAGACATGTCCCCATGTCTTCCATTAAGAGAAACAGATTAGGTAATGATACTTCCCCGAAGACTCAATCTTGGTCGGAGATAGAATTAGCGTCCACATTACATGCCCGACCGAGAGCACGAAGCGAGCCCATTATCCGTATTTCTGACTTCTTTTGTTGAATCTGCATCTGCTCAACACTCCCCGCCAGACCTTGCACTGATGCTTTTATTTCTTTTATTTCTTGCTCCATGCGGTCATGTCTTTGTCCTCGATTGGCCCTAGACGAGCTAGCAGCATCTGAAGCCTGTGGTTGAACTGGCTGAGCTTCGTCCCTCATCTCTACATCAGTAGCTTCAGCTTGTTGGATTTCCTCCTCCTCATCAGAATAATTACCAACTAAATCTGCTGCATGAACGACATCTCTTCCTGTGGTGACCTGTTCAGCCGTGAATGGATTCACTACTCTCATTCGACCATCAATGTCAAGATTGCTTGCCACATTGGCTTGGAGACACAAGAGTGATACCAGGGATGGATAATACATCCCATACCTTTAAACTCTAACTCTGTGGAACATCTCATTGTGTAACAATGATGGCACATCAAACCATCCCTATTCATGAGGCACCAAATTAAGCATGCTCAAGGCCTGTTTACCTATGTCAGATTTGTGGATGGTAACAAGCGACTGTTGATGAAGTACAACCAACACTTGGCTTCGAACTTGAGGGCATTGGCATGGAACTTGCTTCCATATTTATACCATTATATTTGAGCCTCCGGTCGACAAATGATATCAGTGAATGTTGACCATGGAGTATATTTGCGGTTGTTTGCTTGATATCATTCTAAGTACCTCTCGTCCCTTGGTGGTAGCATGTATGCTACCCTAATTGCCTCCACGGATGCATTGACTAACCTTCTGCGCACCGTAACATTATAATCATCATGCTCCTGGAGGTTTGCATAAAATTCCCGCACAAGCATCACATTTGCTATTTTTGGCTCTTCTAGGAATATATCGAGTCCCCGTATCCTTAATTCATTTGGTATGTTAGGGCATTAATTTGCCAAAGTGTTTGCATCCATTGCTTGTTCTGGTATTATGCTTTTGGCTTCTTTCTTGTGAAGTATGTCCTCTGCCTTTGTAGATACAAATTTCTGGCTATTAAATGGCCTGGTATGGATAGATTTGCATGGTCTTCCCCCAACATTTGTTGTGGCAGGGCGTCGGGATGAGGAACTTGTAGTGGGGCACTTACGAGGAGCCATGATACCTACCAATAAGTGAAGGTTAACATTATTCACTCGTGTGACCAATCCAGACTACTTAGACTTCATCACGGAGTTGATCACAACACTACCTTCATAGAAAATTTTTATCAAACACGTTGTGAGCATGTTTGATGTTAAGCCTTAAACAACATTCTACTACAATGTTTTCATCTACAACAACCAATCCACTATACTACCTTACTAAATATATAACACTATAATTTTTCAGCCCAAATAAGAAGAAAATGTGCATTTTTATTCTAAAAAAAGGCTGGATTTTTACATTCAAATCTTCATATGAACAAGAAATTAAATAAAACATATACATAATGTTACTAAACAACAAGATTAATTCTAACATAGGTCACAAAAATGAAATTTAATCTAAAAAATAAGAGTAAAAACCCTTCTATTTACAAAAACGTAATTACATAACTAAATAAAAAAATGCAAACTTAGAAACAACATAGAAAACAAGATACAAAAACATACCTTAGAGAAGAAGGTCTTGGGGAATTTGGAATTGATGAAGAGTTAGAGAGTTTGAGAGAAAACATTTTAGTGAAGAAGAGGGGTAGAGGCGTTAGGGTTAAGAATTTGAGAGATTGGAGCATTTTTATGTTTTTGGGTGTTGGGGGTAAGTGTATAGACTTAAAATTATACACAAAAAATGCGGAACATTACCTGGACTAGCACGGGCATTAGCGCCCCGCGCTAAACTAGCGCGACTTGAGGCAGATTATAACCTCAGTAGCGCGGGCACTAGCGCGGCCGCGCTAATGGGGTTTTATTTTTCTCTTTTATATATATATATATATATATATACACACACACATACATATACTAATTTAGTAACATATTATACTCACTCTACACTTGTGGGTTGCCTCCCACACAGCGCCTGATTTACTGTCGCGGCACGACTCAGAATCTCGCTTATTCATTAGCGAGCACAACTTTGGTCTTTTCACGGCTTATCATACCTCCCCAATAATGCTTGATTCGATGGCCACTCATAAAGAATGTTCTTTCACCATTTAAAGTTTTAAGCTCAACTGCACCATATAGAGTAACTCTCACTACGTCAAGTGGACATGACCATCTCGACTTCAGCTTTCCAGGAAACAGTCGCAGTCTGGAGTTGAAGAGTAATACCTGTTGGCCTGGCTCAAAGTGACGGGACTCTATATGTTTGTCATGCCATCTTTTTGTTTTTTCCTTGTATAGCTTGGCGTTTTCATAAGAGTGCAGCCAGAACTCATCCAACTCATTCAACTGTAACAGTCTTTTCTCACCTGCAGCTTTGAGGTCCATATTCAGTTTCTTGATTGCCCAATATGATTTGTGTTCAAGCTCAACTGGTAAATGGCATGCCTTCCCATAAACCATCTTGTAAGGGGATGCTCCAATTGGTGTCTTGTAAGCAGTTCTGTATGCCCATAAAGCATCATCTAACTTTGCTGCCCAGACGTTGCGATTCACATTCACCGTCTTCTCCAATATTTGCTTGATTTATCTGTTTGATACTTCAGCTTGCCCACTTGTTTGCGGGTGATAAGTTGTGGCAACCTTGTGACAAACTCCATATTTAGTTAGGAGTTTGTTGAGCAATCGATTGCAGAAGTGAGTTCCTTCATCACTGATTAAAGCACGTGGAGTCCCAAATCTTTAAAATATGTTCTTCTTCACAAACGCAGCTACTACCATGGCATCATTCTTTGGTAATGCAACTGTTTCAACCCATTTTGATACATAATCAATAGCTAACAGAATGTATTTGCTACCCCTGGATAGTGGGAATGGCCCCATAAAATCTACCCCCATACATCAAAAAGCTCAACTTCTAGAATGTTATTTAAAGACATCTCATGCCTTCTGGTGATGGTTCCGGTTCTTTGGCATTGAGCACACTTCTTTGAAAATGCATGGGAATCTTTGAATAAAGTCGTCCAAAAGTGACCGGATTGTAGCACCTTTGCAGCTGTTCTATCCCCTCCATAATGTCCTCCATAAGGTGATGCATGACAATCATATAACACCAATTATATCTCATTGTCGGGAATGCATCTCCTCATCAACTGATCAACACATTGCTTGTACAAATAAGGTTCATCCAGTAGTACAAATTTACATCATGTAAAAACCACTTTCTTGCTTTAGATTTCATTTCAGGAGGAAGTATCCCACTCACAAGGTAATTCACATAATCTACGTACCATGGGGAAGTGTTTTGGTTTATGGAAAAGAGTTGCTCATCTGGAAACACCTCTTTAATTTAGTCACCCTCTCGCACATGATCATGATTTTCTAACCTTTATAAGTGGTCAGCTACTTGGTTTTTTGTCCCCTTCCGATCTCGTATCTCTACATCAAATTCCTGCAACAACAAAACCGAGCGCATCAATCTGGCCTTAGACTCCTTCTTTGTGAACAAATACCGAATTGCTGCATGATCAGTATGAACTATGATTTTCATTCCTACCAAGTATGCTCAAAATTTCTCAAAAGCCCACACCACAGCTAACCATTCCTTCTCAGTGGTGGTGTAATTCAGTTGTACATCATTATACTCACATAGTATATGGAGTAAAACACTTTGTTCTTCCTTTGACCCGGTACTGCCCCAGTAACAAGATCACTCACATTACACATAAATTCAAATGGTAAAGACTAATCAGGTGCTACAATAATGGGAGCAGTCACCAACCTCTTTTTAAGTTCTTCAATTGCCTTGAGGCAAGCATCATCAAAATTGAAACTCACATCTTTTTCAAGCAGCTTGCACATTGGAGTGGCAATTTTTGAAAAATCTTTTATAAAGCGTCGATAGAAACCCGCGTGCCCTAAGAAACTCCGTACACCCTTTACTGAAATAGGTGGAGGTACATTTTCAACCACCTTTACCTTTGCTTTATCAACTTCAATACCATTTCTAGACACTTTATGCACCAACACAATGCCTTCCTGTACCATAAAATGACATTTTTCCCAATTGAGTATCAAATTTGTTTCTTCACAACGGGTAAGTACCTTGCTTAGATTCTTCAAACAATCATCATAAGAAGACCCAAAAACTGAAAAGTCATCCATGAATACCTCTACAAATGTTTCTACCATGTCGGTAAAAATAGCCATCATGCATCTCTGAAAAGTGGCTGGTGCGTTACAAAGTCCAAATTGCATTCAATTAAAGGTGAAAGTTCCATAAGGACAAGTGAGTGTAGTCTTTCTTGATCCTCTGGGCATATGACAATCTGATTGTATCCTGAATAGCCATCAATAAAAGAATAATATTCATGTCCAGCCAACCTGTCTAGCATTTGATCAAGGAATGGAAGTGGGAAGTGATCTTTGCGAGTTGCCTTATTTAGTCTTCTATAATCAATGCAAACTCTCCATCCCATAATAGTACGAATGGGGATTAACTCATTCTTTTCATTCTCAATCACAGTCATTCCTCCCTTTTTGGGCGCATATTGAATCGGGCTCACCCAGTTGCAATCGGAAATGGGAAAAATGATACCAGCATCAAGCAACTTAATTACTTCCTTTTTCACTACCTCATTCATGATGGGATTTAATCTCCTTTGATTCTCCACACTAGGCCGGTGTCCATCCTCTTGAAATATTTTGTGCATGCAAAACGATGGACTAATACCCTTGATGTCGGCTTTAGTCCACCCAATGGCCTTTTTATTCTCGCGGAGGACTCTAAGCAATTTTTCTTCTTGGGTGCTGGTCAAGCTAGATGAAATAATTACAGGCAGAGTCTCGGCATTCCCCAAATAAGCATATCTCAAATGGGCTGGAAGTGGCTTCAGTTCTTACTTCGGCGGTTCTTCAATAGATGGCTTGGGAATTGTTGGTGTCACATATCTGTCTAACTCTTCAAATTTTCCAAACCCATACACATAATTGTAGGACATTCAGCACTTGCTCTATTTCTTCTATTATGTCATCTTCACTATTATCTACCTCCCCAATCAATACTCGTTCAATAGGATCTAAAGAGCTCATATAAGGTATTATTGATATAGGATCATTCTTTACCACAGAAATTATAGATAACTCTTCATAAAGTTGGCAGCTTCAGTGCTCTATAAACATTGAATACCTCCACTTGATCTCCTACTCTCATTGTCATCTTCCCTTCGCAGACATTAATAATAGCACGGCTTGTGGCTAGAAATGGACGCCCCAAAATAAATGGGACTTCCTGATCATGCTCATAGTCCAGGATGATGAAATCAGCAGGAAATATGAAAGAACCCACTTGAACTAGCACATCTTCAATGACTCCCTCAGGATGAGCAAGGGAGCGATCAGCTAACTGCAAAATAACCATAGTTGGGCATGGTTTTCCCAACCCCACATGTTTGAATACAGATAGTGGCATCAAATTTATGCTCTCACCAAGATCACATAAAGCTCGCCCAACATCATGTTTACCAATGGCAATGTGAATAGTGAAACTACCAAGATCTTTCAATTTCTGTGGTAGTTTGCCTTGAATTCTGGAACTACACTCCTTAGTTAGTGCCACAGTTTCAAACTCAGTCAACCTCCTTTTATTTGCCATAATGTCCTTGATGTATTCTGCATACTTAGGTATTTTTTGCACGATGTCAACCAATGGAATATTAATTTGTACCTGTTTCAAGATGTCAAGGAATTTTTTATATGCTGCATTGTCCTTAACTTTCTGCAACCTTTGAGGGAATGGAGGTGGTGGCCTGGTAACCATTTGAGGGGATTGCTCAGCTACCACCCTTTCAGCTATTTCCTCTGGTTCCTTTGCTTCCTCTGATGTTGATTCCACAATAATTGGTCTTTCTTCAAAAGTCACCAGTTTCCTCTTTTTGGAAGGAACTTGTTCTAGTTGTTTCCCAGACCTCAAAGGCACAGCCTTAACTTGTGCTTTAGGATTTGCTTCGCTATCACTTGGAAGAGCTCCAGTTGGTCTAGTGTTCTGTGCATTAGCTATGATAACAGGTGAATTTGACTATAATTATACCCTAAATAATCACACTTTGTTATGGAATTAATGTTGTTTATGAGGACAAAATGCTTTGATTAGTGTTCGATTGTGTTTTACAGGTACATGTGATACATTGGATGCCATAAAGAGCTATTTTGGAGTCCTAGGTTGATGAAAAGGCCAAAAGAAGAGCTAAAGTGAAGAGGGCTTGAAGAAGCAGGGAAGAATCAGACGCATTGTTCATCCGCGGTTCACTCGCGGCCGCGGATGAACCGCGAAAAAAGAACGCCTCTGAAGTTTGACTGTTCGAGGGCCGCTCGCGGCCGCGAACGAACCGTGGAAGGTTCCGCGGCAGCAATCCCAAATAGACTCGAATTTAGTTTTAAAGCCCTAAAACCTCTATATAAACTCCTAGTTTGCCCCATAGAGGCATGTAATCTTTATTTCATTACTTTTACAAGGTTTTTAGTAAGAGAGAATCTTCTCAAACGCTTTCTTTTATTTTATATCAAGTATTTCTTTATGATTTCAATTATTATTCTTGTTTCTTCAAGCATGAGTAGCTAAATTCTTTTCTAAGGTTTTGATGGAACCTATTGAGTGATGAACTTATCGTTTATGTGATTACAGATTGTGACTTAGATTTCTATTTGTTCAACTTCGTTCTTGTTGTAGTTAATTGGTAGGATCCCCAATTAGCTGGGCCTATTTAGTGTGCATAACTTGGAAAAGAGTGCATATTTAGGTTTATTGTTGAACAACACCATACCTAGGTTATTGGAGGAATCTATAACTTTAGGCGTAAAGACGGGGTTAGGAATAATGAAGTCTTGGGTGCAATCTTAAGTGAACTATTAAAATTAAAGCTAGCTAGGGTAGCTCGGGAGAGTGCACTAGTAAATTATTGTAATTGTTCGGGAGAGGGTTACGATACACATAACGTTCATGATTGATAGAATATATTAACAATTTGTATGAACATAACGATAAGGGATTCCATCAATAGGGGAAATCGATACTTTAGTCCTTCTCATAATATTCTTTTTACTCTACATTCAATCCTTTCTTTCAAGCATTCTTAATTATTGCAAAAGTAGATATTCGAAAATCACACAAGCATATATTCAAAGTTTGGGAACTTGATTCAGAAGTACTTTTGGGGTTGTGATAGTTGCAATTGGTAGGTTAATTCTCTGTGGGATCGATCTTGGACTTATTAGACCATGTTATATTGACTACGACCGTTGTTTGGATGAGAATCAATTTTGGCGCCGTTGCCGGGGAAATAACAGAATTATCAATTTCCATTGACAGAACTTCAAGATTCTTGTGTATTCAGGTTCTTTCTACACTCTACATTGAATATTTTGACGTTTGTTGATTTGGGTATTCGGGTGCATGCCTAGAAAATCTGCAAGGACTGGAGAACTAATTGAAGGACTCTCAGACCCCGAGCAAACCTTTTCCGGGCACGTAACAAAGCCATCAAACAAATTCAACAATCTCAACAACCAATCAAACTATACTTCGACATGGGTGACATAAACGATCAAAACCAGCAAGCCGGGCTAAATATGCAAGAGGCATAGGAGGCACATGAAGGTGCATTGTTCGACTGGGCACAACCCACAACGGATAATTTGGCAACTGCCATCGTTGTGCCAGCAATTCAAGCTGAGTCTTTCCAAATTACTAACAACATGCTTCTCTTGTTGCAAAACAAGGGATTATTCTCTGGGTCTCAGGTTGAAGATCCACAGCAACACCTCAAGAACTTTCTATCAATATGCAAAACACAAAGACAACCGAATATAACTCCGGAAGCTATCAGATTACTACTTTTTCCATTCTCAGTTACAGGAGCAGCACAGATATGGCTAAACTCACTCCGAATAAACTCCATTGCAACTTGGGATGAGTTAGTCAAACAATTCCCAAGTTTCATCCACCTAACAAAACAGCTCAACAAATTGATGAGATCGTGAGCTTCAAGCAAAAACCAATGGAAACATTACATGAAACTTGGGGCAGATTCAAGGGTATGCTTGTTATGTGTCCTTATCATGGGATCCCTGAGCAGATGCTGGGTCAAAGGTTCTACATGGGGCTTTCAGACAGTATGAAGAATATTGTAGATGCTTCAGCAGGTGGGGCTTTTCCGAGCAAGACTTGGAGAGAGGGCCAAAATTTGCTAGACAAGATGGCTCAAAATTCCGGGTGGACATCCAGGAATGCTCCTATCACACCAGTGGTACACTCTGTACCTCTGGATCCATCCAACACTCTAGAGGAGAACGTGGCAACTTTATTGACACAAATGAGCATCCTGACAAAGAAGGTGGAAGAATCAGGGGTTATGCAGCAAGTTCACATTGTAGATACTACCAATAGTGGTTTATGCACATCTTTCATTAGCCAACCCATAGATAATCCATGGGCTGCAGACCAAGAACATCATCATCAACATGAGGATATGAACTATGTGGCTAACTATGGAGGGCAGCGACAAGGTAATCAAAACTGGGGCCAACAGGCTCCAATGCAGTACAGACCTCCCCGACCACAATTTAATGCAGCAGGTATGAGGCCACCACACAACATGGCACTATATCCTAGACCTCATAATTTCGGAAATCAGCAGCAGGGATACCATCCACCTCCACCACCACATGGGGGTAGACAAGATGATGGGTTTGCAAGGTTGGAAGCTATGATGCAGCAGGTAATTGGGTCAAACGCCAAAACAAATGAGAGGATAGATGCACATGATGCCGCCATCAAAAATATGGAAGTGCAGATGGGTCAGATTGCTATGTCACTTAACAATCGTCCTCAAGGGACATTGCCTGCAGATACATAAACAAACCCAAAGGACCAAATCCCAAAGCAGATGATGGAAGTGACTCTGAGAAGCGGTAGAGATCTTGATGCTGAGAATGAAAGTGAGAAAATTGACATACAGGCTAAGACATCCACTCCATTGCCCATTGAACTGAATGAGTCCACAGGGTTGACAGAAGTCACAGTCCAGCCAGTTGCTGAAAATAAAGAAGCAAAACAGGGAACGGAGAAAGTAGCTGAAAAGGTAGAGCAGCAGATTGATGAGAAAGTGATAGACAAAGAAAAGTCCGAAGTCACCGGGAAGAAGAGGCCTCCAACACCATTCCTCCAAAGGTTGGCCAAACACCATAAAGATGAGCAATACAAAAAGTTCTTCGACATGCTCAAGCAAATCTAGGTAAACATTCCATTAATTGAAGCTTTAAAAGAAATGCCTGGTTATGCTAAGATGATGAAGGATTTGATGTCGCGGAAATTTGATTTCCAAGACTTGGCCACAGTTACACTTACCCAGACTTGTAGTGCAGTGGTCTCTAGACCCATTGCTGAGAAGCTATCTGATCCAGGTAGTTTCACCATCCCATGCACTATAGGGAATTATGCCTTTACTAAGGCCTTATGTGATTTGGGGGCAAGCATTAACCTCATGCCCTTAGTTGTCTATAAGAGGCTAGGTATTGGGAGAGCCAGACCCTCCTCTATGCTTTTACAGCTTGCTGACAGGACAGTTAAGCGTCCATTTAGTATTATAAATGATGTGCTAATCCAGGTTGGGAAGTTCGTGTTTCCCGCCGATTTTGTTATTCTTGATTGCAAGGTCGACGAAGAAATTCCCATAATCTTGGGAAGACCATTCCTAGCCACTGGGAGAGCCATAATTGATTGTGAAACCGGGGAACTCAAGATGAGGTTGAATGATGAGGAGATCATCTTCAATGTGCAAAAATCCATGAGGCGTCCTAGTGAGTTCGCAAATTGCTCTCTAATTGATGCGGTTGATGTGATAGTTGAGACCGACGATTCAGAATTGACTATTAAAAATCCACTTCAAGCATGCCTGATGAACATGGAAGAGGTAAACGGTGAAAGCTTGGCCGAATGGGCATTATCTCTAGAAGGCAAGGGATTCTGGAAGCGAGAGATCGAATTCAAACCCCTACACTTAGAGAAAAGAGAAAGCCCACCAGCAAAGCCATCCATAGAAGAGCCACCGAAGCTTGAACTTAAACCACTACCATCACATCTCAGGTATGAGTATCTAGGTCCTAACTCCATGATTACCTATTATTATCTCATCTAGTTTGTTAGATGTGCAGGCCCAAAAGCTTATACAGGTACTCAAGGAATGCAAGACTGCCATCGGGTGGACCATGGCAGACATAAAGGGGATCAGCCCAACCTATTGTATGCATAAAATTCTCCTGGAAGATGGACACAAACCTTCCAGGGAACATCAAAGAAGGCTGAACCCCAACATGAAGGAAGTGGTGAAGAAGGAAGTAATAAAGTGGCTAGATGCGGGAATCATCTTCCCAATCTCAGACATCAGCTGGGTTAGTCCGGTCCAATGTGTGCCAAAGAAAGGAGGCATGATAGTAGTGAAAAACGACAACAATGAACTGATTTCAACAAGAACCGTCACCGGATGGAGAATATGCATGGACTACAGGAAGTTGAATCTAGCCACCCGCAAAGATCATTTCCCACTTCCCTTCATTGACCAAATGCTTGGCAGGTTGGCAGGGAGGTCCCACTTTTGCTTTCTTGATGGATACTCGGGGTACAATCAAATCTCCATAGCCCCCGAAGATAGAGAGAAGACCTCGTTCATATGCCCTTACGACGTCTTCGCCTTCAGGAGGATGCCATTCGGACTATGCAATGCACCTGCCACTTTCCAAAGGTGCATGATGGCTATTTTCACCGATATGGTGGAAGACATTATGGAGGTGTTCATGGATGATTTATCAGTGGTAGGAAATTCATTCGATGAATGCCTTGCCAATCTGACTAGAGTGCTACAAAGGTGCATGGAAACAAATTTAGTGCTAAACTAGGAGAAGTACCATTTTATGGTACAAGAAGGTATAGTACTGGGGCACCGGGTTTCAAGCAAAGGCATTGAGGTAGACCATGCTAAAGTTGATGTCATTGCAAAGTTGCCTCCACCAACATCCGTCAAGGCCATAAGGAGCTTTCTTGGACACGCCGGTTTTTACCGGATGTTCATCAAAGACTTCTCCAAAATATCAAACCCTCTCTGTAAGTTACTTGAAAAAGATCACCCTTTTGTTTTTTCTGACGAATGCAGGATTGCTTTTGAGGAACTGAAAAAGAGGCTGGTCACAGCACCCATCATCATTTCCCCAGACTGGATCAACCGTTTGAGTTAATGTGTGATGCAAGTGATTATGCAGTGGGGGCAGTGCTGGCCCAGAGGAAAGATAAGTCGATGCATCCAATATACTATGCAAGAAGAACTCTAAGTGGAGCACAGCTAAACTACACAGTGACAGAAAAGGAGATGCTAGCGGTCGTGTTTGCATTCGACAAATTCCGGTCCTATCTCATAGGATCAAAGGTAATCGTATACACAGACCATGCACCTTTAAGATATTTAATTGATAAAAAGGACTCTAAGCCACGCCTAATTCGTTGGGTGTTGCTTCTCCAAGAGTTTGACCTCGAAATTAGAGATAGAAAAGGTACTGAAAATCAAGTAGCTGACCATTTGACAAGACTTGAAGGAGCTGAACTTGTCAAAAAGAGTGGGGAAATTCTGGTAACCTTTCCAGATGAGCAGTTGTTCACCACCACTCTCCTAGAAACACCATGGTATGCTGACTATGCTAATTATCTAGCCAGTGGCATTGTTCCTCATGACCTCTCATCGGTCCAAAGGAAAAGATTTTTTCGTGAAAGTCAGTATTATTATTGGGATGAACCATATTTGTTTAGGATATGTCTTGATAATATGATCCGGAGATGCGTCCCCGAGATAGAACAATCTTCTGTTTTGCAGGAATGTCATGTGTGAGCATATGGTGGCCACTTTGGAGGAATACGTACAGCTGCCAAAATACTTGAGGCCGGGTTCTATTGGCCGATGGTGTTTAAGGATGCGCACTTGTGGGTGAAAGGTTGCAACGAATGTCAATGCACCGGGAACATCTCCCGGCGTCATGAGATGCCGATGAATCCAATCCAGCAAGTGGAAGTGTTCGATGTCTGGGGAATAGATTTCATGGGGCCCTTTATTAGCTCATACGGCAATAAGTACATACTTGTTGCAGTCGACTACGTGTCCAAATGGGTGGAAGCTGCAGCATTACCCACCAATGATGCTAAGGTGGTAGTGGGATTTTTGAAGAAGAATATTTTCACCCGGTTCGGGACTCCAAGGGCTATCATCAGTGACGGGGGCACACACTTTTGCAACCGAGCTTTTGAGAAATTATTGGCCAAGTATGATGTTAAACACCGTGTGGCCACTCCATATCACCCGCAAACTAGCGGACAAGTTGAGGTCTCCAACAGGGAGATAAAAAGTGTATTGACTAAAACAGTGAACGCCACAAGAACCGACTGGTCCAAGAAGCTTGATGACGCACTATGGGCATATAGAACAGCATTCAAAACACCCATTGGCATGTATCCTTACAAATTGGTGTTCGGAAAAGCTTGTCACTTACCGGTTGAATTAGAGCATAAAGTGTGGTGGGCACTGAAACAATTGAATCTCAACTTGGATGAAGCATGTAAAGCAAGGTTGACTGGGTTGCATGAGTTAGAAGAATTTCGGTATCTGGCATTTGAAAATACAAGATTGTATAAAGAGAGGATGAAGCGGATCCATGATCAAAATATCGTTGAGCGTAACTTCAAAAACGGGGACAAAGTACTACTATACAATTCAAGATTACGATTGTTCCCAGGTAAATTGAAATCAAGGTGGTCAGGACCCTTCAAGGTAATTGAGGCATTTGAGTCAGGAGCTGTGGAAATTCAAACTATGGATGGATCACGTACATTCAAGGTAAACGGACAGCGGTTGAAACAATACATAGGCCTGGATGACATGGAGGACAAGGTAGAATTGCGGTTGGATGAACCTCAAAGGTCTAGCGAGCCGTAAAATGCGCTAAGTTGAGTCGTTCCGTGACGTTAAATCAGGCGCTACGTGGGAGGCAACCCACAAACATGTTGTAAGTAATTTTATCTTAGTAGTAAGTAATAAAGTAATATAAGAGAAACACAATTTTTTGCTGAACAGTCTAGAAATTGTTTCAGAGAGGGACAATGTCCGCGGTCCATCCGCGACCGCGGATGAACCGCGGAAAAATGCCCTCTCTGAACTTTCTCTGTTCGCGGTCCATTCGCAGCTGCGAACCAACCGCGAAAAAATGACCTCTCTGAATCTCGACTGTTCGCGGTCCATCCGCGGCCGCGAACAAACTGCGAACAGTCGCGGTCAGTTCCGCGGTAGGCGAAAATTATAGTTTTTTTTATTTTCTTTTCCCTCCCCTCTTTAAAACCCTAAAATCACTCCCCATCTCCCTCACAAACACTCAGCCGCCCCCACTCCCCCAATTTCTCTCTCTCTCTAACTCAAAACTCTCCCCTTCTCTCTAAAAATTCCCAAAACCCTCTTCTCCAATTCACCCCATTCTTCCTCCATTACTTCTTCATTGTATTACTTGTAAGTTTCTCTACTTCTGTTCTCTTTTATTTTGTTTTTATTCTTAGTTCTTGATTATTTAGTTTGTAGAAGTAATTAGATATTGTTTGTTTAGGATATCTCTTCAATATGATGTGGTTTTCTTTGCACTATACATGTTTCCATGAATTTTTACTAAGGAATCTTGTCATATAGTTGAAGTTTGGTAAAGAATTGGTTTATGGGTTTTCAATTGTGTTGTTGATGCTAATTTTATGATTTGGAAACCTAAAATAGTATGAACACCATGTATGTTGATTAGTAAGCTAAGTTGGGCAAATTATACTTGTTCATAAGGTATTAATGTAGTTTAGGAAAAATAATGCCCAACTCATGAATTGATAATGGTGTATTTTATTGGGGATGGACTAAGTCAATTGGGTAATATTAGAAGTGTTCAAAGAACTAAGTGTGGGGTGCTCAAATAGGCATGTGTAAAATAGTTAAATAAAGAATCTTAATATAGGAGTATGAGGGAATTGCGCAAAAAGAATGGTCAATTGTAAGTTTTCAAGGATGGCGAAGTCTGAGTAACCTTCCAATGACTAACGGTTTACAAACTTTTTGGCTATCTTAATTGTGCAGGATCATGGCCCCAAAGAGAGCACGACATGGTGCTAGCTCATCCAGGCAACCGACTTATGACGAGTCTAGGTTTGCTGATAAAGGAGCCGAAAATGCATTTCACATTAAAGCAAACAAGAAGTGGCTCCAAGAGGTAGAAGTTGACAGGATAGCTATCCGCTCGGAGAAGCCGGAAATTTATGATGAGATTCGGAGGCGGGAGATGGAGTTCCTCTTTGACTCACCTCCTAAGGTAAACAAGATGCTTGTCCGGGAATTCTATGCCAATGCTCCTTATGCTATGGTCAGAGAAGTTTTCGTCAGAGGTAAGCGGGTCAATGCTCATATTCCTACTATTCGGCAAGTACTTCGCCTGCCATTGCACACTAGTGATGTTGATTACTACCATGATAGGCCTGGTGTCACATGGGACATGCTAATAGAGGCCTTATGTGTAGATGGCATCCCAGTATGGATTAGAAATCAAACTCTACACTCTAACTGTTTTACACACACTGCCAAATGTTGGTTCTCCATAATTTGCAACCGTATTTTACCCTCAAGTAACACCACAGATGTTAACTTTAATAGGGCTGTTTTGACTTGGTGTTTTGTAACACATCGGGATGTTGATATTGCCCGAGTTATTAGTGACAAGATGGTATTGAGGGGATCCCTCACTGCCAAGGGTTTTTATTACCCATCTCTTGTCACTACGTTGTGTCTCCTCAACCACACCCCAGTTAATGATGCTGACGGTGAGCTAATACCGAAAGCTCCATTTAGAGCTGCTACTATCCGGGTTGGACGAGACACAAGCCCTATTGACTTAGATGAGGAGGACGATCCTGTACTGAATGCTCGGGCCAGGCACTTCACGGATTCAGCCGGACCTTCCAGGCCTGCTCCTCGTGGAGCAAGCATGTCTAGATCCGAGTCCACACGACCTATGTTAAGGTCAATGGAGGAGGAGGTTGCTGCTCTGCGCACCTCCGTAGATGGCTTACACACACGGCTAGATGCCATGTCCACTAGGCAAGCCCGGTCGGAAAACAGGTTTATGGCATGGTTCAGAGCACTTGGGAGAGCATGCCACGTCGACCCATCCACCGTCTCCGACTCCGAGTGAGTCACAGGTAAGTTTTCTTGCCCCTCTTGTGCTTTAATTTTTATTTATGCCATGGGGACATGACATATTTTTAAGTGTGGGGTGGGTAACTTATCTTGTACATAATGTATATATTAGTGTAGTAAGTAATATAAAATAATAAAAATACAAAAAAATCATAAAATTTTAAAAATCCAAAAATATGAGTAGAGGACTCTTCCTGATGACGGACTATTTAGGACAAGTACTCTTGAGGGAAGTAGTCCACGTAGGAATTTTTCTTTCTTTTATTTTTCTTTTCTAGGTAGTGTATCATCTCCCTCTTGGTTTTTCTTTTGACCGCGGTTCTTTTCCAAGGGTTTTTATTGAACCGGGTTAGGTAGATTTTTTTCTTCTTTCTTTTCTTTCTTTCTTTTCTTAGGATTAGAGGTAAAAAAGGGCAACATGTAACCCCGAATATGCACATTAGCAAAAGCGTAAATTGAACTTGAGAATGTATCTTCTAAGCTTGATTGTAGAATCTCAATATGCCTTAAATTGCACAATAATGCTTGCTTGAACATCGATAGGACTTTGTAGATAAACCTGGATTCCAAATGAGTTGCATGCCATGTGTGTGTGAGGTTTTTACTTACATTGTATGTTGTACATGATGCCTAGAACTTGCCCTGTGTGTTTGCAAAGCGAAATAGAAGTTGTTTGGTTGTAGAAAGGATAGAGGCATTTCTTTGTGTAACCCCATATACCAATAGACATGAATTCACCCGTACATTATATCTTAGTTAACCCCTTTGAGCTTAAAGCCTATTCTTTGATAACCCTTGAATGTTCTTCAAATTATTATATTTGTTCTACTTTACCTCCTAAAAGCACTTGTATTGTAATGAATATGCAAAAGTTTAAGTGTGGGGTGAAGGGAAATTGAAAAGGGAAAATCAAGAATGAGTGGTAGAAAATAGTGAGCTGACCAAAACAATGTAAATGTATTGCAAGGCAATGAAAAATATTCTGAGAAAAAGAGCTATATTGAATAAAATTTTAGAAAGGCTAGCTACATCAATAAAAGAAAAGTGGGAGTTAAATTTGAAGAAAGGTGAAGGTATGCTTATGGGAGACATAAGGAAGTAAACAAAAGGGAAGTTGTGAAAAAGAAAAGAAAAGTGCTTAGGGAGGCTAGTCACTATAACCAAAAGTATCCTACCCATCCCATAGCCTACATTACAACCCTTAAAGACCTCTTGATCTATGATTTAATAACTCGATTAGTGGAGTACTACACTAGGGGCAAGCCTATGGTGTGTCTGTATGCATATGAATGTTCTTTGTTGAGAGTGAGTGAATTTTTTCGATATTTATAAGTTCCATGTTATGAATTGATTATATGTGGGAACTTCTCTCAATAAATTATGTGAGGGTGTGTAACCCAAGAGGAAGAAGGTAAATTTGCAAGTTTTTGGAAATAAGTAGAGTAAGTAATAATGTGCTGGCATGAGAGTTCACGGTTAAGTAAAGATTATGCATATCTTAGGGTGTTCATGTATAATAGCTTTTGTGACATATTTTGGGGGAGACAAATTTTTGTTAATTGGCCTAAAGTGTGATTAAAGATTTCTCGAGGACGAGCAAAGGCTTAAGTGTGGGGTATTGATAATAGGTGAATTTGACTATAATTATACCCTAAATAATCACACTTTGTTATGGAATTAATGTTGTGTATGAGAACAAAATGCTTTGATTAGTGTTCGATTGTGTTTTACAGGTACATGTGATATATTGGATGCCATAAAAAGCTATGTTGGAGTCCTAGGTTGATGAAAAGGCCAAAAGAAGAGCTAAAGTGAAGAGGGCTTGAAGAAGCAGGGAAGAATCAGACGCACTGTTCATCCACGGTTCACTCGCGGCCGCGGACGAACCGCGAAAAAATAAGGCCTCTGTTTTTGACTGTTCGCGGTCCGCTCGCGGCCGCGAACGAACCGCGGAAGGTTCCGCAGCAGCAATCCCAAATAGACTCGAATTTAGTTTTAAAGCCCTAAAACCTCTATATAAACTCCTAGTTTTCCCCATAGAGGCATGTAATCTTTATTTCATTACTTTTACAAGGTTTTTAGTAAGAGAGAATCCTCTCAAACTCTTTCTTTTATTTTATATCAAGTATTTCTTTATGATTTCAATTATTATTCTTGTTTCTTCAAGCATGAGTAGCTAAATTCTTTTCTAAGGTTATAATGGAACCTATTGAGTGATGAACTTATCGTTTATGTGATTACAAATTGTGACTTAGATTTCTATTTGTTCAACTTCGTTCTTGTTGTAGTTAATTGGTAGGATCCCCAATTAGATGTGCCTATTTAGTGTTCATAACTTGGAAAAGAGTGCATATTTAGGTTTATTGTTGAACAACACCATACCTAGGTTATTGGAGGAATCTATAACTTTAAGCGTAAAGACGGGGTTAGGAATAATGAAGTCTTGGGTGCAATCTTAAGTGAACTATTCAAATTAAATCTAGCTAGGGTAGCTCGGGAGAGTGCACTAGTAAATTATTGTAATTGCTCGGGAGAGGGTTACGATACACATAGCGTTCATGATTGATAGAATATATTAACAATTTGTATGAGCATAACGATAAGGGATTCCATCAATAGGGGAAATAAATACTTTAGTCCTTCTCATAATATTCTTTTTACTCTACATTCAATCCTTTCTTTCAAGCATTCTTAATTATTGCAAAAGTAGATATTCGAAAATCACACAAAGATATATTCAAAGTTTGGGAACTTGATTCGGAAGTACTTTTGGGGTTGTGATAGTTGCAATTGGTAGGTTAATTCTCTGTGGGATCGATCTTGGACTTATTAGACCAAGTTATATTGACTACGACCGTTGTTTGGACGAGAATCAAGCTATATGTCCCATTTGACGCTCTAGATTCCTCACTGATGTGGTAAGATTTTGCTGTTCAGCAATCATTTTTTTGAACATGTCTTCAAGTTGACTTGTGGTACTTGATTGTGGTTCAGTGTGGGCTGGCTTATGTGAGCACGTGATTTTTTCCCTAAGCAATAAATTCAAAAATTAAAATAAATAATACTTTTGTGTGCAATTATATGCTTTGATTGCAATAAGATGCATTTGTGTGTGCAAACAATTACAAATTAAAATTAAAAAATTAAAAAAATAGGTTAAATACAAGTATTTCAATTTAAGAGGTTAAAAGGAAAATTAACAAAAAAGGGAGGCAATAATAACGAAAATTAAGGAAAAATAGTAGAAAAATGTCAACAAATATCAAAAAATTAGAGGAAGTAGGAAATTCAATAATTGAAAATAATACAAAAAGAAAAAAATGAAACACAAAAGAAAATACCACAAAAATAATCAAAATACAAAGAAAAATACAAAAATAAGAGAACTGGGCCAAATGCCAGCCCAAATGCACTGGCCCAAAGCATTCTGAGAGATCCGGTCTAAACCCGTTTGAAATAAAATGATCTCAGCCGTCCATCACACTAAATCAAACGGCTGAGACTTTGATCAGAACCAATTAATTAATCAAACCCTGAGATCAAATCCCAACCATCCGTCACACTAAATCTAATGGATGAGAGCTAATCTCTCATTTAATTCAAACTACGCTGTTTTGAGGGGAGTTAATCCTGGCCATCGATCTCACTTGATCTAACGGCCAGGAGTTTATCAAACGCCCCAAGTATATAAGGGTCCGCTCTCTTTAGAGACCGACCATTCACTAACTTCCAAACCCTAGCCGCCTCACTTCGTCTTCTTCTTCTCCCTTCTTCTCACCGCCGGCCATGGAGATTGGCCGTCTGCCAAGGCGATCTCTGGCCAACCCCAGCCCCGAAACCTTCATCTCCTTCTTCTCCACCATAAAACACCCTCAAAACCCAAGAAACCTTAGAAAACCTCTCCTTTCTTAAAATTCCGATCATCGGAGTTTCTCTCCGGTGACCAAAACTACGCAAACCCCTCCCAAATTAACACCATATGATCCTCATAACCTGATCTATAACCCCCCGTACGTGGTTTCCTTTGAATATCCCCCAAAATGTTCAAATATCCCAAAATAGGTCGCCGAAACACTAACTCCGGCGGACCTAAAAAACTAACCTTGAACAAACCCTTCCCTCTTGACACCCCAAACCTATTCCTACCACTGAAACAATAAAAAGACTTTATCTTGAAGTCTGAAAAAGAAAACCAAACAAAAAAGGGAAAGAAAAGAAAACTGGAAAAGGCTTTGACTTGAAGCCTGAAAGAAAAGAAAAAGAAAATAACAAGAAAAGGGGATAACACAAGAGACAGATCCTGAAAGCTAAGTTCCTCTCCTCTCTTTTGTCTGCTTTTACATTTTTCTGTGATTCTTTGTCTTCTTTGTTTACTTCTTCATCATCTTCATGTTTTTAGTATACTTTCTGCTAGATTCTTTTGATTTGTTAGTCGTTTAAGTCACTGCATGTTTAGATTAGTCTTATCTTATGAAAATCGCTGTTTAGTTATGTTTCTCTGTTTAAATCATGTCTTCTTTAAAGTTTCTTTGATAAATTTTTGCCTATCTATGATTATTCAAAAACAACGAGCATGATTAGGGTTTCAGTAGTCTTGTTGACATGAGAAAAGGTATGACTATGCCTGCTTTATATTCAATTGATATACTGTGTTTGGAATATCTGGATTATAAGTCTTTTGATTGAAATTCAACAATATTCAATCTCTTCTCTGAGTTTTGGTTAAATGACAAGTAATTTTGATTTCATGGCCATGTATGCAATTTGATGTGAAAAGGGCTATGTTTGTAATGATTTTGTGTTAGTTGGTTATTGTTAATACCTAATGTGCTTAGGTGACATTGGTTATAGATGCAATAGTGTAGTAATTTGAAAAGTGGTTAAATCTGAAAACATGCTTTATGTAGTTAAAAGTGGCTAAAATTGAAAACAACACAAAAAGAGGTTATAATTGAAATAAGTAATAAAGAGTGGCCAGTCTTGTAACTGACCAACTCTGATAATTCTCTAATTCTGAAATCATTGGCTAAGTTCCAAATGGGCTAAGTCTGTAATAAATTGACTTAAGTCTGAAATTGGCTAGACTTGCAAAGTCTCAATTGGCCTGTATTCACTAATTGGTTAGTCTTGCAAAGTCTCAATTGGCATATGTTCACTAATTGGCTAAGATTGCAAAGCCAAGTCCAAACATTGGACTGGCCAGGCTTTAAATAAGATAACTTTAGGTAATTAAGCAGGCTAGTCCTGCAAATTGGCTTTAATAACAGAAAATGAAACAAAATAAAATAAAAAAGGGCTAAAATTGAAATAAGTTGAGGTTCAGATCTGGCCAAGTCTTAAAAGACTCATTAGAAGTGGTCAAAAGTTAAATAGTAGCTAAAGACAGCATAACCCTAACCTGGATAGGTCGGGTAAATAATAAATGCCTTTAAGGGCATATAGGGAATATAAAATGGCATAATTGTGGATTTAATAGAGCCTATGCGGACATTAAAGACATTTAGGCCTACGAGTTCTGCAATATTGCACAAAACTAAGGGCACAATGGACCTAAATAAAAGGCAACTTAGTAAATAACTTTAACAAGTAGGGGCACACTAGTAAAAGACCCAAAAAGGAATCAAATAGAACCTTCTAGCACATACTGGAACGCAACTAATAACAGAAAGTGGGATCAAAGTGTAACAATTGGTAAAAATCAGGGGAGGGAAGTAGAATTTACTTTCCATCTTTTCCCCCCAAAATTTTCACCATGTCTCACCTATAAATATACCCCATTTTAGCCTGATTGGAGGCTGGATTTTGGGAATCAAAATTCAGAGAAATACATACATAGAATTGTAGAGTAAAAACTGCTTGGGTTTTCTAATTGAAGCCTATTCTTAAAGCTGCAGAGGGCTTCCTATTGTTTCGTGGTTCTCTATTGTTTATTTTGCTAAGTATTTGCTGTATTGCTTCTTTGGGATTCAATTGACTACTGGAAGTCACTTCTATTGCTGTTGCATGGCCTGTTATGGTTTAACAGCTGTTCTTGCTTATTACCCTTAAAATTTATTGGTATTTTGCTGAATCATGTACACATTCTCTATTCAAGCAAGTGTAATCGAAGTCAATTGATGAATGAAAGCATGATTCGACATTTTTAAAGCTTTTCTCTGTTAATTGTTACTGTTTTTACATTTATATATAAGTAGCTCAATCTGTAATTCAGTAGGAAATGTTGTATAAATAACTATGTGAAGCATGAACACACGCTGAAAACAATGTAATAGTATAGCGAGTTGAGATAGAGTAGTGGTAGTCGTAATCACCTAAGATAACAAATAGCCTAATAACTAAAATCAGGAATCAAAATGAATCTGAAAATGAACAGGTAATTTAGCAACACTAGCATGCAAAGTTAGTTTAAATCAGAAATTGACAGGTAGATTCATAACAATATCAGTATGTGGTAATTAGTTTAATTAGATATCTGTTAGTCTGATTTAAATAGATTAGTAGAAGTCGAAATAATCTAAGGTAAAACAAGTTGCTAAACATGAAGTTAATAATCATTGGTTAATCGGATGTGTTACACAATTAGATTAGTGACTAAGTGTAGTTAATTTTCTATCTTAAAAGTTACAATGAGTTACAATTCAGTGAATCACTTAGTATAGTTAAATAATGTTCTGTCGTTTTAGCTAATAAATAACTTGATTCTGTAGTTTAAATTAGTTATTTAAATATAAAGAAAAATAGTCTGCTAATTAGATTTCATTCATATTGGATAGTTGGAGTATGACCAGTCATTGTAATTTTGTAATATTGTTTCATTCATTAAATAAACATATTTTGAATATGTCCTCTATTGGTTTTGGATATTTATGTATATGATGAATTCTTGTTTCTATTTCCTTTTTTAAATTTCATTTGATCTGGGTCTAATTAATAGTGAAGGCCTGGATCTAGACAGTTGCGAAATTGGGTTTCTGAGAGATGACCTTCGAGTGTGCTGGGTTTTGAGACCCAGTCACGTAAATTAGCTCATTAAATCTGAGCTCGGAAGGTCCAGGCCCAGTAACATAAAAGAACAAGGCCTGGACGTGTATTCTGAAAACTAAATTGACTAAGGAAAAACCAAATGATAGAGAATGTAGTTATACATATAGGATCAGCCTATTAAAAGTGAGTGGGATGAGCCTCGCATAAAAAACGGAATAGCGGGGCCCCCATATAAACAAATAATTATATATATATAGACTTGGGAAGGTTGATAGCGATCTCCACAATCTTTCCCAAAGATTATAAAGCTGTTAGACTATTTAGGCGCGATTTAATAAATGTACTCTCCTTAATACGAGTGCACACTTGGTGTGACTCAAATCGTAAATCCCGGCGAAGCCGAAATATATTAAAGGTCACAGGCATACTGGTTGCGGTGTGACTCGAAATACATTTTTCCAACGTCGTAATTCGTAAAATATTAAAGCTTGAAATATGTACACATTGTTAAAAGGCATAATAAGTCACAAAAACTGAGAATGACAGTTGAGCGACCGTGCTAAAACCACGGAATCCAGGAGTGCCTAACACCTTCTCCCGGGTTAACAGAATTCCATATCCAGGTTTCTAGTTTCGCGGACTGTAATACAGAGTCAATTTTCGTTGGATTCGGGATTAACCGGTGACTTGGGACACCATTATCTTCCCAAGTGGCAACTCTGAAAAATTAAATAAAATCCCGAACTGATTGTCCTTTATTTGGAAAAACTCCTTCCTCGTTGTTATTATATCCTCCCCGGGGTATTTGAAACATTAAGGTATACCCTATTCTCTTAATCGGGAATTAAACATTTAAAAGGGTAGTAAAAAGGGAGGTGTGACAGCTCTGGCGACTCTGCTGGGGATAAGTAACTCAGAACTTCGGTTCAGGGTTTAAGAATTCGAGCTCAGTTAAATTGCTATTTTTGGTTATATCTGATTTCATTATATGTTTTGATTAATGTGCTACATGTTTATCGCTTTGATATTGCGTGAACCGTATTTATAAAACCTGTGCCGAAACCCCTTCTCTTCTTACCTTCGGGGATGTGCTTACTGGTTCAGACTCCCCTTTCTGTTAGTGTCATTCCAAAAATAAGAAAAGAGGTCGGACAAGTTACTAAGTCGGACGACCCCGCGGGTCCCTGGTTCGTAGCCCCCTCCTCGATCCGAGTTATCCACTCGGGTACACAGTCTAGTACCTATGAAAAATCAGGATATTGAGCCTAGGTATAGGACGTTTATTTGCATCACATCTAACTTAGGGGACTCAACATAGGGGTTGGGTCCGTCTAGGACAGGTGACCCGGCAATCAAAGACCGAGCATATTATATGTTGCAGTTTTTTAATTGTCTTTGATCATTATGCGGATCGGCAAATTCCCGAGAAAATAGAAAGAGAATATTTGGACAAGGAGAAACGAGAGGGAGAGATATTAGCAAGAGATTTATGAGAAATTTGAAAAGAAAATCTGAAAAATAAGGAAAAATATTGTTGTTACAATAATTGGTCAAATAATTTGACCGAACGACATAGGTTTGATTCTCTCCATTAGGTGAGATACGTAGGCAACCCTTGAACGGGTCCAACCACCCTTTTAGAAAATGACCAAAAATATTTTAGTTTCAAATAATCGAGTTGATCGCTATTTTTGGAAATAGCCGAATGATCCGAAAGGACGCCGGAAGGCTGTTTTGGCAAAAATGGCCACTTCAAAAATCATGTCTTTTCCTTTTTCAAAATAAAAACCTGAGAAGATTATAAAATGAAAATTTGCTTTGAAAAAATATTTTCCTTTCACTAAATAGAATCGCCTTTAATAAATGTGCAGGATGAGCATGATACAGAATGAACCCTTCAATCCAATGAATAGAATCCCTTTGGAGCTAAGATTATGGTGGAACGACATGGGACAGGAAGGACAGAATTGGGTCAAATGTTATCTGAAGGACCTTACGGGATTAATGGACACAATTCCACGAGGCGATATAATTCGAGCACTTGATACATGCTGGGACCCTGCACACAACGTCCTTCATTTTTCGGACTTTGAACTAACTCCTACACTTGAGGAAGTTGCTTACTATATAGGGAAAAATGAGGTACCCTTAAAAGAGAAATACCCGGTGGCTCCAAGAGCGATAACGGTGCACCGCTTCCTCGACTCTTTGAAGATTGCTCGGAATGTCCACAACGAGGATTTGGTTAATGGGTTTTGATCCTTAAATTTCATCTACAGTAGATATGGACATGTTAGGGGTTTCAATGACCCTACGAACAAACTCTGTAGTAAGTCCAACCGATCCAAATGGGAGAAGCATCGACGATTCGCCTTTCTAGTGGCGTTTCTCGGGCTAATCATATTTTCAAGAAAGGACGGGCACATTGATACAAGAGTCGCCGGGGTGGCCAGCACTTTGATTGTACAAGATAATTGCACTTTGGCCCCAATGATTATAGCCGATATCTACCGTGCCTTGACAACATGTAAAGCATGGTACAACATCTTTGAGGGATGTAACTTGATTCTGCAAATTTGGTTGATAGAACATCTATGCCATCATCCTTCGTTCTCAAGCTATGGGCCGTCTGAAAGAACGTGCCTCGAAGATTTCTATACGAGAAAAAAAGAGGTTAAGCTGCCGGAGGGAGTTAAATTTTGGATTTCATATTTACGATCATTGACCGATAGCCAAATCGATTGGGCATACGGATGGCTACCCCTCGATGAAGTGATTTACATGCCGACGGAAGGGTCACATTTCTTGATCATGGGCTTAAAAATTATCCAGCCTTATGCCGCGTACAAGGTCCTACGACAACTTGGAAGATATCAAGTTATACCGAAGGATGGGGACCTCAGTTTGCAAGCAATAGAGATTAGTCCGGATGGGCAATTCCCGGAAGTAAAGGTCCGACAGATTAGGAATGAGTGTCAAAATTTGAAGGTAGAAACTTGTGTGGAAAACAGAGCTCGGGGAGAAGTATCGCCAGGGTACGCTGCATGGTATCGATGGGGTATTGAGCATGATAGACCATTGAAAAGGCCTCACGTTCAAGATTTGGTCGAGTAGTCTAAGGAATACGGAAATTGGGTGGCCAAAGAAAATGAGTATAAGGCTAGGATCAGCTTGCTAGAAAAACAATTGTGAGATCTCCAATTTAAGAGCAGTTTACAGGCAGCATGTGACGAAGGAGAAAAGAAGCAGCTGAAAAAAGAGAATGAAATTCTAAAGGCTCAAGTTGCAAAAATGAAATTCGCATCTGAGACCCCGATGCGCTTAGCCCGAGACGAGAAACTAATTGAAAATCTCCAGTGCAAAGTGAATGACTATAGCTTCGATCTTGACAAAACAGAAAAAAAGTTAGTCAGGGTTCGGAAGCAACTGGCCAGAGATGCCAATGAAAGAGCTAGAATGGTTCAGTAACTACAAGATAAACATGAAGTTGAGGTAGCTCGATTGAGAAAGAAAGTCATTACAGCCACAGTCAAAAGTAACAAGATAATCAAAGAATTTGAAGAGGAAAGAGAGCACTGTTACATGGCTATGGCTCGATTGGAATTTGAGTTACAACAACTACAAAAAGAGAACCAACAAACATTAGACGCTCGCGCCGAACAGATCTGCAGGCTGCTTCAAGAAAAAGGGGTCATTCGAGAAAGAATTGTCCATATTTCTCTGTACATCACCAGAAAATGCCAATTGTGTGAAGATATGTCCCAGGAAACATTTTCATCAGCCGTAAAGTTCTTTGTAAAGCAAGTCATATCCGACCTAGATAAACTCCAAAGTGGATTGGCATATAGGCCCGCGGCAAGATCGAACGACGTCTCACGGGCATTATGAGCATTAATGTACTCATAGAGCATGCATTTTGTATTTGTATTCCTTTTGCATTAGTAGCACAACATCATTTTGTAAATCAATGTTTTTGAGTATCAATGAAAAAGTTCAAAAGTTGTTGCTAATCTTTTTCTGCTTTATATCAATTGTCTGGGCGATAGGCAAATATCTAGGAACAAAAATCAAAAATGAAAGAAGAAAGAAAGAAATGAAAAAAAAGAGGAAAAATGGAAAGAAAAAGAATGAAAAAAAGAGAAAAGAGAAAAGAGAAAAAGAAAAAAAATAGATGAATGAAAGAGAAAAAGAAAAAAAGGAGATGAATAAAAAGAAAAAGAAAGAAAAAGAGATAAATGAATAAGAGATGGATTCAAAATGGAATATGTGCCGGGATGATGCATAATGATCAAAGGCAAAAGTTGTGATTTTTAATCATTGCATCTTATCCCTTTATGTACTAACTATTAACAAGTGGTTTTGTTGATGAGAATCAGATTTCAGTTGGCAACTGGCACTCTGGCAAATCATCATTACAACACACGATCAAAAACTATGTCTAAGGTTGTGACTCAGGAGATTGAGCCAACTATCATGGACCCAGTACAAGAAGATCAGGTTGTGGATGTGGCGGGAATGGAAGAGGAAATGTATAAGATAAAGCAACAAATGTCGGATATGTACCAAGCTTGGTCCAGGGGTCAACCTTTACCCGCATATCCAGCCAATCCAGCATATGTCCCTCCTGCCAATCCTAATCCCGAGCCACCTACCATGAACTCATTCTCTACGTACCTAGATTACCATCACTACTATGCCACCACTTCACAGGCACCACCACCACTGTCCAAACAGATTCCACCTCAACCACCATAGGTCGCCCAAGTGTATGTGGCACCACCACCTGTTGCCCTGCATAAATCATCAAGTGAAACAGTGTTCCACGTGCAAGACGCACATTACTATCCGCCAGAGCAGACATTTAGGCAGCACGACTCCTATACCCCACTGATAGAGATAACGGAAGAAAAGCCCGTCAAAAACTTGGAGCAGGAAGAAATGGCACGAAAGATGAGGAGTTTAGAACAATCTTTCCGTAACATACAATGGCTAGGAGGCCAAGTGAGTGTCGCATACAAATATTTGTGTTTGTTCCCAGAAGTGCAGCTCCCGGTTGGATTCAAGCTACCTAAGTTAGACATGTACGATGGACACGAGGACCCTGTAGCCCATTTCAGGGGTTAATGTAGCAAGATGTGTGGTGCAGGGGGAAGAGATGAACTTTTGATGGCATATTTTAGCCAGAGTTTGAGCGGTTCTGCGCTGGAGTGGTATACACGTCAGGATCACACTAGATGGTTCATCTGGGATGATCTAGCTCAGTCATTTACTAACCACTTTCAGTACAACTTGGTGATAATTCCAGACAGGTTGTCGCTTACAAAGATGGAAAAGAAGCCTGGGGAACGTTTCCGAGAATACAGCTTTAGATGGAGAGAACAAGTGGCACGAGTAGATCCTTCTATGAAGGAGACAGAAATGGTAGATTGTTTTCTGCAGGCCTTAGAGCCTACTAACTATGGCCATCTGGTGTCGGCTATTGGTAAGAATTTTAATGAAGTAGTGAAAATGGGGAGTTTCGTGGAAGAAGGATTGAAAACCAACAAAATCATGAGCTTTTCTGCTATCAAGGCCACGAATCAGGCAATACAGACCGGGAATGGGGGATCTATTGGTAAGAAGAAGAAGGAAGAGGTTTCAGTTGTTGAAAGTAAACCATGGACTCATAGCCAAAAATACATACCATCACCCACCTCGCCCATACCAATCATACCCTCCAGCACCTTACAACCCACCTCCACCATATTATCCACCCACTACCCCGCATTATCCCATCTCACAAGCTCAACATTACCCATCGCCTCCATATGTATGGCGAGCCCAAACTCCACAAAATGTCTACCATACACAAAACACCTACCCTCCCTCCAAAACCTACAAGAACCCAAATAGACCCAGCTTCCGTCCTGATCCAGAAATGAGAAATAGAGCCCAAACAAAAAAAACATTCACTCCACTAGAGGAGTCTTATACCAGTCTCTATCATCGTCTGAAAGATTTGGGGATGCTAAGCCCGATTGAGCCAAAACTTCCTAACCCACCACCTAGAAACATTGACCAGTCAGTCAGATGTGAATATTGCTCCGGGGCACAGGGGCACGATACTAAAAAGTGTTGGCACTTCAAATCTGCTATACAAGAGCTTGTTGACAATAGGAGGATCGAGGTGCAGGCTCCAGAGACTCCAAACATTACTCAGAATCCACTACCAACTCATCATGAGACACACATGATAGAGTTAGATCAAGAAGAGAGCAGCAAAAAGCCATCCCAATCTGTAATGATGATAAAGGCCAATAGTAAAGTGGAGAAAGAGGTTGGGAGAGAGAAAGCAACAGCCGAGTTACCAGGGAAAAAGTCCGCCAGTGGTTGAAACTATGAACATTGTGGTGCCAGGGGCTAAGCCGTTGTTGACAGTGAAAGGAGCACACATGGAACCGGTGGTCATAAAGCCGGTAGTGCAAATGCCGGTGGTAGATACCAAAGCCATACCTTGGAACTACAACAAAGTCACAGTAATGTACATGGGAAAGGAAGTTACAGGGGAGGTCAATGAAACACGTGGCCTCACTCGTTCCGGGCGATGCTTTGCCCCGGAAGAGTTAAGGAAAATGAAGGTGGTGAAGGAGAGTCATGTGAAGAAGCCGATTTCTGAAGAAGAAGCAGAAGAGTTTTTGAAGATAAAAGCTCAAAACTATTCGATAGTAGAATAGCTGAGAAAGACGCCTGCACAAATTTCATTGCTTTCATTGCTAATTCACTTAGAGGAGCACAGGAAGGCGCTGTTAAAGATTCTGAACGAAGCACATGTCCTCGAAAAAATCTCAGTCTGCCATCTTGAAAATATCACCAACAAAATTTTTGAGTCGAATAAGATAACATTCTCAGACAATGAATTGCCTGTTGAAGGGATGGAACACGACAAGGCACTCTATCTCACCGTCAAAAGTGAAGAATCAGTGGTTACTCGGGTTTTAATAGATAATGGGTCATGTGCAAACATTTGTCCACTCTCGACTCTCGAAAAATTGAAGATTAATACTGATAGAATCCATCAAAATAGTGTGAGTGTTTGGGGGTTTGTCGGAGGAAGCAAAAATACCTTCGGAGATATTGTGCTCGAGATCACCATTGGGCCGGTAGACTTTACCATAGAATTCCAGGTGTTGGATGTCACTGTTTCTTATAATCTATTGCTGGGATGGCAATAGATCCATGCGGCCAAAGACGTACCATCTTCCCTGCAACAAATGCTAAAATTTGAATGGGAACAGTAAGAAATTATGGTGCATGGAGAAGAAGACGCTTGTAATACCATAATGCCTTTTGAGGAAGTCGAAGGGAACAAGGGCCCATGGGTGTATAGGTGACAGATACCGTGGTAGTTAACAAGATATCTGAAGGGGAGAGCTTGCCAATCCTTGCAGTGGCATCTACCGCAGTAATGGTAGCTAAAGAGATGATCGGAAATGGGTTCACACCGGGAAAAGGTTTGGGAATAGCTTTACAGGGAATAACACAACCTGTCCATCTACCGGGAAACAATGATACCTTTGGCTTGGTCTTTAAACCTACCGATACCGACATCCAGAAATCCAAGAGAACCAAGAAGAAAAGTTGGACCCTCCCGAAAAAAGTCCCAAAATTATCCGACACCTTGACTAAGCCTGGTACACAACGACATTTGACGACTGCTGCGTCAAGTTATGCTGAGATAAGGCCAGATGCGGAGCTCCTCGCAAGGTTTGAAATGTTGTTCTGGGATGTACACATGTTGGAGATAGGCGTGGGGACTAGTAAGATGGATATCCCGTTCGTGGGGCCTAGTGTTGCACTCAATAATTGTGATGCCACTCCTTTTCCAATCAGGAGGAAGTCTTGGTAGTTAGCTTTCAAAAAATATTTCTCATCTTTCCCAAAAAAGGAGTTTTATTTTTGTAATCCCCACTGAAATCAAATGTATCCAACCTTTATTATCTTGAAAAATATCAATGAAATGCAATTTCTTCTTTCTTTCTTCATTTTTGCCTTATTTTTATTTTTCTTCTTGTTTGTACAGTTCAATATTCGCTGATTCTGATGATATGTCATGCATGAAGGATTCCCGGCCCAATCTTGACAATCGAATAATTATACAAGAAATTGAAAATGAGAGTGAAATAGAATATGAAGATCAGGAAATACTGAAGGAAATCAGTAAAGAGTTGAATCAATATTAGGAATAACCCAAATCGAACTTAAGTGAGACATAATCTATTAATTTGAGCAGTGAGGATAATGTCCGGGAGACAAAAATCAGTGTACACCTAGAAGCCTCCCTCAGAGAAGAGCTAATAAAGTTATTACACAAATTCAAGGACATCTTTGCCTGGTCCTATGATGACATGCCCGGACTCAGCACTGATTTGGTGGTACACAAGTTGCCTATTTATCCGGAATACCGGCCGGTAAAACAAAAGTTGAGAAAGTTCAAAACGGACATCAGCGTGAAGATAAAAGAAGAGGTGAATAAGCAGTTTGAGGCAAAGGTCATACGAGTTACCAAATACCCCACTTGGTTAGAAAATGTTGTGCCATTCCCAAAGAAAGACGGAAAAACCAGAGTGTGTGTTGATTACAGAGACCTCAACAAGGCCAGTCCGAAGGATGACTTTCCATTACCAAATATCCATATATTAATCAACAATTGCACCAAGCATGAAATTGGCTCTTTTGTAGATTGTTATGCGGGTTATCACCAGATCCTATTGGATGAAGAAGATGCGGAAAAATAGCTTTTATCATGCCTTGGGGAACATACTGCTATAGAGTGATGCCGCTTGGGCTAAAAATGCCGGAGCTACTTATATATGGGCAATAACCATGATGTTTCATGATATGATGCATCGAGAAATTGAAATGTATGTGGACGATGTCATCATAAAGTCCAAGAAGCAACATGATCACGTCAAAGACTTGAGGAAGTTTTTTCAAAGACTTCGAAGGTATAATCTTAAGCTCAATCTTGCGAAATGTGCTTTTGGAGTACCTTCAGGGAAGCTATTGGGATTTATAGTAAGTCGGCGAGGCATTGAAATAGATCCATCAAAGATAAAAGCAATCCAGAGTTTACCTCCGCCGAAGAACAAGAAGGAAGTATTGAGCTTACTAGGCAGGTTGAATTATATTAGTCGGTGCATCGCTCAGTTGACATCAACATGTGAGCCTATTTTCAAGTTGTTAAAGAAAGATGCAGTAGTGAAATGGACCGATGAATGCCAGGAAGCCTTTGATAAGATTAAGGAATATTTGGCAAATCCTCCAATGTTAGTTCCTCCGGAGCCGGGAAAACCTTTGATCTTATATTTGACAGTGCTTGATAACTCCTTTGGCTGTGTACTGGGGCAGCACGATGAGACTGGCAAGAAAGAGCAAGATATGTATTACCTTAGTAAGAAGTTCACATCTTACGAGGTAAAATATACTCAGTTAGAGAGAACATGTTGTGCATTAACCTGGGTAGTTTAGAAATTAAAGCATTATTTGTCAGCATACACTACATATCCGATATCACGGTTAGATCCTTTGAATTATATATTCCAGAAGCCCATGCCTATAGGGAGACTTGCTAAATGGCAGATTCAGCTCACAGAATTTGACATCGTTTATGCAACACGCGACAATGAAGGCGCAAGCAGTTGCGGATCACTTAGCAGAAAATCCAGTAGATGATGAATATGAGCCACTAAAGACATATTTTCCGGATGAGGAGGCGATGAATGTTGAAGAAATGGAACAAAATGATAAGCCAGGATGGAAGATGTACTTCGACGGAGCTGTCACAGTAAAGGAGTTGGGATTGGAGCAGTGCTTGTTTTAGAAACGGGTCAACACTATCCCATTACTGCTCAGCTTCGGTTTTTCTGTACCAACAATATAGCCGAATATAAGGCGTGTATATTGGGATTGAGGATGGCGATAGATATGGGTGTTCAAGAGATTTTGTTCATGGGTGACTCGAATCTTTTGATACATCAAATTCAGGGAGAATGGGAGACGAGATTTGAAATTGATACCTTATCGGCATTGTCGACATGAACTGTCCCAAAGATTCCAATCCTTAGAGTTCAAACACATCCAAAGAATGCACAATGAAGTAGCAGATGCCCTGGCCACACTATTCTCTATGTTACATCATCCAGAGAAAGCCTATATAGATCCACTTCAAATACAGGTGTATAATCAAAATGCTTGCTGTATTTCTGTGGAAGGAGAGTTATATGGAGAACCGTGTTATCTTGATACCAAGGAATACTTGAAGATAGGAAAATACCCAGAACAAGCCACCGGAGATCAGAAGAGAGCTGTAAGACGGTTAGCGAATGGCTTTTTCCTTAGTGGAGGAATTTTATATAAAATAACACCATACTTGGATTTGTTGAGATGTGTGGATACGCAACAAGCTGATATGATTATGACTGAGGTGCATGCTGGAGCTTGCGGACCTCATATGAGCGGGTATATCTTAGCAAAGAAGAGTTTGAGAGCATGATATTATTGGCTCACCATGGTGCGGGACTGTATCAGGTATGTGAAGAAATGCCACCAATGCCAAGTACATGGTGATTTAATTCATTCCCACCTTATGAATTACACACGATGTCTGCACATTGGCCATTTGTCGCCTGGGGCATGGATGTTATCGGGCTAATAGAACCTGCAGCTTCTAAAGGACATAGATTTATCTTGATCGCGATTGACTACTTTACTACGTGGGTGGAGGCAAAGACATTCAAGGCGGTAACGAATAAAGCCGTGGTGGATTTCGTGAATGAAAATATTATATGCCGATTCGGAATTCCCAAAGTAATTATCATAGACGACGGGGCATATCTGAACTGTCACCTCATGGCAGAAGCATGTTAGAGATTTAAGATCCTGCATCGTAACTCTACACCTTACAGGCCAAAGGCAAATGTAGCAGTAGAAGCTGCAAATAAGAATATAAAGAAGATCCTCAGGAAAATGATGGAAGAGTCTAGACAATGGCATGAGAAGCTACCTTTCGCTCTTATGGGTTATCGCACAACCGTACGTACTTCTATTAGTACCACACCCTATTCACTGGTGTATGGGATAGAGGCTGTTATACCCACAGAAATTGAGATACCATCGCTTCGAATCATAGCTGAAGCTGAGATCGATGATGATGAATGGGTATAAGCTCGGTTGGAACAATTGAATCTGATTGATGAGAAGAGGTTAGCAGCGGTTTGCCATGGGCAATTATATCAACAGAGAATGGCCAAAGCATATAATAAGAAGGTGCGTCCTTAAAAACTCGAAGTCGGACAACTGGTATTAAGGCGTATCTTACCACATTGGGCTGAAGCAAAAGGCAAATTCGCACCAAACTGGCAAGGGCCGTTCATGGTATCACGGGTGTTGTCCAATGGGGCACTATATCTGACAGATGTTGAAGGGAAATGCGTAGAGACTGCTATCAATTTAGATGCAGTCAAAAGATATTATTTATGATCCTTTTTCATTTGTATAATTGTATTTGTTGTGATTTTGGAATTGAAATGATGAAGGCATTTTATTCTCTATCCAAACACTTTATCCATTGACATCCCCTTCGAGCCTTGTTCGATCTATTCATTCATATCCCTCTCTCGAAATTGTTTATAATACAGAAAGGAAAATGAAAAAAAAAACAAAAAAAAAAAGAAAAAAAAGAGAGCAAAATGCAAGCAAAAGGAATAGACAAAGAAATCAGGAAAAAGTCAAACGAAACCATGAATTAATGGCGTAGTCTGAACTACGTCTTACTTGATCCCGAAATGGTATGTACGCAGCCTCACTGAGGTTCAGTCCCAATAAAGGAAAAATAAAAAAAAAATCTCCCACATATTGAAACTGGGGCAGAGGTTATGTTTTATAATTTCGAGAGTTGTAAATATTTTAAAACCCTTGTAAAAATTTTGTGCCTTTATATCCTTCTTTCTGAAGCCATCCAAAAGCCACATTACGGTCCAAAGAGAGACCTTCTAATCAATTTCAAGAAAATAACAAATACAATGAAAATAAAGGAAGAACGGGGCATGGACAACACCAGTGGTTCAGAAAAACAAAGACAAAAGAAAATATATATAAAAACATTGGACAACATCAGTTGTACAAAAAAATATATAAAAGGAAAAATGAAAAAAAATTAAAAATGAGAGAGTCTCATTGGTGAAAACCTTAACCGGCACCGTGAGGCGACCGTGAGGTCGAGATAATAAAAGTGAGAGAGTCTTGTCAGTGAAAACCTTTAATGGCACTGTAAAGCGACGGTGAGAATGTTAGAAAATAAATTAGAGAGTCTTGTTGGTGAAAACCTTTTACGGCACCATAAGGCGATTGTGAGGATTGTTTTGGAAAAAAGGGAAAAGCAACAAAACAATAAAATCGGTTCGTGTTGAAGGAAAGTTGAAGTTGGAATAATGGTAATTAGATTGAACAGACTGGGTCGGAGTTTAAATACATGGCATGGTCAAAGGAATCAGCCAACATACCCAGATAAGTTCTATCGCTTCTCCAAATCACCCTTACCCTTTTGAAATTCATTTGTTTCTGCATTTCATTGATTATCCATTGAAAGCTAACTACCAGCTTCTGATGATAAGAGCTGAAATAACACTGGATCGGAAAAGAAAGAAAAGAAAAAGGGAGAAAGGAAATAAAGGAGAATGGCAATCGGAACTGAAGGAAAAGAAAACAAAAAGGTGAAAAACAAGGAAAAATACAAAAAGAGTTCACAAAAGACAGTCAACTGAAAGGACTGCACAGCAGAAGAAAAGCAAAAAGAAAAATTCAATAAAAGGCAGGAGTGGCAGACGCCAGTTGCCAGCAGCTTATAACTAAAAAAATTTTGTTTTCATGATTTAGACAGGAAAAATTGTCACTAATCACTTTAAAGTGAATGTGACCAATGTCAAAAGATAGAAAATTTATAAAGAAAACTTCAGCAATAAATGGAGGAGTCCATAGAAGGAGGAATCACAGAATCAAGAAAATACCAAAAACAATAGCAAGGTATCATCTTTTTAAATTCACACCCCAGTTATCAAACTGAGGGAATATTTTCTGCATTCGCATTTCATGCATCAGGCGCCCACCTGGATAACAAGAGAATACTTTTCTACATTCGCATTTCATGCATCAAGCGCCCACCTGGATAACAAGGGAATATTTTTCTGCATTCGCATTTCATGCATCAGGCGCCCACATGTATAACAAGGGAATACATTTCTGCAATTTTAATTTCTGTTCAGGCGCCCACCTGTATAATAAGGGAATATATTTCTACAATTTTAATTTCTATTCAGGCGCCCACCTGTATAACAAGGGAATACATTTCTGCAATTTTTAATTTTGTTCAGGCGCCCACTAGTATAACAAGGGAATACATTTCTGCAATTTTTAATTTCTGTTCAGGTGCCCACCTGTATAACAAGGGAATACATTTCTGCAATTTTTAATTTATGCAATTTTGGTTTGTGTTAGCTAACATGAGTAACACCGTAAAATGAAAATCCACACTGGGGCAGAAGTAAAAGTTTTGTTGTTTTGTTTTGTTTTGAGCAGGTATCAATTTGAAGGCAAGGAGTATCATCGAAAATCAAAAAAGAGAAGCAAGAAAAAGAAAATCAACACAAAAGAAGGATAGCCGCACAGAAAATCAAGGAAAAGAGACAAGGAAGAATAAGAAGACAAGAAGTAGATAGGAACAATTGTAACTCGTAGCATTATAGCTTAGAGTAGCTTCTTCATTTGCACTTTTTTTCCCTGGTGTAATAAGGACTAAGTCAGTAGTCATAACAGTGTCAATGCAACAGCAAAGTCTTGGTAGTTTTAAACTATCAGACCTTCCCGAACTGCACTGACCTGATTCCTGTTTAGCCCAGAATATGTAGGCAACCTCTGAGGCAGGGTGCAGTCAAAAGGTTTTAAAAAATGCTTCTCATGGAATATGCCAGTGGACAAAAATCCCTCATTACTGCTCACTTGTCTTTGCACTGAAACTCTTCGTGTTCCCGAGCAAAGAGGGGCAGCTGTGAGCACGTGATTTTTGCCCTAAGCAATAAATTCCAAAATTAAAATAAATAATACTTTTGTGTGAAATTATATGCTTTGATTGAAATAAGATGCATTTTTGTGTGCAAACAATTAGAAATTAAAATTAGAAAATTTAAAAAATAGGTTAAATACAAGTATTTCAATTTAAGAGGTTAAAAGGAAAATTAACAAAAAAAGGAGGCAATAATAACGAAAATTAGGAAAGAATAGTAAAAAATGTCAAAAAATATCAGAAAATTAGAGGAACTAGGAAATTGAATAATTGAAAATAATAGAAAAAGAAAGAAATGAAACACAAAAGAAAATACCACAAAAATAATTAAAATACAAAGAAAAATACAAAAATAAGAGAACTGGGCCAAATGCCAGCCCAAATGCACTGGCCCAAAGCATTCTGAGAGATCCGATCCAAAATACTTTGAAATAAAATGATCTCAGTCGTCCATCACACTAAACCAACGGCTGAAACTTTGATAAGAACCAATTAATTAATCAAACCCTGAGATCAAATCCCAACCGTCCGTCACACTAAATCTAACGGACGAGAGCTAATCTCTCATTTAATTCAAACTACGCCATTTTGAGGGGAGTTAATCCTGGCCATCGATCTCACTTGATCTAACGGCCAGGAGTTTATCAAACTCCCCAAGTATATAAGGGTCCGATCTCTTCAGAGACTGGCCATTCTCTAACTTCCAAACCCTAGCCGCCTCACTTCGTCTTCTTCTTCTCCCTTCTTCTTACCACCGGCCATGGAGACTGGCCGTCTCTCATGGCGGTCTCCGGCCAACCCCAGCCCCAAAACCTTCATGTCCTTCTTCTTCACCATAAAACACCCTCAAAACCCAAGAAACCCTAGAAAACCTTTCCTTTCTTGAAATTTCGGTTATCGGAGTTTCTCTCCGGTGACCAAAACTATGCAAACCCCTCCCAAATTAACACCATATGATCCTCATTACCTGATCTATAACCCCCCGTACCTGGTTTCCTTCGTATATCCCCCAAAATGTTCGAATATCCAAAAATAGGTCACTGGAACCCTAACTCCGGCCAACCTAAAAAACTAACCTTGAACAAACCCTTCCCTCTTTACACCCCAAACCTATTCCTACCACTGAAAGAATAAAAAGACTTCGTCTTGAAGTCTGAAAAAGAAAACCAAAAAAAAGGGGAAAGAAAAGAAAACTGGAAAAGGCTTTGACTTGAAGCCTAAAAGAAAAGAAAAAGAAAATAACAAGAAAAAGGGATAGCACGGGAGACAGATCCTGAAAACTAAGTTCCCCTCCTCTCTTTTGTCTACTTTTACATTTTTCTATGATTCTTTATCTTCTTTGTTTACTTCTTCATCATCTTCATGTTTTTAGTATACTTTCTGTTAGATTCTTTTGCTTTGTTAGTCGTTTAAGTAACTGCATGTTTAGATTAGTCTTAGCTTCTAAAAATCGTTGTTTAGTTATGTTTCTCTGTTTAAATCATGTCTTCTTTAAAGCTTCTTTGATAAATTTCTGCCTATCTATGCTTAGTCAAATACATCGAGCATGATTAGGGTTTCAGTAGTCTTGTTGACATGAGAAAAGTTATGACTATGCATGCTTTATATTCAATTGATATACTGTGTTTGGAATCTGGATTATAACTCTTTTGATTGAAATTCAACAATATTCAATCTCTTCTGTGAGTTTTGGTTAAATGACAAGTAATTTTGATTTCATTGCCATGTATGCAATTTGATGTGAAAAGGACTATGTTTGCAATGATTTTGTGTTAGTTGATTACTGTTAATACCTAATGTGCTTAGGTGACATTGGTTATAGCTGCAATAGTGTAGTAATTTAAAAAGTGATTAAATCTAAAAACATGCTTTAAGTAGTTAAAAGTGGCTAAAATTGAAAACAACACAAAAAGAGGTTATAATTAAAATAAGTAATAAAGAGTGGTCAGTCTTGTAACTGACCAACTCTGATAATTCTCTAATTCTGAAATCACTAGCTAAGTTCCAAGTGGGCTAAGTCTGTAATAAATTGACTTAAGTCTGAAATTGGCTAGACTTGCAAAGTCTCAATTGGCCTGTGTTTACTAATTGGTTAGACTTGCAAAGTCTCAATTGGCCTGTGTCCACTAATTGGCTAAGATTGCAAAGCCAAGTCCAAACATTGGACTGGCCAGGCTTTAAATAAGATAGCTTTAATTAATTAAGCAGGCAAGTCCTGCAAATTGGCTTTAATAACAGAAAATGAAACAAAATGAAGCAAAAAATGGCTAAAATTGAAATAAGTTGAGGTTCAGATCTAGCCAAGTCTTAAAAGACTCATTAGAAGTGGCCAAAAGTTAAATTGTAGCTAAAGAGAGCATAACCCTAACCTGGATAGGTCGGGTAAATAATAAATGCCTTTAAGGGCATATAGGGAATAGAAAATGGCATAATTGTGGATTTAATAGCGCTTATGGGGACATTAAAGACATTTAGGCCTATGATTTATGCAATATTGCACAAAACTAAGGGCACAATGGACCTAAATAAAAGGCAACTTAGTAAATAACTTTAACAAGTAGGGACACACTAGTAAAAGACCCAAAAAGGAATCAAATAGAACCTTCTAGCACATGGTGGAAGGCAATTCATAACAGAAAGTGGGATCAAAGTGTAACAATTGGTAAAAATCAGGGGAAGGAACTAGAATTTACTTTCCAGCTTTTCCCCCAAAACTTTTCACCATGTCTCACCTATAAATAGACCCTATTTGAGCCTGATTGGAGGCTGGATTTTGGGAATCAAAATTCAGAGAAATACATACATAGAATTATAGAGTAAAAACTGCCTGGGTTTTCTAATTAAAGCCTATTCTTAAAGTTGTAGAGGGTTTCCTGCTGTTTCGTGGTTCTCTATTGTTTATTTTGCTAAGTATTTACTGCATTGCTTCTTTGGGATTCAATTGACTGCTGGAACTCACTTCTATTGCTGTTGCATTGCCTGTTGTGGTTTAACTGTTGTTCATGCTTATTCCCCTTAGAACTCATTGGTATTTTGCTGAATTAGGTACACATTCTCTATTCAAGCAAGTGTAATCGAAGTCAATTGATGAATGAAATCTTGATTCGAGATTTTGAAAGTTTTTCTCTGTTAATTGTTGTTGTTTTAACATTTATATATAAGTAGCTCAATCTGTAATTCAATAGGAAATGTTGTATAAATAACTCTATGAAGCATAAACACACGATAAAAATAATGTAATAGTATAGCGAGTAGATATAGAGTAGTGGTAGTCGTAATCACCTAAGATAACAAATAGCGTAATAACTAAAATCAGGAATCAAAATGAATCTGAAAATGAACAGGTAATTTAACAACACTAGCATGCAAAGTTAGTTTAAATCAGAAGTTGACTGGTAGATTCATAACAATATTAGTATGTGTTAATTAGTTTAATTAGATATCTGTGAGTCTGATTTAAATAGATTAGTAGCAGTCGAAATAATCTAAGGTAAAACTAGTAGCTAAACATGAAGTTAATAATCATTGGTTAATCGGATGTGTTACACAATTAAATTAGTGATTAAGTGTAGTTAATTTTCTATTTTAAAAGTTACAATGAGTTACAATTCAGTGAATCACTTAGTATTGATCCTGTCTTACATAGTTAAATAATGTTTTGTCATTTTAGCTAATAAATAACTTGATTCAGTAGTTTAAATTAGTTATTGAAATATAAAGAAAAACAGTATGTTAATTATACTTCATTCATATTGGATAGTTGGAGTATGAGCAGTCATTGTAATTTTGTAATATTGCATCATTCATTAAATAAACATAATTTGAATCTGTCCTCTAGTGGTTTTAGGTATTTGTGTATATGATGAATTCTAGTTTCTGTTTCCTTTTTAAATTTCATTTGATCTGGGCCTAATGGCGAAGGCCTGGATCTGGACAATTGCGAAATTGGGTTTCTGAGAGATGACCTTCGAGTGTGGTGGGTTTTGAGACCCAGTCACGTAAATTAGCTCATTCAATATGAGCTCGGAAGGTCCTGGTCCAGTAACATAAAAGAACAAGGCGTTGATGTGTATTCTAAAAACTAAATTGACTAAGGAAAAACCAAATGATAGAGAATATAGTTATACATATAGGATCAGCCTATTAAAACTGAGTGGGATGAGCCTCGCATAAAAACGGAATAGCGGGGCCCCTATATAAACAAATAATTATATATACAGACTCGGGAAGGTTGATAGCAAACTCCACAACCTTTCCCAAAGATTAAAAAGCCGTTAGACGATTTAGGCGCAATTTAATAAATGTACTTTCCTTAATACGAGTGCACACTTGGTGTGACTCAAAGTAAATCCCGGCGATAGAAATGCATTAAAGGTCACAGGAGTACTGGTTGCGATGTCACTCGAAATACGTTTTTGCAATGTCGTAATTCATAAAATATTAAAGCTTGAAATATGTACACATTGTTAAAAGGCATATCATAAGTCACAAAAACCGAGAATGACAGTTCAGCGACCGTGCTAAAACCACGGAATCCGGGAGTGCCTAACACCTTCTCCTGGGTTAACAAAATTCCTTATCCAGGTTTCTAGTTTTGTGGACTGTAATACAGAGTCAATTTCCTCGGATTCGGGATTAACCAGTGCCTTGGGACACCATTATCTTCCCAAGTGGAGACTCTGGAAAATTAAATAAAATCCCAAACCGATTGTCCTTTATTTAGAAACACTCCTTCCTCGTTGTTATTATATCCTCCCCGGGGTATTTGAAACATTAAGGTATACCCTATTCTCTTAATCGGGAATTAAACATTTAAAAGGGTAGTAAAAAGGGAGGTGTGACAGCTTATATACTGTTGTTGAGGTGCTTGAGGCCTATATTGATTTTGAGGGCCCTGGTTTCCACCCTATGAGATGTTTGGGTGGTTCATCCAATTAGGATTGTATGTGTTCCCATATTGATTTGGTTGACCCCTATTTGCATTAACAACGAAACATACAGATTCAGGATTAGCTGGACACATTTCGCTTGTGTGACCTTCTCCACATATTTCACAAAATGTTTGAACCTGTTGTACCAGCTGCTTGTTGATACCCAAGTTCATTTGGCTTACTTGATTTGTCAGGGCAGAAATCTGTGCTGATAATGCCGAGATGATATCTAACTCAAGAACACATGCTGATTTTTGTACTGTATGTCTGCTATTCTCTCTCTGCCAGTCTGGATTACTCTTGGAAAATTTGTTCAACAATGCATATATCTCGTCAAAAAATTTCTCCAACACCTGACCTCCTGCTGCAGCATCTACCACAATATTTGTTTCAGAATTTAGCCCTTCTATGAAAGTGTGAGGTAATACTTCATTCGTCTGATTATGATGAGGACAGTCTCTGAGTAACCCCTTGAACCTCTCCCAAGCTGAATATAAAGATTCACCCGCTTTCTGTTTGAAGGCAACTATTTCACTTCAAATCTCTACAGTTTTGCCTGAAGGAAAGAACCTTGCCAAAAATTTTCTTGCCAAATCATTCCATGATGTAATGGAAATAGCTGGTTCTGACTTTAGCCACTAATCTCCAAGAAGTTCAGAATATGCTGCTATGGATCCTCGTGTGGAAGACCCATAAATTGCCCATTTGCATGAAGCAGCTGAATCATACTCTGTTTCAGTTCAAAATGACCATTGATCCTTGGTTTCACTATACTGGAGGTGACATTAGCAATTCTTGGCATCGCTACCTCCTGAACAGCCATGGGTTGCTCTTCTGCCATGTCCAATGGAAATTGAATAAATGCGTGGATATTATTCGTATCCCTTGCATCCCACAACCTCCTATGAAATGTTCTCTCAGGTTCCGAATCAAATCCTTGAAGTGGGTCCTGGCTTCGAACCCTACGCATTCAATCAAAGTCCCTGAGCTGACAGCAACAAAACAATTGCCTTAGATTTAATGAAATAAACAATTAAAAGATATACTAGCAAGTAGTTAATATTAAGCTTCCCCGACAACGGCGCCAAAATTTGTTGCTCCAAAACACACACGCAAGTATACGTGGTCGTACAAGTAATAAAGTGATAAGTCGAGTGTCGAACCCACAGAAACTTATATAAACTACCCACTAATGTGTCAATATTGTCATTTCGTCAAGCCAAATTCGAATTCAAGATATTTAATTATGCTAATTATACTCTTAAATAACAACTAAATTATCAAGTATCAAGTTGATTGTTGTGTGTAATTAATAGAGTCAAATGTTCCAGGGTTGTGATTTTTCACCAAATGTAATGTGTTCGAACTAACTATCTCCTTCATACAATTCACTCATGATTGTTAATTAGTCGATAAATGCTCTCATAGCCTTTTTCCGAAGTACTAATCACCTATCTTTAATAGATCAACGTCTATATTCCTATGAAATCAATCTAATAAAAATGCAGTAAAATCACGACATTTAATTAAGCAAGGTGATTAGATATATTCCTATCCTAACAACAAATCCGCTCCCCTTGAGGGTTAAGATCTTTCTCTCTTTAATTCTTCTCTAATCTAGACATGGATTTTTCAAGCATAGCATAGATAGTAAATAGGACTTTACTATTGGCCAAACAATTAAGCAATTAAACATAGAATTAAAGAAACAACCATATACGAATGAATTATAATCAAGATCAAGTTAGTTTCAAACCACAATAATTATGGCTACATCACAACCCCAGAATAATAGATGTTTTAGCCACTCATATTCATATAAAAGTCAACAATCATAATCTCAAACACAAGATGAACAAGTAAGTAAAAGAAAGTTTGAAGAAAACTCTTTTGATTGTTGCTTCAAGGTAGAATCATTCTTCCTCCTCCTTAGCTTCAAGAGTCTTCAATGGAAGTCTTCTCTCTTCTTCAATAGTATTTTTCCTCTTAATTCATTCCAAAATCTGATCTATCCCATTATGCAAATTTTTATTCTTTTATTCCTTAGTGGATTCCACCCAATTTGACAAAATAGTCACTCAATGATTAAATTCCGGAACTGAACTAGCGCAGGCGCGCTAATGCCCGCGCTAGTGGGGTTTTTGCTCTTTTGATCTTTTTGCTCAAATTTCCACTTGATTACCATCATAAACTCTCAATTGCTTAATTAACTCCTGTGAGACATTAAAATCACAATTAGAGATAACGTTAACATTAATTATACTTGTATGACAGTAAATACTTCTTAATTTAGAGCATATATATAGGCTATATTATACAATTTAGCCCATTATCAGTACCCCCAGAATTCAAAGACACCATGATTTTCAAAAGTTCCACGATAAAAGTAAATCATCGATGAATTTCCCATAGGCTCTTGTCTTGTTTTTAATTCAAACCCTTCTCATGTGTTTCAAGCCCAGACGAGTGTTCAAATCTGAAATACAAGAAATAGAATGCACAACTCCCTTTGCATGCACGTTCGTTGGTCATTTGTTTGCTAATTTTCAAGAGGTCGAAGAATTTGTTCACCGCGGGAGCCCTGGGGAATATGAGGTGCTGCTTTCTTAACTCTTGCCCAAAGTCAATGTACCCAGCAATTTCTTGTAGAGTGGGTGTTAGCTCAAAGTCCTAAAAATGGAACACATTGTGAACAGGATCCTAGAAGGTTACCAAGGCCTTAATCAAATCCTCTCGCGGCTTGACGTGCATGATATCTATCAAAGGACCCAATTGTTTTTTCACCCAATCTTGACCATCTTAATCAAAATCACCCCACCACATGCGAAGCTATATCCGAGCCCTTTCTATGACAGTTTGCGGTGATTCTTGAACGGTATTCATTTTTACCTGTCAAGGATTAAGATTAGGATTGACTCTTGTGGACACTTTTTGCAAAACAATTTTTTTCAAAAATTAATGGGGAAAAAAAGGACCCCCTTTTCTTGCTATGGTAGTAAAATAGTCGTATTTGCAAACGTGGTGTAAGGCCCCATAAAATATTTGTGCATAAAACATAGTAGCTATAGTGTCATGGTCCGAATAATGTGTTAGGAATGCGTAGAATTCTTCGCGGCGAGCTTGCAAGCCGCGGTTCGGACCCTTGGTAGTGATTTAAGTTTCAAAAATGTAGAGAATTAATTTTTCCGAAAAGTGTCCAATATGCGGTCAAGAATGCGATCGCAAACCTGACATGCGGACCGCATTCTTGCCGCAAATCATTCCAGAGAGTTTCCCAAAATCGTGTTGAAGTGCGGTCGATATGCGATCGCATGTCAAATCTGCGGTGCACTTTGCGACCGCAGATCAAGCATGCGGACCGCATTCTGGCCGCATTCCTTAACAGAACCTGTGTAAAATTTGGGGCAATTCTGCGGTCACTATGCGGACCGCATGTTGATTCTGCGGTCGCATAATGCACCGCATAATTGACCCCGGCCCAGATTTTTGTAACATTTTGACCCGATCTCTTCTTTAATATAACACACTTCTTCTTCATTTATCATATCATCTTACCAAAATTAGAGAGAGAAGAGAGGGTTTTTAGAGAGAGAAATCTTTCATCTTCAAAGATTGTTCCAACCATCTTAATTCCAAGGGATCTTAGGGCAAGGATTCAACTTCCCCAATCTTTTCAAGGTAAAAACCCTAACTATTTTCTTTGATTTTCAGTTTTAATTGGGTAAAGAGAGGTTTGCATATAATAGCTTTTAAAAAATAGAATTTTTACACTCATGCATGATTATTGAACTTGATTTTTTAGTAAAAAGAAGTGAGTAGAAGTAAGAGTCTTCAAGAACAAGGTTGGCAAGAGTAAGATAGCATGGGTAAGCATAAAGTAGGAAGTTAACGGAATAAAACTCATCACCGGGTATGTATGGCTAATTTTGATTCTTGTAAAATCGCCCAAATGTGTGCGAATTGTTTTGGCATGTGTCAAATTGAGAAATTTTACGTAATTCTTTGATTTCCTTGTTGAGCATTTGATTGATGTTGAACTACGTGTGGTATGAAATATGAATTGAAAGATAAAAAGGTAATCGAGATTGGTAAAGAATTGGGAACAACCATTGTGATGGCATATTTGGCTTATTGTGGAAGGAATTTGAAACACCTTAATTGTGGTAAATTGTTGAACATGATTATGTGGGCATTTTCGATTTTGGAATACTTGTAACTTGGTTTTGATATTGGCTTGAGAAGAAATTGAGAACATGAACCAATGTGTAAGTTGCTTATTTGAAATTGTTGAAAATTGTGTGTAGTACCTTATCTGCTGTTTGAAATTGTTGTGTTTTCAACTGCAAGGCGGGGTCGTGTTACGCGCCGCAACGTGGGGAAATAAGGTGTGGGTTGGGGTGATAAGGGTGGCCGAGGTAATAAGGGTGGTCAGGGGCAATAAGGATGGAAAGCGATCGAAATCGCTATTGAAAATTGATACAAAAATCAATAATGTGAAATTGTGAAAGGAGACGACAGGAGAGTTTGCAACCTGTGGGGCACTGATTGCCCCTTTGTTTGACAACTTGTGCTTTACGTGATTGATTGGTTATTGTTAAATTGGTTGATCGTAGAAAGTGCTTTGTGTGAGAATTATTTGAAATGAGGAAAATGTGGAAACATGGTTGGCTGGCTTAATTAATTGTTGATGTAATTTAATGGCTTGAGTTTACTTGGGACAAAGTTTGTCCATACATACCAGTACAATTCAAGTGTACTGACGTCCCTTTTGCCGGGGCGCTACATTCGTGTCATGATTGTAGGTGGATCAGTAGCAGGCACTTCAGCTCATCGGCAGTAGTATCCTTCTCCTTCCACTGCCCGTTTTGGTGAGCCCCTTTCTTCCTCGGGCCTTGTGTGGTTCATGCCACTCGGTTTAGATTTCATTTTGGTTTTGTAAGGTATAGCCGGAGCCTTGTTACCGGCAAGTATTGTATTTCCCTTTTTGTATCCTAGAGGCTCCATAGACATGTAAACCGTGGGATTGTGGCCTATGTATATGTATGTGGCGTTGTAAATATAAATTATGAACTTGTTAGTGAATCAATCACATGGTTATGTTTATGCATTATGAAATCAGTCATTATTGGTAAAATATTTGGTTAATGAGAAACAATCAACACAGGGTTAACGCGTGGGAATGAAAGGCACCTAGGTCCGCTTGACTGGGGCAACCCGGTCAGGCGCCGGTCATGTCCCTCGATTTGGAGCGTGACACGTGGCCCATTAATAATTCCAAATGAATTTTGAGACCCGGGGTAAGTATTTTAAAGAAAATTACACCTTTTGAACAAACTTCCCTATTTCTCCCGAAAATGGCCTTTTGACAATTGGTGAAATCTAAGGCAATTTTAGTAGGAAACGACTTAAAACACACCGAAGCTGGGTCGGCTTTATTGTTTTGACCAAAGTCCTTAGATTTTATTATTTTTTTAAAAAATGAGGCCGAACCTTATGTGGGTTACCTACGTACCCCACGTCCGTTGAGAACCAGACCTGCGTAGTTCGGGAAGTTTTGACACAAAAATATGTGATATTTGACTCACTTTTCTGGAAATACAATTATTTTTTTCAAAAATCAAGCAGTTTTGGGATATTATTAAATATTGGGATTTTTTTAGAAACCGAGTAAATTTTCTATCCTCAATCTTGGTTTTTCTCTTTATTTAACGGTCAACATGCAAGCCAAAGCAAATGAATATTCACATAGCACGTAGGATGCTTCAGGATGGTCTATATTGGGGGTACACCTATCCTGGACGGGTCCATCCCCTTTGTTGAGCCCCTAAGTCAAATGCACATGACTTAAATAATCGTTCCTACTAGGGATCCGACATGAGGCTGCGTTATTCTAAGTTTAAAAACCTGGGGTTTTGGTCTAGACTTGGGGTACTCGAGCGGACAATTGGGGCCGATGAGGGGGTGACGTACCGTAGCACTAAAGTCTGTCTGGCCTTATCTTTTGCCTAGCCTTGCTCTATTTTGTATAATCTCTACAGAAAAAGCGGGCTACACGAACTTATGCACCATTTTCAGAAGACTAAGACGGGGTGACGTATAAAGGCAACTATATTCAATTCATCAATAGAAATGTGGTAAACAAATAGCATTTTCGCACAAAGATTCACAATAATACAATAATATCAACAATAAATAAGCAAAGTAAAAATCACATTAACAAGATAGAATTCATTGAACCCTGAACAAAAGTTCTAGGTTCTATTTCCCCACCAGATTCGCTAGTGCTGTCACACATCCTTTTTTACACATACCCCCGAGAGGGAGTATTTAAGAGAGTTTTTCCTATTAAAGTGACATTATTTGAAATGGGATAATTTATTTATTTCAGAGTCGGCACTTGGAATATATTACAGTGTCCCAAGTCACCGATTTATTTTAAATCCCAAATCGAGAATGTTTTACTTTAAAGAGTATGCGAACCACAAATTCTGGATAAGGAATTCAATTAACCCGAGAGAAGGTGTTAGGCATTCCCGGATTCTGTGGTTCTAGCACGGTTTCTTAGTGATTATTATTTGGCTTAAATTGTTTAACTACTCATTTTTAAAACCTATGTGCAATTATATTTTTACCACTTTTAATTACTTGAATTATTCCTAATTAAAGAATTGAGTTACGCGTACATATACTCTTTTCCTTTGTCGCATCAAAATTATGTCACACGAACGTGTCCACAATTAATAACGCTTAATTATTATTTAAAAGTTTGGCAGAAGTTGTGTGAACGTATGCTCCAGTTTTGTTTTTAGGAACCGTAGTCATGTGACGCGAATGTATACACAATCACAATGGTATTATAAGATGGTCCTAAAGGATATTCTACGAAATATGAGTCAATTGTAGCTAATCCATAAGAAATTAATACAAAGGCCATATGTGATTTAATGGTTAATAAAAACCCTCAAGCTGTGCAAACTAAAATTAATTAAAAGACCGTAACCCACCTTTATTAATAAGAAAGGTTCGATCAAAGTTGTACGAACGCATACTCCAAATAACTTTTATAATTATGGTCATGTTACGCGAACGTATACGCATCCATAAACATATTTTAAACGACCCTACAGCTTGCTACGTATACTTAGTGTTTGTGGTATCTATATTGTGAATTTATAACAGGCTGGGCAAAATTATTCCCAAGTCGCCTATTATAATGAACCTAACCCATGTAACGAGTAGGCTCCAAATGAGGCCCACCCTGGTAGTCCAGTTGTGAAGAGCAAACTACTCTTGAGGCCTGCCTAACATTGAGCTACGAACATGAGCTCAGCTGTGAGGAGGTAGCCAAAGTGCTGTGTAGTCAACAAATGAGAGATGCAAAAGGGCCAAAATGTGAGGCCCAAATACATTAAGGGATTTAAATCCTTCCAGCTTTAATGTAAATCCAAATATGGTGTTTCAAAAAACCCAACTCTTGGACTAGCTTTTATGCTATTTTTTTCATAGTCCATGCATGTTCACTGCAAGCAAATTTTATCTTTCAAAAGACAATCTATACTATCAACCCAAGGTTCACCAAATGACAATTCCCAAATCAAATGGGCCTATGACCCAAGAGTTGCGACGTAAACTCTAACTTTATGCTTGAGCGTATACACACTCACAAACGGGGCAATCAGGCATGTTCATTGCTTATTAGCCCAAAGGGCCTATATCCCTAGAAGTCTAACCTAGTATAATCACATAATTAAATTTACTTCTATTGAACACTAAAACTCTAATTGGAATTAACTACAAGATATTTAAATATAACCAACTTCACACAGCAACTAATTAAATCACATAAATCAATGCTTGTAAAACATATTAACCATACAATCACTTCATGCTGTGAATTCATTTCGAATGATTAAGAGTTGACAATTATATTACTACCATGCTTTAGGAAAATGAATGTGAAATAATTTACAAACTCATTGTGCAAATCCTATATACAAGGTTCGATTCTATGGCTTAACAAATTTGGAGAACTTTTACCAGTACATATTCACCAAATCCAAAAGATCATTATTGAGCCATATTCAACCAAAGTTTGACCTTAAAGTATACGACAGGCATTCCAACTGGATATATTTCTAAAGAAAATCCAAACTATTACGTAATCTACGATATTCAAAATACCAGTCCCTTAGTCACATATTCAAGGGTAGAGGATAATAAACAGAGCTATCTTAGTGCAATAGAAATGAATAAACAAGCTAAATAAGACACCACCATCATTAAAAATTCCAAAGACTCATTTTGCTTTCAAACTTTACATTAGGTGAAAATAGAAGTTAGTACCTGGGAAACAAAGCACAATAAAATGAAAAGGGATCCGTAGTGTTATCAGCAACAGGACAAGTATCAGCATCAATATAAGCCCAGAATGAGTAGGGAAAGGCCACTTAGAACCAATTTCTGAATTCAAACAATATAAACAAAAGTGCAACACCATACTTCAACCAAAAATGAGCTCAAACTTGAATACTTAACAAATCCAGGTCGTGAACAACCCTCCTTTTGTATTTTTTAATATTATATACAAACTTAGATGAAACAGAGATTTCTACAGCTTTCTATGTTTCTGGATTTTTTAGCTCTCAAAACCTCTCCAAACAGTAAAGTTATGCAGCCTTGATTTCTGAAATTTTTAGCTTCACCTCCCTCTGATTTTTTGTATGGATAACAATATATAGGTTCCAAAGATGCCATGTGCTAGAAGGAATATTCCTCAGCCACAAAAGGCATATTCCAAACAGAAATGGGCAGCCCATTCTTTCTCATTGGTTTCGGTACTTTGTACTAACCAAATGAGGTCATTTGCCCTACTTCTACAATATTCTGATATTTTCAAAACCCCAAATTACCCTTTTGAAATCTTTTTATTACCAAGTTAAACGAACCCCCTCTTACCCTGATAACTGATCAAGAATCGACCATGGTTTAAAAAGATTCTATCCTATTTAGCTACAAACAAATAGCTCTTTAATTAACCAAATTAAACCAATCTATCTTAATCTTGAATTAACTATTAAAATAAGAGTTAAAAGCTACCAATAGCAAACATCGATAAAACATGAATCTAAGAAAATTAATAAGCTTGAATTGACAGAAAAGCAATCAAGACTTAAAACAAAACAAACCTAAAGCACTGATTGTGAAATATTAAAAGAAGTTAGGCCTAAACTAATTTTATAACAAAGAAATCAAACAATAAAGGAAAGAAAAACTTACATTATGCCAGGTTAAACAAACCTGGATTTTGGTTCGAGCCACGGAATGATGTGAACGTTTGTTCTTCGTCAAGAACAAACGAGCACATTATTTCGTGCCTCGAATCATACCCATAACTAAGGAAATTGGAAAAACTAGAGCAAATCAGGCTTCTAGGGTTCTACCACCTCTAGGATTTGAAATTCGAGGAGTTCTAGGGATGTTTGAAGGAGACTAAGTAGTGATTTGGAATGAGGGAGAGACGAGGGTTATGGGGTGTTGTTTTTAGGTGGTTTGGAGGTGGCGACACCGTGGATGGCAGAGGCGACGCCCAGGGTTTGGTTTATTCGAGGAGATTAGTTGTGATTCGAGAGAAATGGATTAGGGGTTGGAATGGGGAGGGTGAGAGGAACCTATGGTGTAAAATTTGGGGTATTTGGTGACTGGCCACCACCGTGAGGCAATTTTTAGCGGCGGTCTAGGGCGATGGACAGTGGAAACTATCTCCGATGAGTGAAGGGTGAGATGGGGGTATGGGGCATCCGTCAGTTTTATACTTTTAATCATCATTAGTACCGGACTGTTGGATAGATGAGATCCAATGGTCACGATTAATAGGCGATAAAACAGTGTCATTTTGTTGTTTGGAGGGTTGGATAGGATCAACGAAATTTTGGGCAGATTTGGGGAATATTTGTGCTGGCCATGTGATTTGAATACTGGGCCAAAAATGGACGGCCTGATTTTGCTCTACTTCTTTTATTTATTCTTCTCTTTTTCTCTTTCCTTTTGTTTTTAATTATAAAAACTAAAACTAAAACCTCACAATTAATTCAAACCACCTAATTAAACTATAATTAGTCTAATATCAATTTAAAAGAAATTAACAAACCTAAAACTAAAACTAAAACTAAAATCAAACGAGAAAATCGCAGTTTCTTTATGACGTTTTCATTTTTTTTGAAAGCCCAATTACTAATTAATCTAAAAATATATAGAATTAAATCCTAAATGCTCATGCAATATTTTTTGTACTTTTCACGGATTGAAAATGCACACACACATGCAAGCAATTAATAGAAAATGCCATAAAAATCAATAAAATTAAAATAATTAAAAAAAATATTTTGTTTGACATTGTGGGAGTAATTCATATAGGGAAAAAAATTACGTGCTCATAGTTGTCCATCTTTGCTTGAAAATATGAAGAAGATAAGTGAGCAAATACGAGTAATTTTTGACCGTTTGAATACTTCGTGTGAAGCATTTTTTAAAAGTTTGACCTCACCCTACTTCTGAGGTTGCCTACATATCCTTGGCTAGAAATGAATTATGTTAGTGAAATTCGGGAAAGTTTGGTAGCTGGGACTATCGAGAAGCTGTGATTTCACTGATGTTGCTGCTATTTCTATTTGCTGAGCTCCTTATTACACCAAAATGGAAAGTAAAAACCTAAGCTAGTTATGCCTATCAACTACGAGTTACAAGATTCCTATCTATAAATCTCTTGAAGCTTGATCTTGAGTCTTTGCTGGCTCTTGCTACAAACTCCGATCTGAATCTTGATGCTCGTCAGCTGCATGTGCTAGTTCTTTCTTTATCTTTTTGGATCGATACGGGACACGCGAAGCATGGTACTTCAATCATATCTTGAGCAGTCCGCATCCTTCTCCACTTCAGCACTATGAGTTTATTGCTTTGGATATTTTTCTTCTTTTATTTATTCTGGATTAAGACTCATTCTTCTGGTCGTCTCGAATCTTGTGCCTCGAGGTGAAACCTGCTCAGACACCCAAAACAAACAAACAAACAAACGAAATTTTTCTGCCCAAGTTTTCACTAGGAAAATTTTGTTAGTTATTTCCAATTAAAACCTAAACTACTTTTTTATTTAAAGCAATAAATATCAGGATTGGTTATCCTTGGGAATAGGGAATGAAGCCCTAAAAAGTTATTGGGTTATGCCGTAACAGAAAAAGGGGTCCTCGAGTTATGTCGGGGAGGTCCATGGGTTATGCCGGGATAATAAAAAAGGTCCTTGGGTTATGCCAGGGAGGTCCATAGGTTATGCCGAGATTGAAAGAAAAAGGCTTCTTGGGTTATGCCAAGGAGATCTAAGGGTTATCCCAGGATTGAAAGAAAAAGGTTCCTTGGGTTACGCCAGGGAGGTCCACGGGTTATGCCAGGATTGAGAGAAAAAAGGCTCTTTGGGGTATGCTATGGAGGTCCACGGGTTATGCCAGGATTTGAAGAAAACGGCTCCTTGGGTTATGCCATCGAGGTCCATGGGTTATGCTGGGATTGAAAGAGAAAGGCTCCTTGGGTTATTCCAGGGAGATTCGCGGGTTATGCCGGGATAGATCGAATAGGCTCCTTGGTTTATGCTACGTAGGTCCACGGGTTATGCCAGGATTGAAAGAAAAAAGGCTCCTTGGGTTATGCTAGGGAGGTCCACAGGTTATACCGGGATTTGAAGAAAAGGGCTACTTGGGTTATGGTAGGGAGGTCCACGGGTTATGTTAGGATTGAAAGAGAAAGGCTCCTTAGGTTATGCCAGGGAGATCCGCGAGTTATTCTGGGATAGAAGGGAAAGGCTCCTTGGGTTATGATAGGGAGGTCCATGGGTTATGCCGGGATTGAAAGAAAAAGGCTCCTTGGGTTATGCCAGGGAGGTCCACGGGTTATGCTGGAATTTGAAGAAAAGGCTCCTTGGGTTATGCCAGGGAGGTCTACGGGTTATGCCATGATTAAAATAAAAACTCTCCTTGGGTTATGCCAGGGAGGTACACGGGTTTTGCTAGGATTGAATGAAAAAGGCTCCTTGGGTTATGCTAGGGAGGTCTACGGGTTATGCCGGGATTGAAAGAGAAGGGCTCCTTGGGGTATGTCAGGGAGATCCGCGAGTTATGCAGGGATAGAAGAAAAAGACTCTTTGGGTTATGCCAGGAAAAAAGAAAAAAGATCCTAGGGTTATGCCAGGGAGAAAATGAAAAAGATCCTCGGGTTATGCAAGGGAGAAAAGGAAAAAGATCCTCGGGTTATGCCCAGGAGAAAAGGAAAAATATCCTCGTGTTATGCCGGGTAGAAAAGGAAAAAGATCCTTGGGTTATGGCGACGAAGTCCATAGATTATGTCGGGGACAGACTAGGGAACGTGGTCCTAGGTCAGAACGATGTAGCTAGAGATTGGGGGCCCTATGCTACCATGATTTTTCGGGATTTTTTCTTTTTCACTTCTTCTTATTTCTTTCTTCTTCTTACTTTTATTTGGTAAAATGCATGAAAGAATTTGGGGAACACTTCCCTATTGGTCGGTTCCTTGTTGTAATGTTGTTTTAGTACTGGCGCATTTCCTTTCCCTTTTGGGTTGCACCTGCTTCTTGCATGGTTGCTTTGGATTACACCTATTTTAGATTTATACAAAAAACAATTGTTATTTTGAATCAGTGGTTGATCCGGCCCAGTTTTCGTTGAGAACTTTACTACTTGCTGGCTTTAAGGGTGAATCTCTTTTTAAACTGAGAGGACTCAACTTTTAGGATTTCCATGACGACTCGCTCATGCGGGCTCTGGCCTTTTCACTTTATTCTGTCCTTAAGACCTTTGTCTTTGACTTTCCTTCCTTTTAATAACTTTTCTTTGAAAGCATTAACTGTCATGGCCAGGCAGGATCAGCTTGACGCACCCGTTGAGGCCTGGTACCTTTCTTTAACTTTCGTCAGGTAGAGCCCTGTAATACCAGTATTTCCACCTTTTCTTTGTATAAGTTTCGGGAACAGAGTTCGACTGAAAGGGATTCAAGGAAAAAGTAAACAAAAGGAGATAAAATGAATTTAAAGAGAAGTGTCCCTTTCGGGGAGAGGAGAAGGAATTATCTGGGGTGCATGCAGACTTTAAATAATCATGACATGCATCTTAGACTGGATGCCGAACCTGCACAAACTTTCCCAAATTCTCATAAACTCATTGACCCGAGTTTCAAAACTAGGGAATCTTGCCAGGACTCTTTTAATGGTGGGAGATATCTTCTTTCGACTGACAGTGCCCTTTGTGAGTTTTCGCCAATCGATCTCTCTCATTTCTCTTCTCACTATCGCCTTATGATGCCCGTAAGTTTTCACTAATAAGACTCTCTCATTTTATTTGTCCTCTCACTGTCGACTTATAGTGCCCGTAGACTTTCACCAATAAGACTCTCTCATTTTATTTCTCTCAATTTGGAATTACACCAAACTCCAATAATGATGGTTTTCACGTCCCCGCCTTTGCCAATTGATCGGAAGGATTTGGACAAGGTTTTTGGGTAAAAGGATTTCGGGCGGAAATACAACTTTGGAAATATTTTGGTGGGTTCATAGCCAAAATCATTATATCATCTGCCCCAGTTTTAACTTTTGGAGAAATTGGGATTTTTGTTTTGTTGTGATTGAACCCCATAGAGAGGCTGCCTACGCATCCTTTCGGAATCAAGTCTGACGTAGTTCAGGTAGTTTTTCTTTTGTTTTGTTTCTTTGTTTTTTTTATTTCGGGTTCCAAAGAGGGTAATCAAGGAAAAGTAACCAACTCTAAGGGTTTACGAAATATTGGTAGTGTTTGGATAGTGGGAAATCAAAGCCTTCCTCATCCCAATTGAACAAAGTTGCTACTACAAAAGCCTACACATAATACCTTTTTACTGCATCCGTGTTTACAGCTGCTACGGGATCATTTCCTTCGATATCACCCAAATATAGTGCTCCCTTCGGCAATATCTTTCTGATGATGTATGGGCCCTTCAAATTTTGAGCAAATTTTCCTTTTGCTTCCTCGTGATGATGGAGAATGCGTCTTAACACAATTTGTCCCACTTCAAAATTTCTGGGCCGCACTTTCTTGTTATATGCATGAGCCATTCTTTGTTGGTACAACTGCCCGTGGGAGATTGCAGCCATTCGCTTTTCATCAACTAAGGTTAGCAGTTTCAAATGGGTCGTGACCAACTCACTGTCTTCAATTTCAACTTCAATAATGATCCAGAGAGAAAGAATTTCAACGTTCGCGGGTATTACGGCTTCAGTGCCAAAGACCAAGAGGTATGGGGTTGCTCACACCGATGTGTGCACCGTAGCGCGATATCCTAGTAGTGCAAAAGGCAACATTTCATGCTATTGCCTGGAACTCTGAATCATCTTTCTCAAAATCTTCTTGATGTTCTTGTTTGCTACTTCAACGACACCATTGGCTTTAGCAGGTAAGGAGTAGAGTTCCTATGCGTTATTTTGAATTGTTCGCATATCTCCTCCATCAAAAGGCTATTCAAGTTTGCAGCATTATCTGTGATGACAGATGCAGGAATGCCAAAACGGCATATGAGATTGGAGTGCACAAAATCTACCATAACCTTTTTCGTGACAGATTTGATAGTGATAGCTTCAACCTATTTTGTGAAATAGTCAATGGCAACCAGTATGAATCTGTGACCATTTGATGCTTTCGGTTCGGTTCGATTGGTCCTACAACATCTATGTCCCAAGAGACAAATGGCCAAGGTGCTGAAATGGGATGTAGTTCTGCAGGAGGTGCGTGAATCACATCACCGTGCACCTGACATTAATGGCACTTCCAGACAAAGTTGAAACAATCCTTTTCCATTGTAATCCAGTAATGGCCCGTTCAAAGGATTTTCTTTGCTAAAACATAACCGTTCATGTGGGGTCAGCACACTCATGCGTGTACTTCATGCCTATTCGGTGTCAACACATCTTAACAAGTTGAGATCCGAGGTCCTCTTGTACAAGACATCACCACTTAAGAAGAAACCACTCACATGTCGCTTAATGGTTCTTTTTTTGTCTCCACTAGCCTGCTCGGGGTATTCCTATATTTTTAGAAAATTTTGGATGTCATGGTACCATGCTTGAGTATTTTGTTCTACCTCTACTGTACTACATTAACCGTGTCTCTCCTTGATTTGGATTTCCAAAGGATCAATATAGCCATTGCCTGGGTACGGAAACATCAAGACTAGTGTGACGAGTGCATCCGCTAGTTCATTATGACAACTAGGGACGTACCTGAACTATATTGACTACAACCGCTTGCTAAGATCGTCGACGTGTTGTCGATAGGAATGAGCTTAACATCTCGGGTTTCCCACTCTCTCTGTGCTTGCCGGATAATCAAATCTAAGTCTCCCATGATTAGAAACTCTTCAATATTTTGGTCGATTGCCATGTTTATACCCATGATACAAGCTTCATACTCTACAGTATTGTTTGTGCAGAAAAATCAGAGCCTAGCTGTAGCTGGCTAGTGCTGACTAGTGGGTGAGATTAAGATTGCCCCAATTCTGACACCTTTTGCATTTACAGCTCCGTCTATGAACATTTTCCAAGCAGCAGTATCTTCAGATATCACCTCGACCGAATTTACCTCTTCATTAGGGAAGTAAGTGTTCAATGGTTGGTATTCTTCATCTGCAATGCCTGGGCTTTCATTGTCGTGTGAGTGATATAGACTATGTCAAATTCACTGAGTAGAATCTGCCATTTTGCTAATCTCCTTGTGGGCATTGGTTTCTGGAATATGTATTTAAAAGGATCCAACTCGGTTATGAGGTAAGTGGTGTAGGATTGTAGATATTGTCTTAACTTTTGAGCGACCCAAGTTAAAGCACAACAGGTTCTTTCCAACAGGGTATACCTAGCTTTATAGCTGGTGAACTTCTTGCTTAGGTAGTAGATCGCATGTTCTTTCTTTCTGGTCACATCATGTTGTCCGAGGACATAGCCGAAAGAATTTTCCAAGACCATCAGGTACAAGAAAAGAAGCCTCCCTGGCTCTGGTGGGACCAAGACTGGCGGATTTGACAGATATTCCTTTATCTTATCAAAAGCTTATTGACATTCATCCGTCCATCTGATCGCCGCATCTTTCTTCAGTAATTTGAATATGGGCTCACATGTGGATGTCAGCTATGCAATGAACCGACTGATATAATTCAATCTACCCAACAAACTCATCATATCTTTCTTGCTTCTTGGAGGAGGAAAATCCCGGATAGACTTTATCTTTGTTGGATCTAACTCAATACCCTTCTGACTAACTACAAAGCCCAACAATTTGCCTGACAGGACTTCGAACGCATATTTTGCTGGGTTCAACTTCAAATCATATTGGCGCAACCGTTCAAAGAATTTTCTCAGGTCTCGAACATGGTTCTCCTGGGTTTCGGACTTGATGATTACATTGTCCACATACACCTCTATCAGTTGATGCATGATATCATGGAAAATGGAGGTCATGGCCATTATGTAAGTTGCCCTATCATTCTCCAGAACAAATGGCATGACTTTGTAACATTAGGTTCCCCAAGGTGTGGTAAAAGCTGTCTTTTCGGCATCTTCTTCATGCATCAACACCTGCTGATATCCTACGTAACAATCCACAAAGGACTATATCTCATGCTTGGCACAGTTATCAACAAGGATGTGAATGTTGGGTAAAAGGAAGTTGTCTTTGAGGCTTGCCTTGTTTAAATATCTATAATCTACACACGCCTGGGTATTTCTATCATTCTTTTGATCTCGGACTACATTAGATAGACATGTGGTGTACCAGACCACTCGAATTACCCCTACTTTCAACTGCTTTGTGACTTCTTCTTTGATCTCATCACTGATGTCTGTTTGAAACATTCTTTTCTTTTGTTGGATTGGAGGGCAACTGGGGTAGTCAGCAACTTATGAACCACAAAGTCAACACTTAGCACTGGAATGTCGTCGTACGACCTAGAAAACACATCCTTGAACTTAAACAGGAGTTGGATTAATGCATCTCGAGTTTTCTCGTCCGTGTGATTGCTTATTTTGGTCTCCATGATTTCTTTATAACTTCCCAAGTTAACCAGCTCGGTATCATTTAAGTTTTGCTTAGGTTTAATCTAAAATTTTCCAACTCTCGATTTATTTCCCTAAAAGCCTCTTCTTTATTGTATTCCAGTTCTTGGTTCATTATTTCACAATTAGACAACGTGTTTGGATCTGGGCATGAAGTCCACAAGCATGTCGTATTATTTAAAGACGTATTATTAGAACTGAAAGAAGGAATAAAAGAGAAAAATAGCAAGATTAGAAAGAATAAAGAAAGATGAACGATGAAATAATGATTTCATTTCTTTAAATTTGAAGATAACAGGATTTACATTTGAAAATTAAAAGACAAGAAATTAAAGAAAACACCCGAGTTACACCCTGGAATAACTCGCGATGCAGAAAAAGTGGCAAGACAAGTCTACAAGGACTCCCGCCTGATTGGGAATGGCGTAGCCTTCCAATTCTGTAGCTTGGCGTCTAGTCCCATGTATAGTACCTCAACGGTTCATGAGCCCTCTCACGACTGAACCATGTGGATTTCATATAGTATATTTCTCATTGCCCCATTGATGTCTTCCATCTCCTCAACCGTAGAAGCCCCATCATCCTCTTTTTCATCGTATTTTGGCTTGACAAAGGTCTTGTAGAGATGTGGTTGCGGCTGCAGTAAAACCCATCGGTCATTCTTTCTATCATCAGCCCATCTTATATCAACTAGAGTGGGTTGGAAGCGTACTATGAAGAACTTTTCAGTAGTAGGCAGGGTAACTGGTTTAGCTATTCCTTGTAGTGATTTACCGAGTCCCTTCCCCGGTTTGAAACTATGTCGGATCATTTCTTTCGCCAACATGATTGATGCATTGGAGAGGAAGGGTTGGGGGCAAGGGTTTCCTTCTTCGTACTGATCTGCCGCCACAACTTCAAATGCCTGGTAAACTATGTGCTCGTTTCTTTCTCTTACTTCAAGGCATAGAACTGATGGGTCCCAATAAATGACCGTGTACGACTGAAGGGCATATTCCACGTCTTGGTGGGGGTAATAGTGCCAAGGGGTCCTTTCTGAGAATAAGGAATTGGGAGTATGGTGTTTTCTTATACCCGATGTTGCCATGGATGTTTGTTCCTTTTTCTTACCCTTTGCTACTCCTCCAGACCCACCCTGAATGGATTGGAAGGTAGCTTTGATAGCGGATTGGCTTAGGATCCGACCCATTTTCAACCTTCTCGCCAATCTTGATGGCTTCAGCAAATTGCTTACCCATTGCGGACATCATATTTTGGAAGTAGTCGGCTTCTTGGGCTTGAAAGAAAACTGTGACCATTTCAATCTTATCCATGGGTGACTTTACCCTGGAGGCCTGCTCACGCCATTTAACTGCGTACTCTCAAAAGCTTTCCAAGAATTTCTTTTTCAAGTTTGTCAATGAGTTCCTATCCAGGAGCAACATCAATGTTATACTGGAACTGCCTGATGAAATCTCTAGCAAGATCATCCCAGATGTGCCAGCGGGATATATCCTCGTCCATGTACCACTCAGATACGATGCCAACCAGATTTCTCCGAAATAGTCCATGAGGAGTTCTTCCTTTCCACCGGCTCCTCGTACCTGGTTTCAATATCTCTTGAGGTGATAAATAGGATCACAATTTTCATCGTACTTTTCAAATTTTGGGGTTTTGAATCCCAATGGTAGATGCACGTGCGGTAACATGCATAAGTCGGCATAGGACACATTTTTCTGTCCACTCAAACCTTGTATCCTTTTGAGACTTTGTTCCATTCTTCTCATCCTCTTTGCAATTTGTTCTTGTTCGAGGTTTTTAGGAGTTTTTTATTGTCCCGTGGTGAGCTCGAATTGAGGTGGCTGAGGAGAAGTATAAGTGGGGAACCAAGGAGGCTCTATCTGGAATGTGGGCATTTGAAATGTAAAGGCTGAAGGATCAAAGTTGGGCCTAGGCAAGGTAGGTTGTGTAGTAAAGGAGCACGGGGGAGCGGTGAAGATGTTTGAAGCCGCTCCTGAACCGAACACCTGGGAGCGGACCTTAGAAGGTATTCCAATAAAATGGGCCGAGATGGTTGGATATCCGAGTGGGGTGTTAGGGTGTCTAATCGGGACATTGGAGGTTCCACCCGTCCTAGGGAAAAGCTCGAGAAATCCAGGAATTGTGCTCGGTGGCTCTCTTCCATTTGAGCAAGCATCCCACATTTCCATCATGCGAAAATGTAGTAACTTATTTTCCTCAGCAATCACTGATTCCGAGGTCGGGATGCCTAAGATCAGGATCTCTTCGATGATACGAATGGCTGGCAGAGTGATTTCTAAAGATATTTCAACGCTACCTTTCGATCTCGTGAAGTATGGATGCGACGCCAGACTACCACAAAACCAACGACTTTTACAATAGAACCTGGACTTGACAGTAGACAACCAATTGGTTAGTGTGAAACAAATAACACATAGGTAATCGCACGTTGGAGTGTAATGAACCTATACAGTTAAACATGTTTCTATATGTTTCGCCACGGTTGTATGTTTCATCCCAGTTTTTCTCACTTTGCCATATTTTCTTTTCTGGCCTGATTCGTTATTCTTTATTTACTCTTCTTTTTTTTATATTTTTTATTTAGAATATTTAAAAAACATGATCGGATCTATTGAGGATTTCCTACATATCACGACGCCGCGTGAATCAGATCATAACGTAGTTCAAATAAGTCTATGTGAAAAGTAAAAGAACAATTTTTGGTTTTTCTTCTTTTTTTTTTCTTTTCATTAATACCAAATTACATACAACTCTAAGGCCTGATATGTCTTTTCTGGTAATTTTAAAAACAGTCTCGAAACATGCACTTCTAAAATGAAAAGTATAGACAAGAAAAAAAAGATAAAATCAATAAAACATCAATGCCTGCAATCCTGCCCTTGGAACACCTCCTGGCCTTGCATCAGACCTACTTGCTATGTCATCTTGAAGCTGATTGAGTTCTTCCATTATTTGCCAGATGCAGATCATTGCAGTAGAAAAAAACTTGGATCTTGTCATGTCTTCGCATGCACTACACTTCATTGCAATGTAGATAGAAATCCTTTTGACCATCTCTCTTATAATGCCTTTGTCTTGCAGCAGACGCCCAATCTATTGGGATCTAGCCTCCAAAACTTGGGTGGCATTGTGGGTTTGCTCTTGCAATTGATGCAGATCCTCTTCCAAACGGTCCATCATAGCGTAACAAAGTTCCCTTTCGGCTTTGAAATCCTTGTCTTGTTTAGCCATTTCAACTCTGAGGTTGCCAATTGCCTTTCCCAACCTGCGACTCCTCTCTCATATCGTTCTTCCATCTGTCGAATGAAAGTTGCACACCCTTTGACATTTTTAGCCAACGTTGCTCGTGTTTTTGCTAGTTCAGACTCAGCTTTCTGAAGGTCATCTTAACAATCATGCACTATTTAAGTAAGGTTGTACATGAGCCTTTCGTCTTTCCTACTTCGGCTTGGATTCTTGGCTACAATTTTCAACTGTTGAACTTGGTCCGTAAGAGCTTCATTTTCTACAATTAATATTCTTATTTGTCCCTCGGCCTCTTGCACCTGTAAATCATTGTTGAAAGCCACAGTTCTCAACTCTTCTCATAAACCATGGACGGTGGCCTGGTATCCCTTTTCCTTTTCACCCAGGCTAACCTCTCTTGAATTTTGTCATCAAAGGCTTGAACAAAGAGCCTTTTAATAGGCCTCACTGTTTTGGGTTCAGGCTTTGGCTCCATATAAAATCTCACTTTGAACCAAGCAGCATAATTCAGATCTACTTCACCCTTCGCCGAGTTTGGTACCAGGGTGTTACTTTTCAGATACCAATCACAAGTCCAATCTCTTTGAGCTAAAGCCTCAAGTATCATTGCCTCTGGGTGCAGTTCAATGACATGAGTTCTTATGTCTGCTTCTTCGAGTATTATCTGGTATCTTCCTAGTTGCCTCAGAACTCCTTACGGTGCATATGGTTGTATACTCCTCGCCCCCATCATCATCAAGTAACCCTTGGAAAAGGTCATGTATATGACTTCCGTCATAAGAATCCATCCTATGGTCCACTCGATTTGATTCGCGCTCAATTTTCTAAAATAGGCAACCCAAGATTCAAACCATTCCGACAGTTTGTAATCTCCCACTCATTCCTCGTACTTTTTGATGAAATTGTTCCCATCTGAAGCATATCTCATAAACTTAGGATGACGGTGAAGGTGCTCAATCATCCACATCTGAAGAAAAATACTACAACCTTCGAAAAACTGTTCCCCATATTTACACAATGTTAATGCTCGGTAAATGTCTTCCAGCACTAATGGGACGAGTGTGTGGTCTTTTTTGTCAACAATGACCTGTGCGATCCTGGCCATACGAAGGTCTATAGTACCTGTTGCTCCCAAACACACACGCAAGTATACGTGGTTGTACAAGTAATAAAGTGTAAGTCGAGTGTCAAACCCACAGAAACTTATATCAACTACCCATTAATGCGTCAATATTGTCATTTCGTCAAGCCAAATTCCAATTCAAGATATTTAATTATGCTAATTATACTATTAAATAACAACTAAATTATCAAGTATCAAGTTGATTGTTGTGTGTAATTAATAGAGAGAAATATTCCAGGGTTGTGATTTTTCACCAATTGTAATGTGTTCGAACTAACTATCTCCTTCATACGATTCACTCATGGTTATTAATTAGTCGATAAATGCTCTCATAGCCTTCTCCCGAAGTACTAATCACCTATCTTTAATAGCTCAACGTCTATATTCCTATGAAATCAATCTATTAAAAATGTAGTAAAATCACGACATTCAATTAAGCAAGGTGATTAGATATATTCCGATCCTAACCACAAATCCGCTCCCCTTGAGGGTTAAGATCTTCCTCTTTTTAATTCTTCTCTATTCAAGACATGGCTTTTCCAAGCATAGCATAGATACTAAATAGGACTTAACTGTTGGCCAAACAATTAAGTAATTAAACATAGAATTAAAGAAACAACTATATACGAATGAATTATAATCAAGATCAAGTTAGTTTCAAACCACAATAATTATGGCTACATCACAACCCCAGAATAATAGATGTTTTAGCCACTCATATTCATATAAAAGTCAACAATCATAATCTCAAACACAAGATGAACAAGTAAGTAAAAGAATGTTTGAAGAAAACTCTTTTGATTGTTGCTTCATGGTAGAATTCTTCTTCCTCCTCCTTAGCTTCAAGAGTCTTCAATGGGAGTCTTCTCTCTTCTTCAATAGTATTTTCCTACTTAATTCCTTCCAAAATCTGATCTATCCCATTATGCAACTTTTTCTTCTTTTATTCCTTAGTGGATTCCACCCCATTTGACAAAATAGTCACTCAATGATTCAATTCCGGAACTGAACTAGCGCGGGCGCGCTAGTCCCGCGCTACTGCCCGCGCATGTGAGGTTTCATTCAGCCGGAAATTCTGGACTAGTGCGGACGCGCTAATACCTGCGCTAATTCCCGCGCTACTGGTGTTTTTGCTCTTTTGTTCTTTTTGCTCAAATTTCCACTTGATTACAATCGTAAACTCTCAATTGCTTAATTAACTCCCGTGAGACATTAAAATCACAATTAGAGCTAACTTTAACATTAATTATACTTGTATGACAGTAAATACTTCTTAATTTAGAGCATATATATATTGGCTATATTATACAATTTAGGCCATTATCAACACCCACACTTAATTATTGCTAGTCCTCGAGTAATCCACTATATTATTCTAGAGATTTTCTTATTCAAACATACCCTTAACGTTTTACACCTCGAACATTGTACATTCATAAAACCTAGTAGTGAAAAATCATAGCGTTTAAGTTGAATCTCAAATGCCATGCAAAATTCAGCTTCCTCAACTTACTCAATTCAGAGGTCAAGATTTATGCCATTCTGTTACAAATCATATGCTCTCACCATCATACCCTCAAAAACTATTTGGACTGTACTCCAACCATTCGAATGGTATACTTGTTGTCACAACCCAAACCCCGATCGTGATGGCGCCCAAAACATTGCTAGGCAAGCCGACCATGTTATCTATTAAACCAGCCAATTATTAATTACAGATGATCAATTAAGCTTAAATGGCATGTTTTCATATCAAAATGATAAACGTGGAAGTAGAAGCATACAGAATACGGTCCCAACCAAATCGTGGTGTCACAAGTCTGAGCCTCTACAAATGAAATATCCTATACCAACAAGTCTAGGCAAAATGAAGACAACAAAATGATAAAGAAGGAGAAAACAAGTTCTGCGGACGTCGGCAGCTACCTCGAAGTCTCCACGGGATAGAAATGAGTAAGCAGCTGCGACAGCTCAACTGCTCTCTGGCACCTGTGAATCTGCACAAAACTGCAGGGGAGTGGGGTGAGTATATTTCAACTCAGTGAGTAATAGTAATAAACAATAACTAAAAATAAGAACACCTGTACTATCACTAAATAGTTCTAAGGGTAACCTCACAGGTAAGTCATCGCTATAATGAATACCCCTATCTCCAGTCCACATCTATCTTACCAAGGTCCCACTCTGGCCTAGTCCTCACTCGTACCGCTACGGCATTCAGCCGATCCAATGTATATATAAGTATACATAAGTCTATAATGCGGCGGCACGTGGCCCGCTGTGATATATATATATATATATATATGTATGTATATATATATATATATATATGTATGTATATATATATATAGTTATATATATATATATATATATATATGTATAAATATAATGATGCAGCGTGCAGCCGCTCCAATACATATACCGCTGTGGCGTGCAGCCCGCTCTATTTAACGTCGAACACTCACTGGGGTGTATACAGACTTCGGAGGGGCTCCCTCGGCCCAAGCGCTATGATGTTGCGGCGTGCAGCCCGACCCACACATATATTACTGCGGCGTGCAGTCCGATCCATATATATATATATATATTACTGCGGCGTGCAGTCTGATCCAATATATATATATATATATATATATATATACTGCTGCGGTGTGCATCCCGATCCCATAATATGCTCCAGCACCCACTGAGAATGTGTGCAGACTCAGACTCCGAAGGGGCTCCTACAGCCCAAGCGCAATAGTACTGCGGCGTGCAGTCTGATCCAATATATATAGTGTTGCGGCGTGCAGCCCGATCCAATATAGATGTATATATAATATCTTATAGTGGGTCCTCAACCCTATCCCAGTCAGTATAGACTTGGCCTCTCAGGCCCAATATAATATCTCGTAGTGGGTCCTCGACCCTATCTCAGTCAGTATAGACTTGGCCTCTCAGGCCCAATAAAATATCTCATAGTGGGTCCTCGACCATATCTCAGTCACTATAGACTTGGCCTCTCAGGCCCACTCAACAAGAACAAGAAATTCCACCCTAGGTAGTCTCTCTCAAAGTACACATCTAGAACTAGCTCATGATATGCTTTACAACTATACTACGGCTGAGTGTATGTCCAGCATGATATAATACGATTGAGTGTATGTATTCAACATAATATACTATGGCTGAGTGTATGTATCCAGCATGATATACTACGACTGAGTGTATGTATTGTCACACACTTTTTTTTTTTACCACAACAAACTTTTCCACTAAACCCTCTTAAATAAATAAAAGAATTTAGTAAAAACAACTTGAAAAGGGTTTTTTAATTTTGAAAGTGACAAAAATTTGTGTTTAAAAAGGAAATAACTCAGAGTCGCCACCTGAAATTGATTTTGGTGTGCCAGGCCACCGTTTTTAAAATGATTTTCCTTTAAAACAATTTAGACTTCAAAACTAAGTCTGCACCAGAGATTCGGGTAAGGGAGTTCATTTGACTCGGGGAGAAGGTGTTAGGCATTGCCTGAGTCCCGTGAAGGTCACGGTTGCGTACTTGATCAAGTTGGCTTTCAAAACATTCAAATTGAGGTAAAACACATATAAATAAAATAAACACACAAGAGACTCGAGGTCGTCCCCACTTAATAAAAGGAAAAAAAAAGAAAAACTAAAATTCTAAATTATCCTACATTACTTCTTCAACGATGTTCACCACGGCCTACAAAATATTTACATGGTCCTTCGGGGCATACCCCGGATAATAATATGTACAGATCCCTCGGGGCATTCCCCGGATATATTTGACTAAGGGAACGACCTCTCACCTCGGAACAAAATCCTAAAGCTTGCCTACCCCGGTGATGACGGCCTAGCATGCTCCTAGCGTTTAATAATTAACTAGAGTAACCCAATAATATTGTTCTTTATATCCGAGCCCCCATAGTATTTCAAACGATTTGTTTTCATTTAATTTTGATAGAAACGAATTAAGAACCTATCTAATCTAATTTTTCAGTAAGCGCGTCACCAAGTAACAATTTGGAAACACAGTAAGCACGAGTAATTGAATCCAAAACTAGAGCAAGCATGACATGGTCCATAAACACATAGAGAAAATCTTCACAAATAACTGAAGCAACAACATAAAAGAGGAGGAGATGAACCTCAAATGAATCTGAAAATTAATTGTGAGGCAAATTTGGACGAACAACGAATTGGAATTCGAATCGGCACCGGGTCTTCGACTCCAAACTCGACCTCAATCGCACTGAACACTGAAAATACAGCGACGAGTCAGTTGAACGGATTTCGGCTTCACAATGTAATCTGCTTCAATAACTCCATATTTACACAGAAATGCCTCAACTCTTTGTATACAAGACAGATGGTAAGCCTTAGGACAACCCCTCAAATATGAACCTCAAAACAAAAACACAGATGCAACTTTGCACTGAAAACCTCACCGTAAAGCTCACCAATCTCAGATCGGAAACCTCAACCCTTCAACGATGACTGAAACCGGATCGGACTGAACTCAACAACCTTGATTTTGTAGAAAACTCAGACGGAGACATAATCAATCAGATTTGAAGCTGAAACTTCAGTCAAATAATATGCCCAAAAAAATGAAATATAACTGTGGAAGCACGATAGACGAGCCTTGAAATTCAGTGACAAACAAACGACGAAAATACGAGCTTCAAAAGCACTTGGTAGGAAGCAATGATTCAAACCAAAGAGAACTTGGAAAACATAAGCTTCATTAAAATAATTCCTCAACGTAACAATGGAAAGAAATCAGATATACACAACTCTCGTTTCTGTAAACCAACAAGAAAGAAAAAAAAATTAAGAAGTAACTTTCGACCGGAACTAAAACTTGGAACCTCGACGAACACTAGCGATTGCCTCGCCCCATCGAACACCCATTTAAACTCCATTCCATTTCGGAAGCTCGACGACAACCACAAATCGACACCAGAAAATTCAAAACCCAATTCGAAGCTACTGTTCACTCAATTTCAAATTGAAATTCATCACAGAAAGGGGTTACAAGGAGCTCGTCGCTCGAGGTTTATGTTGCCGGTGTACATATGTGGTCGCTCTGGGAACTGGGCGACTGGTCATCGACAGACTGGACTGGTTGATGACTAAGAGCGACGGAGTTTGGAGAAGGCTGCTGGTTTGTGGAATTTCGGAGGTGTCATTTGGGTTAAGACGAGGATCAGAAAATGGAGGAGATGTGGTGGCGGCTGTGTATTTTCCGGCGATTTTGAAGCTTTGGGCAGCGGTGGCTGGTCTTTCTTTGCTTAAAACCCTAGGGTTTCTTGTTCACGAAGAAGGTGGCGGCTTGGGGGTTCTCCTACTAGGGTTTGCTGGTGTGAGTTTTGTTCTGAAGGAGACAAGGTCATGGTGGGCGGCTGGGTTCTTTCAGCTTCTCTTTCTCCTTCAGGGCTGTTGGCGAGAGAGAAAAACAGAAGTGGCGGCTGGAGCTTTTTTTTAGGCTAGGTTTTTTTCTTTTTGTCTAATGTTATCCCTGGTGAGGGAGATGGGTACGGGTTTTTTAGGGGATTTGATTAAAGACCAAAATGGGCGGGTCGGGTTTGGTTGAAAATGGGTCAAGGGTGTTGGGTAATGTATTTTGGGCTTTAAAATTTGGGCTTAAAGTCTAAAAATTGCAAAATACTACTAGAATCCTATTGAAATTTAAATAACTAAATATTTTAAAAATACTACTTTTAAAAATTGCGCGGGTCAAAAATTACGTGCTTACAGCTGCCCCTCTTTGCTCGTAAACACGAAGAGTTTTCGGAGCAAAGAACTATAAGCAACGTAATCAATTTATGACCCGACGCTTATTTAGAAGAAGATAAAGATGGCTAAAAAGATTTTGACCGAGCCCTGATATCTGAGCTGCCTACATATCCTCGGCTATAGAGGAATCAGGTCACGCGTAGTTCAAAAGTGAATGAGATGATGGAGTTTACCGAGGTGGAGAGTCGAGTCGAGTGCCGTCGAGGTTCCAGACCCACGGTCCTGTTATTACATCAAAATTAGAAAATGAAAAAGGCTAACTAAACCTATTAACTATGAGTTACAAGATTCCTATCTATAAGTCTTCTGAAGCTTGATCTTGATTCTTGAATGGTTCTTCATGCAGACTTCAGATCTGAACCTTGATGCTCGCTAGAGGTAGGTGTTAGCTCGTTTTCTTCTTCTTTTCGAATCAAAACTGGACATCCAATGCTTGTGACTTTAGTCATGTCTTTAGCGATCCACCTCTTGTCTCGGCCTCTGCATTTTTTTTTTGTTTTTCTTTTCTATTCTGGATTGAAATTACTTGTGTTGATCACCTCGGATTATTGACTCGCATTCTTGCCGCGAGCTTCTGCTACTTCTAGCATGAACCGATTTCTGAAATGATTTCCCTCGTTGTCCAGGTGGGCGTCTGACATTACAACAAAACAGACAAAACAAAAGAAATTTTTCTGCCCCAGTTTAGGATTCGGGCATAAATCTGAATGTTAATTGGATCATGTTACCTACAGAGCTCTCAGAGTTTGAAAGTTAGATCCCATTATCAAGGAGGGTCCTGAAAATTCTAAAATTAAATCCCGTTATCCAGGAGGGTCTTGAAAATTCAAAAACTAAATCCCATTATCCAGGAGGGTCCTGAAAATTCAAAAACTAAATCCCATTATCCTTGAGGGTCCTGAAAACTTAAAACTAAATCCCATTATCCAGGAATGTCCTGAAAATTCTAAAATTAAATCCCATTATCCAGGAGAGTCTTGAAAATTCTAAAATTAAATCTCATTATCCAGGAGGGTCCTGAAAATTCAAAAATTAAATCCCATTATCCAGGAGAGTCCTGAAAATTCTAAAACTAGATCCCATTATCCATGAGGGTCCTGAAAATTTTAAAACTAAATCCCATTATCCGGGAGGGTCCTGAAAATTCTAAAACTAAATCCCATTATCCAGGAGGGTCCTGAGAATTCTAAAACTAAATCACATTATCTAGGAGGGTCCTGAAAATTCTAAGACTAAATCCCATTATCCAGGAGGGTCCTGAAAATTCTAAAACTAAAATCTCATTATCCAGGAGGGTCCTGAAAATTCTAAAACCAAATCCCATTATCCAGGAGGGTCCTGAAAATTCTAAAACTAAATACCATTATCCAGGAGGATCCTGAAAATTTTAAAAGTAAATTCCATTATCCAGGAGGGTCCTGAAAAATCTAAAATTAAATCTCATTATCCAGGAGCGTCCTGAGAATTTTTAAATTAAATCCCATTATCCAGGAGGGTCCTGAAAATTCTAAAATTAAATCCCATTATCCAGGAGGGTCCTAAAAATTCTAAAATTAAATCCCATTATCCAGGAGGGTCCTAAAAATTCAAAAATTAAATCCCATTGTCTAGGAGGGTCCTGAGAACTTAAAACTAAATCCCATTATCCAGGAGGGTCCTGAAAATTCTAAAATTAAATCCCATTATCCAGGAGGGTCCTGAAAATTCAAAAATTAAATCCCATTATCCAGGAGGGTCTTGAAAATTCAAAAAATTAAATCCCCATTATCCAGGAGGGTCCTGAGAACTTAAAACTAAATCCCATTATCCAGGAGGGTCCTGAAAATTCTAAAATTAAATCCCATTATCCAGGAGGGTCCTGAAAATTCTAAAATTAAATCCCATTATCCAGGAGGGTCCTAAAAATTCTAAAACTAAATCCCATTATCCAGGAGGGTCCTGAAAATTCAAAAATTAAATCCCATTATCCAGGAGGGTCCTGAAAATTCAAAAACTAAATCCCATTATCCAGGAGGGTCCCGAAAATTCTAAAATTAAATCCCATTATCCAGGAGGGTCCTGAAAATTCTAAAACTAAATCCCATTATCCATGAGGGTCCTGAAAATTCAAAAATTAAATCCCATTATCCAGGAGGGTCCTGAGAACTTAAAACTAAATCCCATTATCCAGGAGGGTCCTGAAAATTCTAAAATTAAGTCCCATTATCTAGGAGGGTCCTGAAAATTCTAAAACTAAATCCCATTATCCAGGATGGTCCTAAAAATTCTAAAACTAAATCCCATTATCCAGGAGGGTCCTAAAAATTCTAAAATTAAATCCCATTATCGAGGAGGGTCCTGTAAATTCTAAAATTAAATCCCATTATCCAGGAGGGTCCTGAAAAATTCTAAAATTAAATCCCATTATCCAGGAGGGTCCCTGAGAACTCTAAAATTAAATCCCATTATCCAGGAGGGTCCTGAGAATTCTAAAACTAAATCCCATTATCCAGGAGGGTCCTAAAAATTCAAAAATTAAATCCCATTATCCAGGAGGGTCTTGAAGATTCAAAAATTAAATCCCATTATCCAGGAGGGTCCTGAAAATTCTAAAATTAAGTCCCATTATCCAGGAGGGTCCTGAAAATTCAAAAATTAAATCCCATTATCTAGGAGGGCCCTGAGAACTAAGAATGAACTTACCTGAGCCATGCTCCCATCTTGGAGGATTCTGAATGGAATTTTTGCTCCTTGAACCATGCTTTTCCATGGGAGGTCCCTGTGGACTTAAAAATTTCTTGCCCCTGCTTTAGACAAATAAAACCTGGTTAGTTTGAAAATGTGGTGGTTAGTTTGTGGCATCATTCCTCAGCGTCTACTTCCGCCACTGCCATGTTTCATCTTGATTAGCCGCTTCAGGCTAGCAAAGAGTTGTTCGAACTTTTGATTGGAATTACACCACAAAACCTCTGACTTGAGTCTCTCCAATTCACTTGTTACATTGTATTTTTATTTTGAGAGGTGCTGAATCTTTGTATTTTCTAAAAATTCAGGATCCACTCAACTGCCTGAACCTCAATTATCACCATACTTCAAAATCATGTCAATTGTGATGTGCATAGCCAAACTCCGCTTTGTGCAATTGGAAAGCTGGTGGCAAATTTTAAAGCCATTTCTCACTTGTTCTGGCCAAACAGACTCAAGAAGGGACTCTAACAAAACGAGAGGAACAAAATAAGGGACAAGGGAAAGAGATGATACTTAACAAGAAAATTACTAAGCAGAAACTTATCAGATGTGGATATCATCTCTAATGACCATGACATGCACCTTTGGACTAAGTGGCATAATCTCTCAAACAAGTCTAATATTAAACCCTTGTTGTACCTCTTCGCCGTGAAACTGGGCTTTAGCGCTTCAATTGTCCCATTTTATCCACAATCCTCAGTCGACTTGTAGTGCCCTGGAGGGTTTTCACCATCAAGCCTCTCTCATTTTGCACTTTGTCTCAACTAACCGTCGCCTTACGGTGCCCCTGAGGGTTTTCACCGATAAGACTCTCTCATTTTATCATTTTCTCTCATTGTTCTGAGAACGAAGTTATTATCCATGATGCAAGGAGATTATACTTTCACCAACACTTGATATTGCATCCTTAATGATTGGTCGGAGGGTCTTTCTTTGGACCGTAATGTAGGCTTTTGGACTGGGTTAGAAAGAAAGGGTAGCATGAAGGCTCAAAATAATTCAAGATGAAAGGGTTCAAAATTACAACTTTTGGAATCGGGTCTTTAGGTAAAATTAAAACTTCTGCCCCAGTTTCATGAAGTTTGGGGAATTTTTTTTTTGATTTTTCTTTGATGGGATTTCTTAAAAAAATCTGCCCCAGTATTGAGTTCGGGGGATTATGAAATATTTTATTTGGTATGACCGAACCATAAGGCTGCCTACGTATCTTGTGGTGACAAGAATCAAGTCGAACGTAGTTCAAAAGACTACTTTTTGTTACTATTTCTTTTTCTCTTTTTTTTTCTTCCTTTTTTTTCTTTTTTTTTCCTTTTTTTCTTTTTCTAATTTCCTTTTTTTCTTCTTTTTCTCTTTTTGTTTTCTATTTTCTAGGCCCTGACTCTATTTCTGATTCCAAAAGAGGGGTACGAAACAAAAATTAGGGCTCAAAATGGGTAGCAAAGGATAAAAGTGTTTGGGTAGCAGAATAAAAAGCCTTCGTCATACCATACTTTGAGAATGCCAAGAACAAGTGTGCAATTGAAGATAAACAAACAAATCACACATAGTATCTATTGATGATATCAACATAAACAAAAAGTGACAATGGGCAATACCTTTGTCCTGATGAATGATCCTTGCCAGTTCAAAGCAGACTTGGCTCAAACTTATCTTGATGCAGAATAATTCATTTCAGCGCTGACTGATTTACCTCAAACTGCTTGAGAATCATTTCCTTGTTGTATGCTCTTATCAACCTCTTGATTTCCAGACTTGCTGCCTCAGTTTCACTCAATTCAAGCTTTAGTTTATCTCAGAATGCATGAATCCTTACTTATTTCCTCAATGCCTCTTTTGTCATGTTCAAAACTGTGCCATTGCTTCATGATCAGACTAGCTTTCAAGATCAGGCTGAGAATTATATGTGCATGTCATGTCACTTGAGTTAGGACGAAGAGAACTATGAGAGAAAAAGTAACCTAAACAAAAACTGACCAAGACTAACAGAAAACATGATATTGCATTAGACAGGATGGTGAAAGGGGTTTGAAGAAAACAAGCAAAACCGACATGGGTTGCAACCCTGGAACAATCCTAAATAGCATTAGACGAGTTACTACAACTAAACAAACTAGACAAAATGAGAAGAAGAAGAGTTGGAGCCACAAGATAATATCCGGATTACAACTCTGAAATAACCCGGACAAGCAGAAATGACAGTAAAATAAACCACCAAAACTCCTCCCGCCCAACCAAGAAAGGAGTGTCTTTCCAATTACCAAGCTCAACATATTAGCCACTAGATTGCACATCAAAATTACCAGGACCTTCACCAATTTCAATATCATTAACTTCAGCCAGCAACTTCCCAAGAGGATTTTCACACTCCATGTCACCATGCATCTTTCCCACAAACCTTGCATCATCATGTGCAGGTAAAGAATTCCGTGCAATGTTTGGATATCTGGAGCTGGGAATGCGGTTGTTTTGACTGGTGGAGCATGGAAAATTTAGGAGGAAGTGTCAGGGTAATTGTGGTAAGGGGTGAAGCCTGGTGTGTGTTGTGGGGAAAGATCAACGGTACTAGGAACCTAGACTTGTGATAGTGGTGGAATGGAGGCATGGTTTTCTGTATAGTTGGCAGGGAATGAAGGTGGAGGATGTTCCTTAATCCAGGCATGATACATTTCCGCCATCTGTTGTTTCAACCTTTGGACCTTATCTTTCAATTCAAACTCCGACATCTCAACCTCCATCGATGGGTTAACAACTCTTATGTCAAAGTCTTTGCTAGCCATGTGTACCTTGCCCTTTGACCTTGTGTTGTACGGATGAATCGCAGAAGTGCCACAAAATAACCACCCTCTGTTATAATGAAAGTAACATCGAGGAGCAAAACAAAGCCAATACTTTAGCGTTAAGACATTTATCAGATAGAAATATCACATTGTGTGCAATGCCCCCTAGTCACAGTTAACGGTTCTAGAATGGCTTCGAGGGTACAAAGGTCATTTGGCATCATCCCCACTTTGTTCATTTCAACCGTCTCTTTCTTTCCTTTCTACCATTTCTTGGCATTCCCGTTTTCCTTCCCCTCCTTTTCTTTTTAATTTGTCACTCTTTTCTTTCCTCTCATTTCTCACATCCACAATTCATTCAATTTTTCTCTTCCTTTCCTTTTTTTTTAGTTTTCAGAATGATCGAACCCTATGTAGGTTGCCTACGTATCATGCCCTCATGAATCAGATCAAGCGTAGTTCTTGAAAAGTAATGGATAAAATAAGAATAAGAATAAAAATTTTTTGGATTTTCATTTATAATAATTTTTTTGTTCAAATACAAAACAAGAAGTACTATAATAAAAGACTAGACAATCTTCACTAGACTGACAGACTCGATACGACTGTACAAGACTAAAAATTAAAAGACAATCATAAAATAGACTAAAAAATTAAAAAGTTTCTTCAAGCAGCTCGTGCATGCAATGGTCTTTGACTAGAATGGTCCTGGGGTATTTATCATGCTCAAACTCTAGCAAATCGCTCCATACCTGAATGGGAAAAATAAGATTAAATAGAGTTAGTGACTCAAGACACATGCAAGAAAAAATTGGGCTATTTTTGAAAATTAACCACATGGCCAAGAGTGGCTATTAGTGCAACCTCAACAAAGGTGACCTCTAAGACATGGAAATACACCTCATTAAGGCTTATATGAATTCAAACTCTCAATAATCATGGCCCAAAAATTAATTTAAAAAATAACTCATTTTGCGAAAGTGGCTGATATGGCCAAAAGTGGCTAAAGATGCAAATTCAAAAAAGATGGACCCTAAAGAAATATGACTCCTAGTTGTAGACTCAAAATCCTAATATATGAGTAATTGAACCACTTTTGCAAAAATCACCCCATTTTGCAAGAATGACCGATGTGGCCAACAGTGGCTAAACATGCAAACTGAAAAAGGAAAGACCTTAAATTGATATGATACCTAATTGTGGACTCAAAATCCTAAGACAGAGCTTTATTTGAACCACTTTCGCAAAAATGACCCCATTTTGCAAGAATGACCGATGTGGTCAAAAGTGGCTAGACATGCAAAATTTGGCTAAGACCCCGCAAAACCGGGAACCTAAGACTTACTAGGAAGACCAGACCCTATGTGGGTTGCCTACGTATCTCGCCCCGAGAGACGAGAATCAGGTTCGCGTAGTTCGGGAAGATGCAATTAACATGAAAGAAAAAGCTATATTTTGTCTTTTTTTGAAAAATAATGAAAAGTGTAAAATCTTTTTTGGATTTTCTATTTTCAATTTTTTTGAATTTTTGGAAAATAATGAAAAAGTGTAAAATCTTTTTTTGGATTTTTCATTTTCATTTTTTTTGAATTTTTTGGAAAATAATGGAAAAGTGTAAAATATTTTTGGATTTTCTTTTTCTTTTTTTTTTTGGATTTTTCTTGAGAAAGTTGTGAAAGAAAAATGCAACCGGGCCCTATTTTCTTCATTTTATCCCTTCTTTCCCAAACATCGGTCCGCCAAATGACCTTTTACCCTCAAAGATGCGACATTTAGCACATACGATGATTACATGTCATTTTGGGCCACGGGCCCATTTTGACATAATTTAGATAGGCCTCCTACAACGGGACACGGTGCCTGGGACCGAACCCTGCTAGGTTTAAATGATATGATGCACATAAGTATGACCTAAAGGCTGACCTACGGTTAGGGTTCACTAGACAAGGCAATTCGGGGCGGCACGTGGCCGATGGCGGCTGCTCTAGCTATCCGCCTACTCCACGCTCCCACGCTGTCACGCCCCAAATCGAGGAACATGACCGGCGCCTGACCGGGTTGCCCCAGTCAAGCGGACCTGGGTGCCTTTCATTCCCACGCGTTACCCCTGTGTTGATTGTTTCTCATTAACCAAATATCTCACTAACCATGAATGATTTCACATTAAACAAATAAAACCATACGAGTGATTCATTAACAAGTTTGCAGTTTTTACAACGCCCGACATAACATAATATATACATAAGACTGGAGTCCCACAGTTTACATGTCTACAGAGCCTCTAGGATACAAAAAGGGAATACAATACTTGCCGGTAACAAGGCTCCGGCTATACCTTACAAAACCAAAATGAAATCTAAACAAAAGTGGCATGAACCACACAGGGCCCCAAGGAAGAAAGGGGCTCACCAAAACGGGCGGTGGAAGGAGAAGGATACTACTGCCGATGAGCTGAAGTGCCTGCTACTGATCCACCTACAATCATAACACGAATGTAGCGTCCCCGGCAAAAGGGACGTCAGTACACTTGAATTGTATTGGTATGTATGGACAAACTTTGTCCCAAGTAAACTCAAGCCATTAAATTACATCAACAATTAATTAAGCCAACCAACCATGTTTCCACATTTTCCTCATTTCAAATAATTCTCAACACAAAGCACTTTCTACGATCAACCAATTTAACAATAACCAATCAATCACATAAAGCACAAGTAGTCAAACAAAGGGGCAATCGGTGCCCCACAGGTTGCAAACTCTCCTGCTGTCTCCTTTCACAATTTCACATTATTGATTTTTGTATCAATTTTCAATAGCGATTTCGATCGCTTTCCATCCTTATTGCCCCTGACCACCCTTATTACCTCGGCCACCCTTATCACCCCAACCCACACCTTATTTCCTCACGTTGCGGCACGCAACACGACCCCGCCTTACAGTTTAAAACACAACAATTTCAAACAGCAGATAAGGTACTACACACAATTTCAACAAGTTCAAATAAGCAACTTGCACATTGTTTCATGTTCTCAATTACTTATCAAGCCAATATCACAACCAAGTTACAATATTTCCATAATCGAGAATATTCACACAAGTATGTTCAACAATTTTCCACAATTCAAGTGTTTCATCTCTTTCCACAATAAACCAATTCTCGGGTGTTTCGTTTCCTTTCCACAAGGTGCCATATAGGCCATCATAAGTATTATTCACAATTCTTTACCCAATTCAACTCTCATTTAACTTTCGGTTCATATTCTATACCACATCACTCATATTTCAACAACAACTTTGAGAATTTCACACAATTTGTCAAATTAACATTAACCAAGCAATTTTCACACATATAGGCGATTTCACAAGAATCAAAATTAGCCATACATACCTGGTGATGAGTTTTCTTCCTACTTTATGCTTACCCAAGATATCCTACTCTTGCCAACCTTGTTCTTGAAGACTCTTACTTCTACTCACTTCTTTTACTAGAAATCAAGTTCAATAATCATGCATGAGTGTGAAAATTCTATTTTCAAAAGCTATTATATGCAAACCTCTCTTTACCCAATTAAAACTGAAAATCAAAGAAAATATTTAGGGTTTTTACCTTGAAAAGATTGGGGAAGTTGAATCCTTGCCCTAGGATCCCTTGGAATTAAGATGGTTGGAACAATCTTTGAAGATGAAAGATTTCTCTCTCTAAAAACCCTCTCTTCTCTCTCTAATTTTGGTAAGATGATATGATAAAATGAAGAAGAAAGGTGTTATATTAAAGAAGAGATCGGGTCAAAATGTTACAAAAATCTGGGCCGGGTCAATTATGCGGTGCACTTTGCGATCGCAGAATCAACATGCGGTCCGCATAGTGACCGCAGAATGGCCTCAAAATTACACAAGTTCTGTTAGAGAATGCGACCAATATGCGGTCCGCATGCTTGATCTGCGGTCGCAAAGTGCACCGCAGATTCACTATGCGATCGTATATCGACCGCATTTTCAACATGATTTTTGGGGGGCTTCTGTTACGCTTTGCGGCAAGAATGCGGTCCGCATAACGGGTTTGCGGTCGCATTCTTGACCGCATATTTGACACTTTTCCTGGAAAACTTTATTCTCTACATTTTTGACACTTAAATCACTACCAAGGGTCCGAACCGCGGCGAGCAAGCTCGCCGCGAAGAATTCTACGCATTCCTAATACATTATTCGGACCATGACACCACAGCTACTAGGTTTTATGCACAAATATTTTACGGGGCCTTACATCCTCCCCCCCTAAAGACACGGGTGACTCACAAAAAGGCCGTGTACGCTCAAACGTACTCCGGAAGACTTGTTGCAGAAAGAAGACTCGGGGTTATGCAAATGATGACAGTTATAAAGCAATAAACAAATAAAGCAAAAACTGTAAACAAATAAACAACTAGCAAATAACAAAGATATAAAAACATAATAAAAATCAAATGAAGCTAATGAAAAAGCATAAAGACCTCAACCAATATTCTAAAAGCCAACAAAATCAAGTACTAGCTCGAACCCGCAAACTCCCCAATGGAGTCGCCAGAGATGTCACACCCCTTTTTTTTTACCACAACAAACTTTTTCACTAAACCCTCTTAAATTAATAAAAGATTTTAGTAAAAAAGCTTGAAAAGGGTTTTTCAATTTTGAAAGTGACAAAAATTTGTGTTTAAAAAGGAAATAACTCAGAGTCGCCACCTGACATTGATTTCGGTGTGCCAGGCCACCGTTTTTAAAATGATTTTCCTTTAAAACACTTTAGACTTCAAAACTAAGTCTGCACCAGAGATTCGGGTAAGGGGGTTCATTTGACTCGGGGAGAAGGTGTTAGGCATTCCCCGAGTCCCGTGAAGGTCACGGTTGCGTACTTGATCAAGTTGGCTTTCAAAACATTCAAATTGAGGTAAAACACATAGAAATAAAATAAACACACAAGAGACTCGAGGTCGTCCCCACCTAATAAAAGGAAAAAAAAAAGAAAAACTAAAATACTAAATTATCCTATATTACTTCTTCAACGATGTTCACCACGGCCTACAAAATATTTACATGGTCCTTCGGGGCATACCCCGGATAATAATATGTACAGATCCCTCGGGGCATTCCCCGGATATATTTGACTAAGGGCACGACCTCTCACCTCGAAACAAACAAAATCCTAAAGCTTGCCTACCCCGGTGATGACGGCCTAGCATGCTCCTAGCGTTCACTAATTAACTAGAGTAACCCAATAATATTGTTCTGTATATCCGAGCCCCCATAGTATTTCAAACGATTTGTTTTCATTTAATTTTGATAGAAACGAATTAAGAACCTATCTAATCTAATTTTTCAGTAGGCGCGTCACCAAGTAACAATTTGGAAACATAGTAAGCACGAGTAATTGAATCCAAAACTAGAGCAAGCATGACATGGCCCATAAACACATAGAGAAAATCTTCACAAATAACTGAAGCAACAACATAAAAGAGGAGGAGATGAACCTCAAATGAATCTGAAAATTAATTGTGAGGCAAATTTGGACGAACATCGAATTGGAATTCGAATCGGCACTGGGTCTTCGACTCCAAACTCGACCTCAATCGCACTGAACACTGAAAATACAGCGACGAGTCAGTTGAACGGATTTCGGCTTCACAATGTAAACTGCTTCAATAACTCCATATTTACACAGAAATGCCTCAACTCTTTGTATACAAGACAGATGGTAAGCCTTAGGACAACCCCTCAAATATGAACCTCAAACCAAAAACACAGATGCAACTTTGCACTGAAAACCTCGCCGTAAAGCTCACCAATCTTAGATCGGAAACCTCAACCTTTCAACGATGACTGAAACCGGATCGGACTGAACTCAACAACCTTGATTTTGTAGAAAACTCAGACGGAGACATAATCAATCAGATTTGAAGCTGAAACTTCAGTCAAATAATATGCCCAAAAAAATGAAATATAACTGTGGAAGCACGATAGACGAGCCTCGAAATTCAGTGACAAACAAATGACGAAAATACGAGCTTCAAAAGCACTTGGTAGGCAGCAATGATGCAAACCAAAGAGAACTTGGAAAACATAAGCTTCATTAAAATAATTCCTCAACGTAAAAATGGAAAGAAATGAGATATACACAACTCTCGCTTCTGTAAACCAACAAGAAAGAACAAAAAATTAAGAAGTAACTTTCGACCGGAACTAAAAATTGGAACCTCGACGAACACTGGCGACTGCCTCACCCCATCGAACACCCATTTCAACTCCACTCCATTTCGGAAGCTCGACGACAACCACAAATCGACACCAGAAAATTCAAAACCCAATTCGAAGCTACTGTTCACTCGATTTCAAATTGAAATTCATCACAGAAAGGGGTTGCAAGGAGCTCGTCGCTGGAGGTTTGTGTTGCCGGTGTACATATGTGGTCGCTCTGGGAACCGGGCAACTGGTCATCGACAGACTGGACTGGTCGATGACTAAGAGCGACGGAGTTTGGAGAAGGCTGCTGGTTTGTGGAATTTCGGAGGTGTCATTTGGGTTAAGACGAGGATCAGAAGATGGAGGAGATGTGGTGGAGGCTGTGTATTTTCCGGCGATTTTGAAGCATTGGGAGGCGGTGGCTGGTGTTTCTTTACCTAAAACCCTAGGGTTTCTTATTCATGAAGAAGGTGGCGGCTTATGGGTTCTCCTACTAGGGTTTGCTGGTGTGAGTTTTGTTCAGAAGGAGACAAGGTCATGGTGGGCGGCTGGGTTCTTTCAGCTTCTCTTTCTCCTTCAGGGCTGTTGGTGAGAGAGATAAACAGAAGTGGCAGCTGGAGCTTTTTTTTAGGCTAGGTGTTTTTATTTTTGTCTAATGTTATCCTTGGTGAGGTAGATGGGTAGGGTTTTTTGGGGGATTTGATTAAAGACCAAAACGGGCGGGTCGGGTTTGTTTGAAAATGGGTCAAGGGTGTTGGGTAAGGTATTTTGGGCTTTAAAATTTGGGCTTAAAGTCTAAAAATTGCAAAATACTACTAGAATCCTATTGAAATTAAAATAACTAAATATTTTAAAAATACTATTTTTAAAAATTGCGCGGGTCAAAAATGACTTGCTTACATGTATCCAGCATGATATAAGGGTCTCTTAGCTTTACTGGATCCCCTAATACTCTATAGATCGGCACAAGGTCCCAAACACGGCTACAAGCCCAATCACTCAGTTATAAGCTCATTCACAGACAAAATACACAATAAACTATCAGTCGGAAGGATCAAGTCCAATTCCCCAATCACGATATCACCACGCCCGTCACATGACGCGTGTTTCATCTCAACATAGCACTGTATAGTGCAAGTACGGGGTTTCAAAACCTCAGTACATTATTTACTACCACCACTCACCTTGAACCGGTAGGAGTCCTAGCCCGCTCTGTGCTTGCCTCGCAAAATCAATCTCCTCGGATGCCGAATCTGCTCAAAATCAATGAGAATACATCAATATAGGCTAATTAGACACAACCCATTCGAAATAACTCAATTTGCACCAAAACCCACAAAGTTGTCAAAATTTGACTTCTGATACGCTTCTCGAAAAATTACGAAAGTTATATTTTTGGAACCCTTATCTCAACATGAGTCTATACATATAATGTTTTCCAAAATCGGACTCCGTTTGCCCATTTAAATCGACATTTTATCATAACTTTGGATTAGGGCTAAATTCCCCCATTAATTCATTCAATTTCAGTGGAATAGAGATGGATTCTAAGATAAAAACACATATTTTAACCATAAAACTTACCTCCGTTGAAAACCCGATGAAATCCCAGCAATTTCCCGTCAATTTCTCTCTCTAAGACTCAACAATGGTGTTTAGGAATGAAAACACGCGACTGGTCTGTTCTGGACTTAAATTTACTGCCAGACACTTTTACCCTATGCGAACGCGATGCTACGCACGCGCTCGCGATGAACAAACGACAGCAGCCCCCGATCTTCCTCTAAGCGAACGCGTGGCTTCAGCTGCGTTTGCGATGACCAATTGCCTCACACCTACGCGAACGCTGTGAGCACGTGATTTTTTCCTAACATGAATTACTCTCACAAAATCAAAACAAAAATTGTCTATTTTGTACGTTGTGTATTTTTGTGAATTTTCGTGTTATTTTTGGTAATTGTTTGCATTTGTATATGCATGATTATATGTGTTTAAATTAATAAAAATACAAAAATAGGTCGTATTTACATTTTTGATCTAACTTTGCAATTAGGAGTAGTTTAAATTTATTTTACAAAATAAAAAAAAAATCACAAAAATATGTATTTTTTGCTTTTCTAGTATTTAATGTCCCAATTGTGTGATTTATATTTAATTGATGTTTAAATTGAGTGTGTTAATTGTTAATATAACTTAATTAGTATTTCTTATAGTTTAATTGATTTTGTAGTGTAATTAGAAATTTTTGTTTTAATTGGAAAATTAAATTAAAGAGATGAGGAAAACAAAATCAAACAAAAAGAAGAGGAAATCGGAACTGGGCCACACAATTAAGCCCAAGACCAGGCCCAAAACATTAACCCATACCCACTACCCGTCTCTTATACCCGTTACCCTTTCCCAAAAATGGTCTCGTTTAATTTAGTCTATGTGATCTCAACCGTTGGATTCATTTGATCCAACGGTTAGGATTAATTCATTCATTATTGAACCCAAAAACACCCCAAACCCCTGTAACCCCCCATTCACCCAAACACCTCGTCTCCTTCAGAATCCAAATGACCCCAAAAACCCTAACGCCACCCCCCGCCTCCTCGTCTGAAAAGCCGCGGCAACGACGCCGGCAACGCCCAAATTAACACCACGGAACCCCCACCACACCCCAAACCCAAATCCACAAACCCCTTACCTCAAATCCATCTCTAGCTTCTCGAATCGGCGATTGAAGCTCCGAGCCAAAACTCAATCTACCCCAACCGGCCCCAAACTCACACCCTAGCACCCCATGACCCCCCTCGTACTCCTACCAACCTTGGTCCGGCTCGAATCTGATCGGAATTAGTCGAACCCCAAAAAATGGCCTCAAGAACCCTAAAATTCAAAAAACTGTGGATTTTATCCGAATTAACAATAATTGAAGTTAATGGACTTTAATTGAAGTGTTTTCGGTTGAAAACATTTCAATTAAAGTCCGTATAACTTCAAAATGCCAAACGCAAATCCATTTGAGCCAAGTCCGTTCGATTTCGGATTTCTCTGCTCGAGGTATTTCACTTCTCTTTTTGTTTTTCATTTTATGGTCGTGATCATTATTTGTTTTAGTCGTTCCTGTCTTCAGTTTTGTGTTTAATTGCATTTTTCGTTCTCTTCTCCTCCGAATCAAGACCTTTTTATTTGGTCAATTTGTATGTTGCAGATTGTTGTTTGAATGATAGAGTGCATATTCGTCTCGATTAATATCGTCGAATAATTGTGTTTTGTATTTTTGTTTGTTTGGCCGAGAGTTCTTGAAATCCCTGTCTTTGCGATTGGTTTGTTATCAATCATACATGTTGTGATCGACTTAACGAATGTCGTCGTTTAAATTCGCGAATTGTTTGTTTGAAATCCCGGGCAGTGGTTCATTGTTGTTTGAATTGAACTGTTCTGTTTGTTTGATTAATTCTGTTGATTAAGTTAGCTACTGAGATTGGTTATAGCTGTATAGTGCCTATTAGTGTTAATCAATTCTCGATCGTAATTAAGTTGGTTTCTTACATTTGTTTTTTTAAAAAAAAGGGAACTCATGGCAGAATGATATCTCAAGGCTAATTAATAAATATAAGGTTAGAAAATGTGTTGTTTTGAGTTGGCTTGTCAGATGAATGCTGGTGGACCACTTAATTGACCAATCTGTTTAATAGATTGGGTTAGTTTAAGCCAGAACTTAATAGAAATGATTAAACAATAAGTTGCAGAACACTTTTGAACTAAAAGAAGGGATTTAAACACTAGATAATGGGATGAGCAGAGAGTGTCATGGCAGAAACTAGTTTACTAATGCTATTGAGTGCTCTTAAGAGCTGGAAATGAGAGCTCACATGGGGGAAATGATTCAAAAGTTAAAGGTACCCATGTGTTTAAGGAGAGAGGCAGTAAATCTGAGTGTTCAGGAAGTGTGAAGTGCTGTAATGTTTGGCTATAAAACTGGCAGAACAGTTTCACAAAGAAAACACACATACACTCAACTGAAAGGCAAAAATACACACACACATTCACAAAATACATCACTGGCAGTTAAAAAGCACACTCCATGGAATATATACACCCACATTGAAAAACACAGAGACATACTCTCACAAAAAAAACACACGGATTCATACTCACAGAGGGTTTGAAACACATTGGAGAATCTGTGAAGGGAGTTTTCTTACATAAAACACAGTTACACTCTAAAAAAAAGAAACACAAGTGACTGTTTGTTCTATTTTTCTTTGCTGTTTTGGATAAAAAAAAGTGACTGTTTGTTCTGTTTTTCAACTCCTCGTCCTGTTTGAAATCATTTTTTTGAAGTTTGGGTATATCATTCCCACGTTCAAGTTTTCAAGTTTTGAAGTATTCTTGAGCTTTATTTGGTTCGAATCCGTTGATGTTTGGATATTTTGGAAATCGCTGAATTTCTTCGTTGAGTTCTCTGTTGGTTCAAGACTACTCCTGGATTTCTGAATCTTTGCTGGCTACTGTTCCTGTTGCTGTTTGTTCTGTTGGAGCTGCCTACTGATTTTCTCTTCCATTTTTCTTGCTTGAAATTCCAGGTACACATCTATGGGCTGTCTATTCTTTTACTGAAAACGAAATGAAATAATGTTTTTGAATATTGCCGCGAAGCCATCATATGAACGATCTTGTTAGATATCCATTAAATTGGGGCGTGTTAGTTGCATTAAGGATTGTACTGTTAAGCATTGAGAGTTTAAGAGCGCACATAGTTATGTATGTCTATTTAGTTCTTACTTTCGTTATGAATAATTCGAAATAAAATCCGTTAGGCTTGTATTCTAATCTTGATTTATTTTTAGACTATCGTTTAGTTTTCGTTATGTTTAACTAGTTTCTATTTTTGTTAGCATATATTTAGATCCATGTAAGTAAAACTAGCCAATATGGATTGAGATTTTACTTGATATGTTAAATTGGTAATTTGTTAAAATCAAGTAATTTAAGCATGTTTAGGGTGTTAGTTTGATTGATATTAATTATTAATGCAAGGTATTTTGAATCATTTTTGAATTTCTTCATTTGATTTTCCCTTGAAATCTATTTGTACTTAAGTAGACAAGATAAGTTAACCCGGGTTTTTAGAGGCCAATGTTAGATCGATTTTAATCGCATAGTTTTGCTTTCGCTAATTAACATCGGATTAAGGATAGTAAACAATTTTACTTTTAATAATTGGATCAAGTTGAATTATTTCGCATATTTTGATCAATTTTCCGTTAGTTTATATCTTGTCATTTAATCTCCGGCCATAAATCAAAAAGCTAGGAAATAATATATCATTTGGTATGATTCTTTAGTTGGAAATAATTTTAAGAGATACACTGTTAAGTAAATTGATCCTTTTTTTTTACAATGGTTTTAATCGGCATAGTTTCAAATAAATAATCCGGATACCCTTTTTTATATATTCACCTACCTGTCAAAAGATCGAGTCTATGTTATGATTGGTTTTTCTTTTGGCATGGTTTCAAATTAATAGAGCGGTTTAAAAGGTTTAATTGGAGCATATAATTTATAAACATGTACAAAATCAGGTATTTTTAGCCATTTATAATAATTGAAGCGACCGTGCTAGAACCACGGGATCCGGGGGTGCCTAACACCTTCCCTCGGATCAACGGAATTCCTTACTTAGAATTTCTGGTTCGCAGACATCACTTGGAAAGTCGAAATTTCCTCGATTCGGGATTTAAATAAATCGGTGACTTGGGACACCTTAATTTATTCCAAGTGGCGACTCTGAATTAAATAAATAATCCCGTTTCGAACATTGTCACTTAAATTGGAAAAACTCCCTCACGCATCTACCCTCCGGGGTAGGGGGCGCGCCAAAAGGAGGTGTGACAGCTCTGGCGACTCTGCTGGGGAATAAAAACCCAGAACCACTGGTTCAGGGTTTAAGAATTCGAGCTTTGAATAATTATTTTATCTGGCTTATTTATTATCTGGTTTTATTACATGTTTATATTTGATATGCTAAATGTTGCTTTACCGCTTTGATATTTTGTGAACTGTATATAAATTGTGCCGATACCCATTTTTTCTCTTCTGAGTCTTTTGAAATATAATACCGGGCATTTGCTGGACATAGCCCGTTTTTCTCAAGATAGCCGTGGTGCTTGGCACCCGGTGAAGGATTTTGTAGTCACACATGCTTAGGCGGAGAGTTTGTCAATTAAGCCGGAAAGCCATGCTACCGGTGCACTGACACTCTTCGGCTCGAGTTGTCCGCTCGAGTTAAAGCCAGTCTAGACACTTTTTCCAACAGGATGATAACTTAGGATAACAAAACCTTATGCCGGATCCCCGATAGGAACGTTTATTTGCATCATGTGCATATTTGACTTAGGAGGCTCAACACAGGGGTTGGGCCTGTCTAGGACAGGTGTACCTGAAACAAAAGACCAACTTGTTGCATCTTTCTGTGTGCATTTATTTGTTTCGATCTTACATGCCGACCGGTTTGTTAAAAGGGAGGAAGAAGTGGAACACGTCACGATATAGAGTCAAAATAGTTTTATGGAAAATAGTTAGTTCTTTGAAAATAAATTTTGAAAAAATGCAAAAATTCCAAATAAATTTTATTAATTTTACGAAAAATAGTTACTTCTTTAAAAAATAAATTTTGAAAAAAAAATGCAAAAAAAAAAATTCCAAATAAATTTTCTTAATTTTACGAAAATAGTTTAGTTTCTTTGAAAATAATTTTGAAAAAAAAATGCAAAAAAAAAATTTCCAAATAAATTTTCTTAGTTCCTTTGAAAATAATTTGTTTTAGAAATGTTGTTTAAAAATAGTTTGTTTTCTTTTCTTGAAATGATTTAGTTCTTTTATTTTCGAACTACGCAAGTTTGATTCTCACCAAACATGAGATACGTAGGCAACCCATATCGGGCTCAACTAATACTGATTTTTTTTAAGGAAAACAATAATAAAAATATTAGAATTAGGATTTTTGGTTTTAGTCGAGAGTTAGGAAATTTTGCAAAAATAGCCAAACGTCTCAAAAGGGGCGCCAGAGGACTAATTTCGCAAAACGGAATATAGACATCACACTGGTATCCTGTTATACAGCCTTCAAATCTTCTTTAAGTGCTGAAAGGCCGTATTAACAAGACTCGTTTTTTTATACATAATGAAAAAAAATATATATAAAAAATAAAAAAAAAAAATTTTGAAAAAAATCTTAAGTTCATTTTTATCTTTTCTAGGATCAGCATGACTTCCTCGCAACGAATCGGCCAGAAAAGGGCAAGAGACGAAATGCCACCCATGTTCATGGTCCAAGACAAGACCCCGGATCGGCTCTGTAAATGGTGGACTAGTTTCTCGGCTTGGGAAAGAAATCAAGTTCACAAGCACCTCAAGTTTCTTCCGGACATCATGATGATAAAACCGGACAAAAATGTGATCAGAGCTTTAGTGAGTTTTGGGACTCAACAAGCAATGTGTTCAGATTCCGGGATTGCGAAATGACACCCACTTTGGAAGAATTGGGCGGACTCACAGGACTCGGAAAAGATTTGCACAAGATGAGACCTGCAGCTCCTAGGCAGATGGGTGTAAATAATTTCTTGAAAAAGTTATGTCTCCGGTGGGTTCCCATGGGTTGTTTGGAGAACGGTTGGGTGCCACTGGATTATCTCTACGACAGATTTGGTGATAAGAATGGGTTCGCGAAATTCTCAAACACTGAATTTGTCAACCAATTGAATTATGACGTCTGGGGAGACTTAAGGATTTATGCCTTTATGATCGCTTTTTGGGAACCATGGTTTTTCCCGAACGTGGCGGACGCATCAGAATCCGTTTGGCTGCGGTGGTCTCATATCTACAGAGTAACGAGGAACACACTGTTCTTCCAATGATACTAGGAGACATCTTCCGGGCCTTAACTCGGTGCCAAGAAGGACAAGATTATTTTGAAGGTTGCAATATCTTATCACAAATGAGGTTTGTAGAGCATCTCTATCATCACCCAATTGTGATAAACTTCAACACGGATTGGCTGAATTATATTCGTTGTCATACAAACAGAGCCGCCCGTTGTAACCTTCCAGAAGATTTGAGGACTTGGCAAGAACTTCTCAACTCTTTAATGGCAAATCAACTTACCTGGAATTATTATTGGTTCCCTTCTGCCAAAATCATGCATATGTCGACATATCGCCCATTCTACATACTAATGGGTTTCAGGGGTTTCCAACCATATGCCCCGCTACGTGTCATGCGGCAGTTGGGTAGAGAACAGAAAAAGCCCCCAATTGAGGATATGCGATCGTTTACATGGGAATTTGTGACGGAGGAGACCCCGAGGGAGACTTATGCACAGAAAATATGGTTCGGTAGTCGACTCTCCGACATCAACGAAATGGTTGCTGATCGAGAACGGGGAGAAGTGAGTCTCACATATCTTGAATGGTCCCACAACCAATCAATGCCAGAGCAGAGGTCAGAAAGGTCAGTGAAGTATGCCGTAGATTGGGAGAAAGAGGTAGAAACCCGAGTAAGGGAGGCTAAACATGAGACAACACAAGATTTCCAATCTTGCATTAACACCTTAAAAGAAGACAAGGGAACTTTGGAAGCTGCCATGGATATACAACAGGCTGATTTTGATCGAGAAAGGGCCGGTTGGGAGCAGGAAAGAGAAGCACTCCGAACTCAAATTCAAGAGATGCAATTGGCCGCAGAAAGGTCAAGGAGAAGTCGGAGTGATGAGATGTTGATAAACGATTTGGAAAGGAAAGCCTTTGAACACCAAGAAGACTTGGAGAAGGCAAAAGAGGCTTTAGTTGCAGTCCGGACAAAGTGGAAGAGAGCAGCCCACCAAGAAGCGCTCCGTATACAACAAGTAGAAAAAGATTATGATCCAATCATCGTTGATTTAAGAAAAGCAAATGCCGCTCTTAGAGAGCAAACTCTCAGGCAAGTCCGGGATGCCAAAGCAGATAGAGACCGTTGCCATGACTTGATGGCACGGATGGAAAGACAAATAGATAGGCTCTTGGACCATATCTCCGGCAACGCTCAAGTCTTAGGGGCAAAGAACCGACACATAGGGCAGCCGCTCAGAGAAAAAGACATGATTAGGACCAGGATCAATGAAACCGGACACTACATCACTATGAAGTGTTTGACTTGCGAACAAGTACCGCGGCCTGCCCTTTTTTCTTCAATCATGGAATGTGTCCACCAAGTCATGGAAGAATTGGGGAGTATACAAAAAGATCTTACACCAAGAACTACAGCAAGGCCAAACAACGCCCCCCGGGCGCAAAGATTCGAGGCGTTGGAACATGCTTAGAAGAGTCTATTATTTTAGAGTCTGTTTGTCCTTTTAAAAGTTTTTCTCCATTGTTGTCTTTTGCATTTCAAGTTTGAAGTTTGTTGAAATAAAATTCATGAACATTTCATTCATATCTTATGTCTATTGTATCCGAACTACGCCCGGTCTGATTCATGCGGGGACATGATACGTAGGCAATCCACATAAGATTCGACCATCACTAAAAAAAACAAAAAAAAATAATAAAAAAAATAAAAAAAGGGGAGGGGTGAGAAGTTAAAAGAAAAAGAAGATTGATAAAGGATGAAAGAGAAGGAAAATACAAACCGGAATGACGCATCGCAAATGAATACATGTAGCAACATCATCACCTGTATAAGTGCATCACACCCAACGTGAGATTACTTATCTGTTTTGTTGTTTCAGACTAACCGTTTGTTTGCCAAACTCCAGGTTTTAGTAAAAGTGGTTGATTTTGTGGTAATCTGGCACCACATTCCTACTTCACAAGGTCCAAAGGAAAAGTTCGGCAGCCTGAAAGTACTCATCCCTATTTCACTAGGTCAAAAAAGGGTGCCGACATGTCTTCAGAAATGCCTTTAGCAACCATTCCCGTTTCGGAGGAAAGCTCATTGACAACCATCCCGGCTACTGAGTCGGCAGCTTTGGAGGAGAATAGAATGTTGCGTTGCCGCATGCTCGAGATGTTGGACGATTGGAACAACGGGAAAGAGCCCCCGAGTCTGATCCCCGGGTTCCCTGAAATTCTTCTCAGATCAAGCGGAATTTCCAATACCCCCATCAATTACCCGCCTACTTTGTTCGGGTATTTTAATGCTACAACCCTCTCTGAATCACCTTCCACCTCCCATCCTCGGGTGACACCACATGATACATCCGCAAGCACGTCGGTTGAGTTGCCAGTTCCAGTCACAACGTATCCCACCGCACATGCTCCTTTCTTCGACTCCGCATCCTTTACATTCCCAGCACCACCGCTTACACGGGACCATACCCAGGTTGCAGCCAATATATATCCTCAACCACCTCGATATGAGTTTCTACCGAGCCAAAATCCAAAGGCCCCCGAGCAAGATGAGATGGCAAAAAGAATGAGGAGTTTGGAACAAAGCCTGAAGAACATGCAAGGTCTAAGTGGATAGAAAAGTGTATCTTACGCCGATCTATGCATGTTCCCGCACGTCCACTTGCCATCAGGTTTTAAGATGCCGAAGTTCGAAAAGTATGACGGGCATGGCGACCCCATTGCTCATCTGAAGAAATACTGCAATCAATTGCGGGGTGCCGGCGGCAGGGAAGAATTGTTGATGGCGTACTTCGGAGAAAGTTTGGTCGGAATAACATCGGAATGGTATATGGATCAAGACATATCTCGATGGCACATCTGGGACGATCTGGCCAGAGATTTTGTGAAACAGTTCCAATACAACATCGATATTGCGCCAGACAGGAATTCTCTATCGAACTTAAAAAAGAAGCCCTCAGAAAGCTTCAGAGAATACGCCATCAAATGGCGAGAGCAAGCATCCAGGGTGAAACCCCCTATGGACGAAATTGAAATGGTCACGACTTTTCTCCAAGCTTAAGAGCCAGACTACTTTCAAAATATGATGTCGGCGATGGGAAAACCTTTCGCCGAAGCAATCAAGATCGGAGAAATGGTAGAAAATGGCTTGAAAACAGGGCGAATTGTGAGTCAAGCGGCCATTCGGGCAACTTCCCAAGCCATCCAAGGCGGGTCTGGAGGGATGCCCAGAAGCAAGAAGAAAGAGGAAACTACCATGGCGGCAGTAGAAGATATGAGATATCGGACTTCAAGACAGGTATTCTCCGACAGGGCCCCCCAGCATTACTATCCACCTCACAGCATGGCTTATGCTTCTCCGCCTCCACCTTATGCAGTCATGAACATTCAACCTCCGGCACGGCCACAGCCACCAGCCAACAGGAATCCACCTACTTTCCAGAGAAGCCAACCTCCTTACCCAAACCAGTATAATCCACGGCCAAATAACACTCGCCACCGCGAGCAACCTAAAATGAGCTTTACACCGATTGGGGAGCCGTATTCCACTCTTTTCCCAAAACTCGGGCAAGAAAACCTACTGCAGCCCGTTCCGCAGAACAGGCAGAATCCAGACTCTCCTGCCTACCAGAGGGGGATATACTGTGCATATCATTCGGGTGTTGAAGGACACAGTACTGACAATTGTTGGACGTTGAAGAAGGCAGTGCAAGAATTGATCAATCAAGGGAGGATTGTCTTCGCAGATGAAGACATCCCAAATGTGACAAACAACCCATTACCAGCCCACAACAACGGGCCAGTGATTGGAATGATTTGTGACGACAAGGAATTTGACCCAGCTTTGAAAGCAATAATCGCCATCGCCAACATAGAGAAACGGCCTGAGGCTCCCCCGAGACAAGAGAAAATGGGGAAAAAGGTTGAAGTTCTTGAGACCAGATCTGAAAAGACGATTGAATTGAAAGCATTGTCTTAGAAGAGCGGAGTCCTTTACCTCCCACGAGGTCAGTTGGAAAAACCATTGTCAATAGGTGCCCCCAAGAAGTTCCACTTAAAGAGAGAAACATCAATGTATGTACCAAAAGGAACTTACGTGGCCCGAAATCCAGATGAACCTGTGGTTATAAAACGCGTGCAACAAAAACCAATGACAGATCCATCCGCAGTACCCTGGAGCTACCAACGAACACTTGTTACGCACAAAGGGAAAGAGATTGCGGAAAATTCATCTGAGAGCGTCCTGGGGCAGAAGTACTTAAACACGCAAGAGGTAAATAACGCCACACAAAGGCGTTTCCCGTCAAAGAAACTTGTAAGTGCTGAAGAGGCAGAGGTCTTTTTTCAAAAGATGCAAATGCCTGACTATGAGGTGATAGACCAACTGCGCAAATACCCAGAGCAGGTGTCGATGTTGTCCCTTCTAATGAAGTCTACGGACCATCAGAAGGTTTTTCTAAAAGCTTTGAATGAGGCATATGTGCCTATTGAGACTTCATCCGAACAACTTGAAAGAATGACAGAGAGATTCTTCGCAATCAATCAGATTTCTTTCAGTAAAGCTGATTTGCCTTTGGAGGGTGCTGCCCACAACAAAGCTTTGCATTTGACTGTCAAATGCGAAGGCTACTATATGAAGAGGGTCATGGTTGATGGGGGTTCGGGGGTAGACATATGTCCGCTTTCCACTTTAGGCCGCATAGGAATCGGAGCTGAAAGGATTCGGCCTAACAACATATGTGTGCGAGCTTTTGACGGGGTGAAAAGAGATACCGTCGGAGAGATTGATGTAATTATGACCATCGGCCCGGTGGACTTCGAAGTGACATTCCAAGTTTTGGATATGGACACTTCTTACAACTTTCTTCTGGGGAGACCATGGATTCATGCGGCCGGAGCCGTGCCCTCTACCCTCCATCAGATGTTAAAATTCGAACACAAGGGACAAGAGATCGTGGTCCACGGGGAAGACGAGCAATCAATTTATCGAGATCCGTCCATCCCTTGCTTAGAAGCGGAAGCGGGAAGCGAAAACATTGTCTATCAAGCTTTCGAGATTGTGTTGGCAGATCAACACGAAGAAGGGAACCCTCTCCCCCAACCTTTCTTGACTAATGCCTCCATCATGGTGGCAAAAGAAATGATTAAACATGGCTTCCAGCCGGGAAAAGGGTTGGGAAAGTCCCTACAAGGAGTGCCGAAGCTGATAACCTTACCCGTAGCTGAAAAGTTCTTCGGAGTAGGCTTTCGCCCAACCCCTGAAGACGAGAGGTGGGCCAACAAGAGAAAGGAGAAAGGATGGGTTCTGCCGCAACCATTGCCACATCCGTACCAAACTTTTGTCCGACCAAGGTACAGTGAAGAAGAAGAAGACGAGATCTTCACGGCGGAGGAAATTGAAGAAATATTTGGGGCAATGAGGCAAATACTCTATGATGTTAATATGGTCCAATCGGGAGAAGGAACGAGCACCGCTGAGGTGCTGTATGTGGGCCCTGAAGCTAAATTGCAAAATTGGAAAGCCACACCCTTCCCAATCAGGCGGGAGTTCTGGTAGATTTGTCCTATCGTTTTCCTTTATCACAAGTTACTTCAGGACGTAGCTTGGATGTTTTTCTTTGTTTTCTTGTATTTTTGGTTTCCCAATGTAATTTTGTTTGTTTTCAGAAAATTCCAAGAAAATAAAATAAATATTTCCTCATTTTTGCACTCTTTCTAATTTTGTTATTTATTCTTCCTTTTCAATCCTAATAATGCGGCTTTAAATAACATGACATGCTTGCGGAACTCATGCTCAAATCCGAACACGCCACCTAATCTGGAAATAATGAACCAAGAACCGGAATACGATGAAGACGAGGCTTTTAGGGAAATAAATCGAGAATTGGAACATTTCGAGAATAAACCTAAGCCAAACTTGAATGACACCGAACCGGTTAATCTGGGAACTGATGAAGAGGTCCGAGAGACCAAGATAAGCATCCACACAGATGAGAAAACACGAGATGCAATAATCCAACTCTTGTTTGAATTTAAAGACGTGTTTGCTTGGTCTTACAACGACATGCCAGGATTAGGAGCTGATCTAGTGGTGCACAAATTACCAATCTACCCTGACTGTCGCCCAGTGCAACAGAAGCAAAGAAAGTTCAAGACTGACATCAGTGACAAAATCAAAGAAGAAATCACTAAGCAGTTGAAAACAAGGGTAATTCGAGTGGTACAATACACCACATGGTTGGCTAATGTTGTGCCCGTGCCAAAGAAGGACGGAAAAACTCGAGTGTGTGTTGACTACCGAGATTTGAATAAAGCAAGTCCTAAAGATAACTTTCCTTTACCAAACATCCATATCCTTGTTGATAACTGTGCCAAACATGAGATACAATCGTTTGTGGATTGTTACACGGGATATCATCAAGTGTTGATGGATGAAGAGGACGCCGAGAAGACTGCTTTTACCACACCTTGGGGGACTTACTGTTACAGACTCATGCCATTCGGTTTGAAAAATGCGGGAGCAACATACATGAGAGCTATGACTGCCATTTTCCACGACATGATGCATCAGGAAATAGAGGTGTACGTGGACGATGTGATCATCAAATCCAGAACTCAGGGAGATCATGTGCGAGACTTGAGGAAATTCTTTGAGAGGTTGAGGAAGTACGATTTGAAGTTGAATCCAGCCAAATGCGCTTTTGGAGTCCCGTCAGGTAAACTTTTGGGTTTCATAGTCGGTAGAAGAGGTATTGAATTAGATCCCACAAAGATAAAATCCATCCGGGATTTACCTCCTCCCAGAACAAAGAAAGATGTAATGAGTCTTCTAGGCCGACTGAACTACATCAGTAGGTTCATCGCTCAATTGACTTCCACATGTGAACCCATATTCAAGTTGTTGAAGAAAGACGCTGCAATCAAATGGACAACTGAATGCCAAGAAGCTTTTAACAAGATCAAAGAATATTTGTCAAATCCTCCGGTCTTGGTCCCGCCAGAGCCAGGGAGACCTCTTTTCTTGTATTTAACAGTCTTGGAAAACTCTTTTGGTTGTGTCCTCGGACAACGTGATGCGACAGAGAAGAAAGAGCAGACGATTTACTACCTGAGCAAGAAGTTCACTAGTTATGAGGTCAAGTACACTTTGCTGGAAAGAACGTGTTGTGCTTTAACTTGGGTCGCTCGGAAATTGAGACACTACCTCCAAGCCCATACGACTCACCTCATTACTCGGTTGGATCCTTTAAAGTATATATTCCAGAAACCGATGCCCTACCGGAAGATTGGCAAAATGGCAGATCCTGCTCACTGAGTTTGACATAGTCTATGTCACTCACACGGCAATGAAAGCTCAAACATTAGCAGACCATTTGGCTGAGAACCCAATCGACGAGGAGTATCAACCATTGAATACCTACTTTCCTGATGAAGAGGTAAATACGACAGAAGTTGTTGCAGAGGACAGTCATGCTTGGAAAATGTTTTTCGATGGGGCGGTAAACGCTAAAGGTGTAGGGATTGGGGCAATCTTGATCTCTCCTGCTGGTCAGCATTACCCAGCCACGGCTAGGCTCCGTTTCTTCTGCACAAACAATACGGCTGAGTATGAAGCTTGTATCATGGGCATGAACATGGCAATTGATCAGGGCGTCGAAGATTTGTTGATCATGGGAGATTCGGATCTAATTATCAAACAATCTCAAGGTGAATGGGAAACTCGGGACGTTAAACTCCTCCCTTACCGACAGCACGTGAATATTCTTGGCAAGCGATTTGCATCGATAGAGTTCGGGTATATCCCATGATGTCACAATGAACTAGCTGACGCACTTGCCACTTTAGCTTCAATGCTACCTTATCCGGGCAACGCCCATGTCAATCCCTTGGAAATCCAAATCAGGGAAAGCCACGGTTATTGCATTGTAATCGAAGAGGGACCAAGCGTCAAGCCATGGTACTATGATATCAGGAGGTTTTTGAAAACGCAAGAATACTCCGAACATGCTACTGGAGATCAAAAGAGGACCATTAGGCGACATGCAGGTGGTTTCTTTTTGAGCGGCGAGGTCATGTATAAAAGAACCCCGGATCTTAACCTCTTAAGGTGTGTTGATACCGAAGAAGCAGGAAGAATCATGCACGAAGTACATGCAGGAGTATGCGGGCCTCATATGAATGGGTATGTCTTAGCCAAGAAAATCCTTCGAGCAGGTTATTATTGGATGACCATGGAGAAAGATTGTTTCGGTTTTGTCCGAAAATGCCATCAATGTCAGGTACATGGAGATCTTATTCATGCACCTCCAACTGAGCTGCATCCTATGTCAGCGCCATGGCCATTTGTCGCTTGGGGAATGGATGTCATCAGCCCGATTGAGCCGAAAGCTTCGAATGGGCACCGATTCATACTGGTGGCTATCGATTACTTCACAAAATGGGTCGAAGCCGTCACTCTCAAATCAATCACTAAGAAAGCTGTGGTGGATTTCGTACACTCAAATCTTATCTGTCGTTTTGGTATACCTGCAACTATCATCACAGACAATGCTGCGAATTTGAATAGTCGTTTGATGGAAGAAATATGCGAGCAATTCAAAATAACGCATAGGAACTCCACTCCTTATCGGCCCAAAGCAAATGGTGCCGTGGAAGCAACGAACAAAAACATTAAGAAGATTTTGAGAAAGACAATCCAAAGCTCTAGACAATGGCATGAACAATTACCGTTCGCTTTACTGGGATACCGTACCACAATACGCACATCGGTAGGAGCGACTCCATACCTGCTGGTCTATGGGACCGAGGCCGTGATACCGGTAGAGGTAGAAATTCCTTCACTTCGTACAATTGTTGAAGAAGAGATTGAAGACAGCAAGTGGGTTAAGACTCGATTGGAGCAATTAACTTTGATCGATGAAAAGTGAATGGGTGCAGTCTGTCACGGACAACTGTACCAACAAAGAACGGCTCGTGCTTACAATAAGAAAGTACGACCGAGAAATTTCGAAGTAGGTTAGTTGGTTTTAAGACGCATTCTTCCACATCACCAGGAAGCGAAAGGAAAATTCGCTCCTAATTGGAAGGGACCATACATCATCAGGAAGATACTGCCGAGAGGAGCGTTATTCTTGGGAGACATGGAAGGAAAAGATCCCGAAACAGCTGTGAATGCAGATGCTGTGAAAAGGTATTATGTCTGAATTTGCTTCAATGATGTCCTCACGAGTCGAAATGATTGAAGGCTTTTATTCCCGCTACCCAAACACTACCAACCCTTTTGTAAACCCTTTGAGCCGGTTACCTTTCTTTGGCTACCCTCTTTGGAATCCAAATCAAAAAAAAAAACAAACAAACAAAACAAAACAAAGTTCCTGAACTACGTTCTGACTTGATTCCGAAAGGATACGTAGGCAACCTCTCCCTGAGGTTCAGTCACACCAAACCAAAAATCCTAGTTTCCCTAAAAATGAAACTGGGGCAGATGATATTGTTGATTCGGTTTAACATCCGTCAAGATGATTCCAAAGTTGTAATTTTATCCACGATTCTTGTTACCCAAACCTAGTACAAGTCCTTCAAGATCGATTGGAAGCTATGAAAACATCATTGTCGCGGTCCGAAGTTCCTGGAATGAAAAGAAATAAAATGAGAGAGTCTTATTGGTGAAAACCTTCGGGCACCATAAGACGATGGAAGTAGAGGAATACAGAATGAGAGAGCCTGTTGGTAAAAACTCGTAAAGAGTGCTATCTGGCGATGGTAAGAAGAGAAATGAGAGAGGTCGATTGGCGAAAACCCGCAAAAGGGCGCTATCAACCGAAAGGGTTGTTTCACCACAAGAAGTCCTGGCACGGCCCATTCACTCAGAAACATAGACCCGTTTTGGTTTATAAGAAAATGGGAGTTTATGACGATCAAGCATCTAGTTCGAGAAGCATGTCATGTTGTTTAAAGTCAGCATATACCTCAGATAAGTCCTTCTTTTCCCCCGAAAGGGACTCCTCTATCTTTGATACGTTTTTCCACTCTTTGTTCATGCTTTTCTTTGAATCCCTTTCGGTTTAATAAACTATTACAAAGGAAGGCGACAGGACCGGTTTCACAGGACTCCGCCTGGTAAAGAAGAAAAGAAAAACAGCCTCAGTGCTGTATTGATACAATCCACGATTGGATCGAAATGATCGATTGTTTCCAAAGAAACGGAGTTTAGAGAGGAAATGGAAATCAAAGGCCAAGGTCTTAGAAGAGATGGAATAAGGCCGAAGGATAGAACCCACACGGAAAATCCTCGTGGAATTCTGGGAATGAACCCGTTCAGTTTAAAAGGAAGTCACCCCAAAGACAATGGGTATCAAACTTCTCAATGGAAATGGGGAAACGATCAAGCAATGAAGATAATCAAGGCCGCAAAGTCAACCACTTTTTCAACTGATAAAATGTTCTTTGTTGAAAGCAGGTCTGTTTAATTGTGCAAGAAGAAGGTACAACTCAAAGAAGTGAAGTACGCAAGCATTGAAATGGCTTTGGAACAAGGAAAACACATAAAAAGGGAAGTTTCTTTTTAGGGCTTTATCTTATGCATTTGTTGATGTTTTAAAAAAAGAAAACCTAAAAGAAGGCCCAAAAGGAAGAATAAAAGAAAAGAAAATGAAAACTCCGAAAAAGAGAATCAAATCATATCAGTCCAATATCTGTTTGGACCCCGGTCAGAAAATCGAGGATCTGACGGCCAAAAACCGTTAGATATTGTTTGAATTCCGGCCGGAAAGCCGTGAAACTTTTATCCCGGTCAGAAAACCGAGGATCTCCCAGTCAGAAAACTGCGGAGCCATTTACTTTTACCCCGGCCAAAAAACCGAGGATCTGACGGCCAAAAAAAAACCGTTAGATATTGTTTGAATTCCGGCCAGAAAGCCGTGAAACTTTTATCCCGGTCAAAAAACCGAGGATCTCCCCAGTCAGAAAACTGCGGAGCCATTTACTTTTACCCCGGCCAAAAAACCGAGGATCCGACGGCCAAAAAACCGTTAGATATTGTTTGAATTCCGGCCAGAAAGCCGTGAAACTTTTATCCCCGGTTAGAAAACCGAGGATCTCCCAGTCAAAAAACTGCGGAGCCATTTACTTTTACCCCGGCCAAAAAACCAAGGGTCAGACGGCCAAAAAAACCGTTAGACATTGTTTTTATTCCGGTAAGAAAGCCGTGAAACTTTTATCCCCGGTCAAAAACCGAGGATCTCCCCAGTCAGAAAACTGCGGAGCCATTTACTTTTACCCCGGCCAAAAAACCGAGGATCTGACGGCCAAAAAACCGTTAGATATTGTTTGAATTCCGGCCGAAAGCCGTGAAACTTTTATACCCGGTCAAAAAATCGAGGATCTCCCAGTCAGAAAACTGCGGAGCCATTTACTTTTACCCTGGCCAAAAAACCGAGGATCTGACGGCCAAAAAACCATTAGATATTGTTTGAATTCCGGCCAGAAAGCCGTGAAACTTTTATCCCCGGTCAAAAACCGAGGATCTCCCCAGTCAAAAACTACGGAGCCATTTACTTTTACCCCGGCCAAAAAACCGAGGATCTGACGGCCAAAAACCGTTAGATATTGTTTGAATTCCGGCCAGAAAACCGTGAAACTTTTATCCACAATTAGAAAACCGAGGATCTCCAAGTCAAAAAACTGCGGAGCCATTTACTTTTACCCCGGCCAAAAAACCGAGGGTCAGACGGCCAAAAAAACCGTTAGACATTGTTTTTATTCCGGCAAGAAAGCCGTGAAACTTTTATCCCCGGTCAAAAACCGAGGATCTCCCCAGTCAAAAACTGCGGAGCCATTTACTTTTACCCCGGCCAAAAACCGAGGATCTGACGGCCAAAAAAAACCGTTAGATATTGTTTGAATTCCGGCCAGAAAGCCGCGAAACTTTTCTTCCCGGTCAAAAACCGAGGATCTCCCTAGTCAGAAAACTGCGGAGCCATTTACTTTTACCCCGGCCAAAAAACCGAGGATCCGACGGCCAAAAAACCGTTAGATATTGTTTGAATTCCGGCCAGAAAGCCGTGAAACTTTTATCCCCGGTCAAAAAACCGAGGATCTCCCCAGTCAAAAACTGCGGAGCCATTTACTTTTACCCCGGCCAAAAAACCGAGGATCTGACGGCCAAAAAACCGTTAGATATTGTTTGAATTCCAGCCAGAAAGCCGTGAAACTTTTATCCCCGGTCAGAAAACCGAGGATCTCCCAGTCAGAAAACTGCGGAGCCATTTATTTTTACCCCGGCCAAAAAACCGAGGATCCGACGGCCAAAAAACCGTTAGATATTGTTTGAATTCCGGCCAGAAAGCCGTGAAACTTTTATCCCCGGTCAAAAACCGAGGATCTCCCCAGTCAGAAAACTGCAGAGCCATTTACTTTTACCCCGGCCAAAAAACCGAGGATCTGACGGCCAAAACCGTTAGATATTGTTTGAATTCTGGCTAGAAAGCCGTGAAACTTGTATCCCCGGTCAAAAAACTGAGGATCTCCCAGTCAGAAAACTGCGGAGCCATTCAGTTTAACCCCGGCCAAAAACCGAGGGTCTAGCGGCCGAAACCGTTATACATCGTTTGAACTCCGGCCCGAAAGCCGTGAAACGCTTCTTCAAAATCCCGGCTAGAAAGCCGTGGAACGTTTATTTGTGAAATTGTGATTTTCTTACCCAATACCAAAGAGTCTTTTTAATCGCTCTCTGTGTCACAACTAACTCACGAAATTTTCCTAGCAAAACTGGGGCAGAAAAATTTCGTTTCGTTTGTTTGTTTTGTTGTCTAAATAGGTTTGACCTCGGGACGCAAGGATCGAGATAACCTACAAATGGAACATCAATCCAGAGTGAAGAAAAGAAGAAAAGAACCAAAAAAAAAAGTTCAAAAGTTGGAGTAAACAAAGGCGCGGATTGCTCAGAAGCTGATTGAAGTAACAAGCTCCGCCGACTCCGTTCCACTCGATGCTACAAAAATAAACAAGCACGTACAGCTTGTTGAGCATCAAGATTCAGATCAAGGTCTACAGCAAATCAGCTAAGATTCAAGATCAAGTTTTCAGGAAAATCACAGATAGGAATCTTGTAACTCATAGTTTGGTAGCATAGCTAGTTTAGCTTTAATTTCCTTTTGGTGTAATGAGGAGGTCAGTAAGCAGTAAGCAGCAACATCAGCGACGATAGCAACAGTAACGGCAAAGTGTTAGTCCACAGTAGCGCGGGCACTAGCGCGGCCGCGCTAATGGGGTTTTATTTTTCTCTTATATATATATATATATATATATATATATATATATATATACACACACACACACATACATATACTAATTTAGTAACATATTATACTCACTCTACACTTGTGGGTTGCCTCCCACACAGCGCCTGATTTACTGTCGCGGCACGACTCAGAATCTCGTTTATTCATTAGCGAGCATAACTTTGGTCTTTTCACGGCTTATCATACCTCCCCAATAATGCTTGATTATATGGCCACTCATAAAGAATGTTCTTTCACCATTTAAGGTTTTAAGCTCAACTGCACCATATGGAGTAACTCTCACTACGTCAAGTGGACATGACCATCTCGACTTCAGCTTTCCAGGAAACAGTCGCAGTCTGGAGTTGAAGAGTAATACCTGTTGGCCTGGCTCAAAGTGACGGGACTCTATATGTTTGTCATGCCATCTTTTTGTTTTTTCCTTGTATAGCTTGGCGTTTTCATAAGAGTGCAGCCAGAACTCATCCAACTCATTCAACTGTAACAGTCTTTTCTCACCTGCAGCTTTGAGGTCCATATTCAGTTTCTTGATTGCCCAATATGCTTTGTGTTCAAGCTCAACTGGTAAATGGCATGCCTTCCCATAAACCAGCTTGTAAGGGGATGCTCCAATTGGTGTCTTGTAAGCAGTTCTGTATGCCCATAAAGCATCATCTAACTTTGCTGCCCGGACCTTGCGATTCACATTCACCGTCTTCTCCAGTATTTGCTTGATTTATCTGTTTGATACTTCAGCTTGCCCACTTGTTTGCCGGTGATAAGTTGTGGCAACCTTGTGACAAACTCCATATTTAGTTAGGAGTTTGTTGAGCAATCGATTGCAGAAGTGAGTTCCTTCATCACTGATTAAAGCACGTGGAGTCCCAAATCTTTAAAATATGTTCTTCTTCACAAACGCAGCTACTACCATGGCATTATTCATTGGTAATGCAACTGTTTCAACCCATTTTGATACATAATCAATAGCTAACAAAATGTATTTGCTCCCCCTGTATAGTGGGAATGGCCCCATAAAATCTACCCCCATACATCAAAAAGCTCAACTTCTAGAATGTTATTTAAAGACATCTCATGCCTTCTGGTGATGGTTCCGGTTCTTTGGCATTGAGCACACTTCTTTGAAAATGCATGGGCATCTTTGAATAAAGTCGTCCAAAAGTGACCGGATTGTAGCACCTTTGCAGCTGTTCTATCCCCTCCATAATATCCTCCATAAGGTGATGCATGACAATCATATAACACCAATTCTATCTCATTGTCGGGAATGCATCTCCTCATCAACTGATCAACACATTTCTTGTACAAATAAGGTTCATCCAGTAGTACAAATTTACATCATGTAAAAACCACTTTCTTGCTTTAGATTTCATTTCAGGAGGAAGTATCCCACTCATAAGGTAATTCACATAATCTACGTACCATGGGGAAGTGTTTTGGTTTATGGAAAAGAGTTGCTCATCTGGAAACACCTCTTTAATTTAGTCACCCTCTCGCACATGATCATGATTTTCCAACCTTTATAAGTGGTCAGCTACTTGGTTTTTGTCCCCTTCCGATCTCGTATCTCTACATCAAATTCCTGCAACAACAAAACCGAGCGCATCAATCTGGCCTTAGACTCCTTCTTTGTGAACAAATACCGAATTGCTGCATGATCAGTATGAACTATGATTTTCATTCCTACCAAGTATGCTCAAAATTTCTCAAAAGCCCACACCACTGCTAAAAATTCCTTCTCAGTGGTGGTGTAATTCAGTTGTGCATCATTAAGAGTTTTACTCACATAGTATATGGAGTAAAACAATTTGTTCTTCCTTTGACCCGGTACTGCCCCAGTAGCAAGATCACTCGCATTACACATAAGTTCAAATGGTAAAGACTAATCAGGTGCTACAATAATGGGAGCAGTCACCAACCTCTTTTTAAGTTCTTCAATTGCCTTGAGGCAAGCATCATCAAAATTGAAACTCACATCTTTTTCAAGCAGCTTGCACATTGGAGTGGCAATTTTTGAAAAATCTTTTATAAAGCGTCGATAGAAACCCGCGTGCCCTAAGAAACTCCGTACACCCTTTACTGAAATAGGTGGAGGTACATTTTCAACCACCTCTACCTTTGCTTTATCAACTTCAATACCATTTCTAGACACTTTATGCACCAACACAATGCCTTCATGTACCATAAAATGGCATTTTTCCCAATTGAGTATCAAATTTGTTTCTTCACAACGGGTAAGTACCTTGCTTAGATTCTTCAAACAATCATCATAAGAAGACCCAAAAACTGAAAAGTCATCCATGAATACCTCTACAAATGTTTCCACCATGTCGGTAAAAATAGCCATCATGCATCTCTAAAAAGTGGCTGGTGCGTTACAAAGTCCAAATGGCATTCGCTTAAAGGTGAAAGTGCCATAAGGACAAGTGAGTGTAGTCTTTCTTGATCCTCTGGGCATATGACAATCTGATTGTATCCTGAATAGCCATCAATAAAACAATAATATTCATGTCCAGCCAACCTGTCTAGCATTTGATCAAGGAATGGAAGTGGGAAGTGATCTTTGCGAGTTGACTTATTTAGTCTTCTATAATCAATGCAAACTCTCCATCCCATAATAGTACAAATGGGGATTAACTCATTCTTTTCATTCTCAATCACAGTCATTCCTCCCTTTTTGGGCACATATTGAATCGGGCTCACCCAGTTGCAATCGGAAATGGGAAAAATGATACCAGCATCAAGCAACTTAATTACTTCCCTTTTCACTACCTCCTTCATGATGGGATTTAATCTCTTTTGATTCTCCACACTAGGCCGGTGTCCATCCTCTAGAAAAATTTTGTGCATGCAAAACGATGGACTAATACCCTTGATGTCGGCTTTAGTCCACCCAATGGCCTTTTTATTCTCGCGGAGGACTCTAAGCAATTTTTCTTCTTGGGTGCTGGTCAAGCTAGATGAAATAATTACAGGCAGAGTCTTGGCATTCCCCAAATAAGCATATCTCAAATGGGCTGGAAATGGCTTCAGTTCTTACTTTGGCGGTTCTTCAATAGATGGCTTGGGAATTGTTGGTGTCACATATCTGTCTAACTCTTCAAATTTTCCAAACCCATACACATAATTGCAGGACATTCAGCACTTCCTCTATTTCTTCTATTCTGTCATCTTCACTATTCTCTACCTCCCCAATCAATACTCGTTCAATAGGATCTAAAGAGCTCATATAAGGTATTATTGATATAGGATCATTCTTTACCACAGAGATCATAGATAACTCTTCATAAAGTTGGCAGCTTCAGTGCTCTATAAACATTGAATATCTCCACTTGTTCTCCTACTCTCATTGTCATCTTCCCTTCGCAGACATCAATAATAGCACGACTTGTGGCTAGAAATGGACGCCCCAAAATAAATGGGACTTCCTGATCATGCTCATAGTCCAGGATGATGAAATCAGCAGGAAATATGAAAGAACCCACTTGAACTAGCACATCTTCAATGACTCCCTCAGGATGAGCAAGGGAGCGATCAGCTAACTGCAAAATAACTATAGTTGGGCATGGTTTGCCCAACCCCACCTGTTTGAATACAGATAGTGGCATCAAATTTATGCTCTCACCAAGATCACATAAAGCTCGCCCAACATCATGTTTACCAATGGTAATGTGAATAGTGAAACTACCAAGATCTTTCAATTTCTGTGGTAGTTTGCCTTGAATTCTGGAACAACACTCCTTAGTTAGTGCCACAGTTTCAAACTCGGTCAACCTCCTTTTATTTGCCATAATGTCCTTGATGTATTTTGCATACTTAGGTATTTTTTGCACGATGTCAACCAACGGAATATTAATTTGTACCTGTTTCAAGATGTCAAGGAATTTTTTATATGCTGCATTGTCCTTAACTTTCTGCAACCTTTGAGGGAATGGAGGTGGTGGCCTGGTAACCATTTGAGGGGATTACTCAACTACCACCCTTTCAGCTATTTCCTCTGGTTCCTTTGCTTCCTCTAATGTTGATTCCATAATAATTGGTCTTTCTTCAAAAGTCACCAGTTTTCTCTTTTTGGAAGGAACTTGTTCTAGTTGTTTCCCAGACCTCAAAGACACAGCCTTAACTTGTGCTTTAGGATTTGCTTCGCTATCACTTGGAAGAGCTCCAGTTGGTCAGGTGTTCTGTGCATTAGCTATGATAATAGGTGAATTTGACTATAATTATACCCTAAATAATCACACTTTATTATGGAATTAATGTTGTTTATGAGGACAAAATGCTTTGATTAGTGTTCGATTGTGTTTTACAGGTACATGTGATACATTGGATGCCATAAAGAGCTATTTTGGAGTCCTAGGTTGATGAAAAGGCCAAAAGAAGAGCTAAAGTGAAGAGGGCTTGAAGAAGCAGGGAAGAATCAGACGTCTGTTCATCCGCGGTTCACTCGCGGCCGCGGATGAACCGCGAAAAATGAAGGCCTCTGAAGTTTGACTGTTCGAGGTCCGCTCGCGGCCGCGAACGAACCGCGGAAGGTTCCGCAGCAGCAATCCCAAATAGACTCGAATTTAGTATTAAAGCCCTAAAACCTCTATATAAACTCCTAGTTTTCCCCATAGAGGCATGTAATCTTTATTTCATTACTTTTACAAGGTTTTTAGTAAGAGAGAATCCTCTCAAATGCTTTCTTTTATTTTATATCAAGTATTTCTTTATGATTTCAATTATTATTCTTGTTTCTTCAAGCATGAGTAGCTAAATTCTTTTCTAAGGTTTTGATGGAACCTATTGAGTGATGAACTTATCGTTTATGTGAATACAAATTGTGACTTAGATTTCTATTTGTTCAACTTCATTCTTGTTGTAGTTAATTAGTAGGATCCCCAATTAGCTGTGCCTATTTAGTGTGCATAACTTGGAAAAGAGTGCATAATTAGGTTTATTGTTGAACAACACCATACCTAGGTTATTGGAGGAATCTATAACTTTAGGCGTAAAGACGGGGTTAGGAATAATGAAGTCTTGGGTGCAATCTTAAGTGAACTATTCAAATTAAAGCTAGCTAGGGTAGCTCGGGAGAGTGCACTAGTAAATTATTGTAATTGTTCGGGAGAGGGTTACGATACACATAGCGTTCATGATTGATAGAATATATTAACAATTTGTATTAGCATAACGATAAGGGATTCCATCAATAGGGAAATCGATCCTTTAGTCCTTCTCATAATATTCTTTTTACTGTACATTCAATCCTTTCTTTCAAGCATTCTTAAATATTGCAAAAGTAGATATTCGAAAATCACACAAAGATATATTCAAAGTTTGGGAACTTGATTCGGAAGTACTTTTGGGGTTGTGATAGTTGCAATTGGTAGGTTAATTCTCTGTGGGATCGATCTTGGACTTATTAGACCAAGTTATATTGACTACGACCGTTGTTTGGACGAGAATCAATTTTGGCGCCGTTGCCGGGGAAATAACGGAATTATCAATTGCCATTGATAGAACTTCAAGATTCTTGTGTATTCAGGTTCTTTCTACACTCTACATTGAATATTTTGACGTTTGTTGATTTGGGTATTCAGGTGCATGCCTAGAAAATCTACAAGGACTGAAGAACTAATTGAAGGACTCTTAGACCCCGAGCAAACCTTCCGGGCACGTAACAAAGCCATCAAACAAATTCAACAATCTCAACAACCAATCAAACTATACTTCGACATGGGTGACATAAACGATCAAAACCAGCAAGCCGGGCTAAATATGCAAGAGGCACAGGAGGCACATGAAGGTGCATTGTTCGACTGGGCACAACCCACAGCGGATAATTTGGCAACTGCCATCGTTGTGCCAGCAATTCAAGCTGAGTCTTTCCAGATTACCAACAACATGCTTCACTTGTTGCAAAACAAGGGATTATTCTCTGGGTCTCAGGTTGAAGATCCACAACAACACCTCAAGAACTTTCTATCAATATGCAAAACACAAAGGCAGTCGAATGTAACTCCGGAAGCTATCAGATTATTATTTTTTCCATTCTCAGTTACAGGAGCAGCACAGATATGGCTAAACTCACTCCCAATAAACTCCATTGCAACTTGGGATGAGTTAGTCAAACAATTCAACAACAAGTTTCATCCACCTAACAAAACAGCTTAACAAATTGATGAGATCGTGAGCTTCAAGCAAAAACCAATGGAAACATTACATGAAACTTGGGGCAGATTCAAGGGTATGCTTGTTATGTGTCCATATCATGGGATCCCTGAGCAGATGCTGGGTCAAAGGTTCTACATGGGGCTTTCAGACAGTATGAAGAATATTGTAGATGCTTCAGCAGGTGGGGCTTTTCTGAGCAAGACTTGGAGAGAGGGCCAAAATTTGCTAGACAAGATGGCTCAGAATTCCGGGTGGACGTCCAGGAATGCTCCTATCACACCAGTGGTACACTCTGTACCTCTGGATCCATCCAACACTCTGGAGGAGAACGTGGCAACTTTATTGACACAAATGAGCATCCTGACGAAGAAGGTGGAAGAATCAGGGGTTAAGCAGCAAGTTCACATTGTAAATACTACCAATAGTGGTTTATGCACATCTTTCATTAGCCAACCCATAGGTAATCTATGGGCTGCAGACCAAGAACATCATCATCAGCACGAGGATATGAACTATGTGGCTAACTATGGAGGGCAGCGACAAGGTAATCAAAACTGGGGCCAACAGGCTCCAATGCAGTACAGACCTCCCCGACCACAATTTAATGCAGCAGGTATGAGGCCACCACACAACATGGCACTATATCCTAGACCTCATAATTTCGGAAATCAGCAGCAGGGATACCATCCACCTCCACCACCACATGGGGGTAGACAAGATGATGGGTTTGCAAGGTTGGAAGCTATGATGCAACAGGTAATTGGGTCAAACGCCAAAACAAATAAGAGGATAGATGCACATGATGCCGCCATCAAAAATATGGAAGTGCAGATGGGTCAGATTGCTATGTCACTTAACAATCGTCCTCAAGGGACATTGCCTGCAGATACACAAACAAACCTAAAGGACCAAATCCCAAAGCAGATGATGGCAGTGACTCTGAGAAGCGGTAGAGATCTTGATGCTGAGAATGAAAGTGAGAAAATTGACAGACAGGCTGAGACACCTACTCCATTGCCCATTGAACTGGATGAGTCCACAGGGTTGACAGAAGTCACAGTCCAGCCAGTTGCTGAAAATAAAGAAGCAAAATAGGGAACAGAGAAAGTAGCTGAAAAGGTAGAGTAGCAGATTGATGAGAAAGTGATAGACAAAGAAAAGTCCCAAGTCACCGGGAAGAAGAGGCCTCCACCACCATTCCTCCAAAGGTTAGCCAAACACCAGAAAGAGGAGCAATACAAAAAGTTCTTCGACATGCTCAAGCAAATCTAGGTAAACATTCCATTAATTGAAGCTTTAAAAGAAATGCCCGGTTATGCTAAGATGATGAAGGATTTGATGTCGCGGAAATTTGCTTTCCAAGACTTGGCCACAGTTACACTTACCCAGACTTGTAGTGCAGTGGTCTCTAGACCCATTGCTGAGAAGCTATCTGATTCAGGTAGTTTCACCATCCCATGTACTATAGGGAATTATGCCTTTACTAAGGCCTTATGTCATTTGGGGGCAAGCATTAATCTCATGCCCTAAGTTGTCTATAAGAGGCTAGGTATTGGGAGAGCCAGACCCTCCTCTATGCATTTACATCTTGCTGACAGGACGGTTAAGCGTCCATTTGGTATTATAGATGATGTGCCAATCCAGGTTGGGAAGTTCGTGTTTCCCGCCGATTTTGTTATTCTTGATTGCAAGGTCGACGAAGAAATTCCCATAATCCTGGGAAGACTATTCCTAGCCACGGGGAGAGCCATAATTGATTGTGAAACTGGGGAACTCAAGATGAGGTTGAATGATGAGGAGATCATCTTCAATGTGCAAAAATCCGTGAGGCGTCCTAGTGAGTTCGCAAATTGCTCTCTAATTGATGCGGTTGATGTGATAGTGGAGACCGACGATTCAGAATTGACTATTAAAAATCCACTTCAAGCATGCCTGATGAACATGGAAGAGGTAAACGGTGAAAGTTTGGCCGAATGGGTATTATCTCTAGAAGGCAAGGGATTCTGGAAGCGGGAGATCGAATTCGAACCCCTACACTTAGAGAAAAGATAAAGCCCACCAGCAAAGCCATCCATAGAAGAGCCACCGAAGCTTGAACTTAAACCACTAACATCACATCTCAGGTATGAGTATCTAGGTCCTAACTCCACGATTACCTATTATTATCTCATCTAGTTTGTTAGATGTGCAGGCCCAAAAGCTTATACAGGTACTCAAGGAATGCAAGACTGCCATCGGGTGGACCATGGCAGACATAAAGGGGATCAGCCCAACCTATTATATGCATAAAATTCTCCTGGAAGATGGACACAAACCTTCCAGGGAACATCAAAGAAGGCTGAACCCCAACATGAAGGAAGTGGTGAAGAAGGAAGTAATAAAGTGGCTAGATCGGGAATCATCTTCCCAATCTCAGACAGCAGCTGGGTTAGTCCGGTCCAATGTGTGCCAAAGAAAGGAGGCATGATGGTAGTGAAAAACGACAACAATGAACTGATTTCAACAAGAACCGTCACCGGATGGAGAATATGCATGGACTACAGGAAGTTGAATATAGCCACCCGCAAAGATCATTTCCCACTTCCCTTCATTGACTAAATGCTTGACAGGTTGGCAGGGAGGTCCCACTTTTGCTTTCTTGATGGATACTCGGGGTACAATCAAATCTCCATAGCCCCCGAAGATAGAGAGAAGACCTCCTTCACATGCCCTTACGGCATCTTCGCCATCAGGAGGATGCCATTCGGACTATGCAATGCACCTGCCACTTTCCAAAGGTGCATGATGGCTATTTTCACCGACATGGTGGAAGACATTATGGAGGTGTTCATGGATGATTTCTCGGTGGTAGGGAATTCATTCGATGAATGCCTTGCCAATCTGACTAGAGTGCTAAAACGGTGCATGGAAACAAACTTAGTGCTAAACTGGGAGAAGTGCCATTTTATGGTACAAGAAGGTATAGTACTGAGGCACCGAGTTTCAAGCAAAGGCATTGAGGTAGACCATGCTAAAGTTGATGTCATTGCAAAGTTTCCTCCACCAACATCCGTCAAGGCCATAAGGAGCTTTCTTGGACACGCTGGTTTTTACCGGATGTTCATCAAAGACTTCTCCAAAATATCAAACCCTCTTTGTAAGTTACTTGAAAAAGATCACCCTTTTGTTTTTCCTGATGAATGCAGGATTGCTTTTGAGGAACTGAATAAGAGGTTGGTCACAGCACCCATCATCATTGCCCCAGACTGGGAGCAACCGTTTGAGTTAATGTGTGATGCAAGTGATTATGCAGTGGGGGCAGTGCTGGGCCAAAGGAAATATAAGCTGATGCATCCAATATACTATGCAAGTGGAACTCTTAGTGGAGCATAGTTAAACTACACAGTGACGGAAAAGGAGATGCTTGGCGGTCGTGTTTGCATTCGACAAATTCCGGTCCTATCTCATAGGATCAAAGGTAATCGTATACACGGACCATGCAGCTTTAAGATATTTAATTGATAAAAAGGACTCTAAGCCACGCCTAATTCGTTGGGTGTTGCTTCTCCAAGAGTTTGACCTCGAAATTAGAGATAGAAAAGGTACTGAAAATCAAGTAGCTGACCATTTGACAAGACTTGAAGGAGCTGAACTTGTCAAAGAGAGTGGGGAAATTCTGGAAACCTTTCCAGATGAGCAGTTGCCCACCACCACTCTCCTGGAAACACCATGGTATGCTGACTATGCTAATTATCTAGCTAGTGGCATTGTTCCTCATGACCTCTCATCGGTCCAAAGGAAAAGATTTTTTCATGAAAGTCAGTATTATTATTGGGATGAACCATATTTGTTTAGGATATGTCTTGATAACATGATCCGGAGATGCGTCCCCGAGATAGAACAATCTTCTGTTTTGCAGGAATGTCATGTGTGAGCATATGGTGGCCACTTTGGAGGAATACATACAGCTGCCAAAATACTTGAGGCCGGGTTCTATTGGCCGACGGTGTTTAAGGATGCGCACTTGTGGGTGAAAGGTTGCAACGAATGTCAACGCACCGGGAACATCTCCCGGCGTCATGAGATGCCAATGAATCCAATCCAGCAAGTGGAAGTGTTCGATGTCTGGGGAATAGATTTCATGGGGCCCTTTATTAGCTCATACGGCAATAAGTACATACTTGTTGCAGTTGATTACGTGTCCAAATGGGTGGAAGCTGCAGCATTACCCACCAATGATGCTAAGGTGGTAGTGGGATTTTTTAAGAAGAATATTTTCACCCGGTTCGGGACTCCAAGGGCTATCATCAGTGACGGGGGCACAAACTTTTACAACCGAGCTTTTGAGAAATTATTGGCCAATTATGATGTTAAACACCGTGTGGCCACTCCATATCACCCGCAAACTAGCGGACAAGTTGAGGTCTCCAATAGGGAGATAAAAAGTGTATTGACTAAAACAGTGAACGCCATAAGAACTGACTGGTCCAAGAAGCTTGATGACGCACTATGGGCATATAGAACAGCATTCAAAACAACCATTGGCATGTCTCCTTACAAATTGTTGTTCGGAAAAGCTTGTCACTTACCGGTTGAATTAGAGCATAAAGCGTGGTGGGCACTGAAACAATTGAATCTCAACTTGGATGAAGCAGGTAAAGCAAGGTTGACTGGGTTGCATGAGTTAGAAGAATTTCGGTATCTGGCATTTGAAAATACAAGATTGTATAAAGAGAGGATGAAGCGGATCCATGATCAAAATATCGTTGAGCATAACTTCAAAAACGGGGACAAAGTACTACTATACAATTCAAGATTACAACTGTTCCCAGGTAAATTGAAATCAAGGTGGTCAGGACCCTTCAAGGTAATTGAGGCATGTGAGTCAGGAGCTGTGGAAATTCAAACTATGGATGGATCACGTACATTCAAGGTAAACGGACAGCGGTTGAAACAATACATAGGCCTGGATGACATGGAGGACAAGGTAGAATTGCGGTTGGATGAACCTCAAAGGTCTAGCGAGCCGTAAAATGCGCTAAGTTGAGTCGTGCCGTGACGTTAAATCAGGCGCTACGTGGGAGGCAACCCACGAACATATTGTAAGTAATTTTATCTTAGTAGTAAGTAATAAAGTAATATAAGAAAAACACAAATTTTTGCTGAACAGTCGAGAAAGTTTTTCAGAGAGGGACACTGTCCGCGGTCCATCCGCGACCGCGGATGAACCGCGGAAAAATGCCCTCTCTGAACTTTCTCTGTTCGCGGTCCATTCGTGGCCGCGAACCAACCGCGAAAAAATGACCTCTCTGAATCTCGACTGTTCGCGGTCCATCCGCGGCCGCGAACGAACCGCGAACAGTAGCGGTCAGTTCCGCAGTAGGCGAAAATTATAGTTTTTTTTTATTTTCTTTTCCCTCCCCTCTTTAAAACCCTAAAATCACTCCCCCTCTTCCTGACAAACACTCAGCCGCCCTCCACTCTCCCAATTTCTCTCTCTCTCTCTCTAACTCAAAACTCTCCCCCTTCTCTCTAAAAATTCCCAAAACCCTCTTCTCTAATTCACCCCATTCTTCCTCCATTACTTCTTCATTGTATTACTTGTAAGTTTCTCTACTTCTCTTTTCTTTTATTTTGTTTTTATTCTTCGTTCTTGATTATTTAGTTTGTAGAAGTAATTAGATATTGTTCGTTTAGGATATCTCTTGAATATGATGTGGTTTTCTTTGCACTATACATGTTTCCATGAATTTTTACTAAGGAATCTTGTCATATAGTTGAAGTTTGGTAAAGAATTGGTTTATGGGTTTTCAATTGTGTTGTTGATGCTAATTTTATGATTTGGAAACCTAAAATAGTATGAACACCATGTATGTTGATTAGTAAGATAAGTTGGGCAAATTATACTTGTTCATAAGGTATTAATGTAGTTTAGGAAAAATAATGCCCAACTCATGAATTGATAATGGTGTATTTTATTGGGGATGGACTAAGTCAATTGGGTAATATTAGAAGTGTTCAAAGAACTAAGTGTGGGGTGCTCAAATAGGCATGTGTAAAATAGTTAAATAAAGAATCTTAATATAGGAGTATGAGGGAATTGCACAAAAAGAATGGTCAATTGTGAGTTTTCAAGGATGGCGAAGTCTGAGTAGCCTTCCAATGACTAACGGTTTACAAACTTTTTGGCTATCTTAATTGTGCAGGATCATGGCCCCAAAGAGAGCACGACATGGTGCTAGCTCATCCAGGCAACCGACTTATGACGAGTCTAGGTTTGCTGATGAAGGAGCCGAAAATGCATTTCACATTAAAGCAAACAAGAAGTGGCTCCAAGAGGTAGAAGTTGACAGGATAGCTATCCGCTCGGAGAAGCCGGAAATTTATGATGAGATTCGGAGGCGCGAGATGGAGTTCCTCTTTGACTCACCTCCTAAGGTAAACAAGATGCTTGTCCGGGAATTCTATGCCAATGCTCCTTATGCTATGGTCAGAGAAGTTTTCGTCAGAGGTAAGCGGGTCAATGCTCATATTCCTACTATTCGACAGGTACTTCGCCTGCCATTGCACACTAGTGATGTTGATTACTACCATGATAGGCTTGGTGTCACATGGGACATGCTAATAGAGGCCTTATGTGTAGATGGCATCCCAGTTATGGATTAGAAATCAAACTCTGCACTCTAACTGTTTTACACACACTGCCAAATGTTGGTTCTCTATAATTTGCAACCGTATTTTGCCCTCAAGTAACACCACAGATGTTAACTTTAATAGGGCTGTTTTGACTTGGTATTTTGTAACACATCGGGATGTTGATATTGCCCGAGTTATTAGAGACGAGATGGTATTGAGGGGATCCCTCACTGCCAAGGGTTTTTATTACCCATCTCTTGTTACTACGTGTGTCTCCTCAACCACACCCCAGTTACTGATGCTGACGGTGAGCTAATACCGAAAGCTCCATTTAGAGCTGCTACTATCCGGGTTGGATGAGACACAACCCCTATTGACTTAGATGAGGAGGACGATCCTGTATCGGATGCTCGGGCCAGGCACTTCACGGATTCAACCGGACCTTCCAGGCCTGCTCCTCGTGGAGCAAGCATGTCTAGATCCGAGTCCACACGACCTATGTTAAGGTCAATGGAGGAGGAGGTTGCTGCTCTGCGCACCTCCGTAGATGGCTTACACATACGGCTAGATGCCATGTCCACTAGGCAAGCCCGGTCGGAAAACAGGTTTATGGCATGGTTCAGAGCACTTGGGAGAGCATGCCATGTCGACCCATCCACCGTCTCCGACTCCGAGTGAGTCACAGGTAAGTTTTCTTGCCCCTCTTGTGCTTTAATTTCTATTTATCCCATGGGGACATGACATATTTTTAAGTGTGGGGTGGGTAACTTATCTTGTACATAATGTATATATTAGTGTAGTAAGTAATATAAAATAATAAAAATACAAAAAAATCATAAAATTTTAAAAATCCAAAAATATGAGTAGAGGACTCTTCCTGATGACGGACTATTTAGGACAAGTACTCTTGAGGGAAGTAGTCCACGTAGGAATTTTTCTTTCTTTTATTTTTCTTTTCTAGGTAGTGTATCATCTCCCTCTTGGTTTTTCTTTTGACCGCGGTTCTTTTCCAAGGATTTTTATTGAACCGGGTTAGGTAGATTTTTTTCTTCTTTCTTTTCTTTCTTTCTTTTCTTAGGATTAGAGGTAAAAAGGGCAACATGTAACCCCGAATATGCACATTAGCAAAAGCGTAAATTGAACTTGAGAATGTATCTTCTAAGCTTGATTGTAGAATCTCAATATGCCTTAAATTGCACAATAATGCTTGCTTGAACATCGATAGGATTTTGTAGATAAACTGGGATTCCAAATGAGTTGCATGCCATGTGTGTGTGAGGTTTTTACTTACATTGTATGTTGTACATGATGCCTAGAACTTGCCCGGTGTGTTTGCAAAGCGAAATAGAAGTTGTTTGGTTGTAGAAAGGATAGAGGCATTTCTTTGTGTAACCCCATATACCAATAGACATGAATTCACCCGTACATTATATCTTAGTTAACCCCTTTGAGCTTAAAGCCTATTCTTTGATAACCCTTGAATGTTCTTCAAATTATTATATTTGTTCTACTTTACCTCCTAAAAGCACTTGTATTGTAATGAATATGCAAAAGTTTAAGTGTGGGGTGAAGGGAAATTGAAAAGGGAAAATCAAGAATGAATGGTAGAAAATAGTGAGCTGACCAAAATAATGTAAATGTATTGCAAGGCAATGAAAAATATTGTGAGAAAAAGAGCTATATTGAATAAAATTTTAGAAAGGCTAGCTACATCAATAAAATAAAAGTGGGAGTTAAATTTGAAGAAAGGTGAAGGTATTCTTATGGGAGACATAAGGAAGTAAACAAAAGGGAAGTTGTGAAAAAGAAAAGAAAAGTGCTTAGGGAGGCTAGTCACTATAACCAAAAGTATCCTACCCGTCCCATACATTACAACCCTTAAAGACCTCTTGATCTATGATTTAATAACTCAATTAGTGGAGTACTACACTAGGGGCAAGCCTATGGTGTGTCTGTATGCATATGAATGTTCTTTGTTGAGAGTGAGTGAATTTTTTTCGATATTTATAAGTTCCATGTTATGAATTGATTATATGTGGGAACTTCTCTCAATAAATTAAGTGAGGGTATGTAACTCAAGAGGAAGAAGGTAAATTTTCAAGTTTTTGGTAATAAGTAGAGTAAGTAATAATGTGCTGGCATGAGAGTTTACGGTTAAGTAAAGATTATGCATATCTTAGGGTGCTCATGTATAATAGCTTTTGTGACATATTTTGGGGGAGACAAATTTTTGTTAATTGGCCTAAAGTGTGATTAAAGATTGCTCGAGGACGAGCAAAGGTTTAAGTGTGGGGTATTGATAATAGGTGAATTTGACTATAATTATACCCTAAATAATCACACTTTGTTATGGAATTAATGTTGTTTATGAGGACAAAATGCTTTGATTAGTGTTCTATTGTGTTTTACAGGTACATGTGATACATTGGGTGCCATAAAGAGCTATTTTGGAGTCCTAGGTTGATGAAAAGGCCAAAAGAAGAGCTAAAGTGAAGAGGGCTTGAAGAAGCAAGGAAGAATCAGACGCACTGTTCATCCGCGGTTCACTCACGGCCGCGGATGAACCGCGAAAAAATAAGGCCTCTGTAGTTTGACTGTTCGCGGTCCGCTCGCGGCCGCGAACGAACCGCGGCAGGTTCCGCAACAGCAATCCCAAATAGACTCGAATTTAGTTTTAAAGCCCTAAAACCTCTATATAAACTCCTAGTTTTCCCCATAGAGGCATGTAATCTTTATTTCATTACTTTTACAAGGTTTTTAGTAAGAGAGAATCCTCTCAAACTCTTTCTTTTATTTTATATCAAGTATTTCTTTATGATTTCAATTATTATTCTTGTTTCTTCAAGCAAGTAGCTAAATTCTTTTCTAAGGTTTTGATGGAACCTATTGAGTGATGAACTTATCGTTTATGTGATTACAAATTGTGACTTAGATTTCTATTTGTTCAACTTCGTTCTTGTTGTAGTTAATTGGTAGGATCCCCAATTAGCTGTGCCTATTTAGTGTGCATAACTTGGAAAAGAGTGCATATTTAGGTTTATTGTTGAACAACACCATACCTAGGTTATTGGAGGAATCTATAACTTTAGGCGTAAAGACGGGGTTAGGAATAATGAAGTCTTGGGTGCAATCTTAAGTGAACTATTCAAATGAAAGCTAGCTAGGGTAGCTCGGGAGAGTGCACTAGTAAATTATTGTAATTGCTCGGGAGAGGGTTACGATACACATAGCATTCATGATTGATAGAATATATTAACAATTTGTATGAGCATAACGATAAGGGATTCCATCAATAGGGGAAATCAATACTTTAGTCCTTCTCATAATATTCTTTTTACTCTACATTTAATCCTTTCTTTCAAGCATTCTTAATTTTTGCAAAAATAGATATTCGAAAATCACACAAAGATATATTCAAAGTTTGGGAACTTGATTCGGAAGTACTTTTGGGGTTGTGATAGTTGCAATTAGTAGGTTAATTCTCTGTGGGATCGATCTTGGACTTATTAGACCAAGTTATATTGACTACGACCGTTGTTTGGACGAGAATCAAGCTATATGTCCCATTTGACGCTCTAGATTCCTCACTGATGTGGTAAGATTTTGCTGTTCAACAATCATTTTTTTAAACATGTCTTCAAGTTGACTTGTGGTACTTGATTGTGGTTCAGTGTGGGCTGGCTTATGTGAGCACGTGATTTTTGCCCTAAGCAATAAATTCCAAAATTAAAATAAATAATACTTTTGTGTGCAATTATATGTTTTGATTGCAATAAGATGCATTTGTGTGTGCAAACAATTAGAAATTAAAATTAGAAAATTAAAAAAATAGGTTAAATACAAGTATTTCAATTTAAGATGTTAAAAGGAAAATTAACAAAAAAGGGAGGCAATAATAACGAAAATTAAGGAAAAATAGTAGCAAAATGTCAAAAAATATCAAAAAATTAGAGGAAGTAGGAAATTCAATAATTGTAAATAATACAAAAAGAAAAAAAATGAAACACAAAAGAAAATACCACAAAAATAATTAAAATACAAAGAAAAATACAAAAATAAGAGAACTGGGCCAAATGCCAGCCCAAATGCACTGGCCCAAAGCATTCTGAGAGATCCGGTCTAAACCCGTTTGAAATAAAATGATCTCAGCCGTCCATCACACTAAATCAAACGGCTGAGACTTTGATCAGAACCAATTAATTAATCAAACCCTGAGATCAAATCCCAACCATCCGTCACACTAAATCTAACGGATGAGAGCTAATCTCTAATTCAAACTACGATGTTTTGAGGGGAGTTAATCCTGGCCATCGATCTCACTTGATCTAATGGCCAGGAGTTTATCAAACGCCCCAAGTATATAAGGGTCCGGTCTCTTCAGAGACCGACCATTCACTAACTTCCAAACCCTAGCCGCCTCACTTCGTCTTATTCTTCTCCCGTCTTCTCACCGCCGGCCATGGAGACTGCCAGTCTGCCAAGGCGGTCTCTGGCCAACCCCACCCCGAAACCTTCATCTCCTTCTTCTCCACCATAAAACACCCTCAAAACCCAAGAAACCTTAGAAAACCTCTCCTTTATTGAAATTCCGATCATCGGAGTTTCTCTCCGGTGACCAAAACTACGCAAACCCCTCCCAAATTAACACCATATGATCCTCAAAACCTGATCTATAACCCCCCGTACGTGGTTTCCTTCGAATATCCCCCAAAATGTTTGAATATCCCAAAATAGGTCGCCGAAACACTAACTCCGGCGGACCTAAAAAACTAACCTTGAACAAACCCTTCCCTCTTGACACCCCAAACCTATTCCTACCACTGAAATAATAAAAAGACTTTGTCTTGAAGTCTGAAAAAGAAAACCAAACAAAAAAGGGAAAGAAAAGAAAACTAGAAAAGGCTTTGACTTGAAGCCTGAAAGAAAAGAAAAAGAAAATAACAAGAAAAGGGGATAACACAAGAGACAGATCCTGAAAGCTAAGTTCCTCTCCTCTCTTTTGTCTGCTTTTACATTTTTCTGTGATTCTTTGTCTTCTTTGTTTACTTCTTCATCATCTTCATGTTTTTAGTATACTTTCTGCTAGATTCTTTTGCTTTGTTAGTCGTTTAAGTCACTGCATGTTTAGATTAGTCTTATCTTATGAAAATCGCTGTTTAGTTATGTTTCTCTGTTTAAATCATGTCTTCTTTAAAGTTTCTTTGATAAAATTTTGCCTATCTATGATTATTCAAAAACATCGAGCATGATTAAGGTTTCAGTAGTCTTGTTGACATGAGAAAAGTTATGACTATGCCTGCTTTATATTCAATTGATATACTGTGTTTGGAATCTGGATTATAAGTCTTTTGATTGAAATTCAACAATATTCAATCTCTTCTCTGAGTTTTGGTTAAATGACAAGTAATTTTGATTTCATGGCCATGTATGCAATTTGATGTGAAAAGGGCTATGTTTGTAATGATTTTGTGTTAGTTGGTTATTGTTAATACCTAATGTGCTTAGGTGACATTGGTTATAGATGCAATAGTGTAGTAATTTTAAAAGTGGTTAAATCTGAAAACATGCTTTATGTAGTTAAACGTGGCTAAAATTGAAAACAACACAAAAAGAGGTTATAATTGAAATAAGTAATAAAGAGTGGTCAGTCTTGTAACTGACCAACTCTGATAATTCTCTAATTCTGAAATCATTGGCTAAGTTCCAAGTGGGCTAAGTCTGTAATAAATTGACTTAAGTCTGAAATTGGCTAGACTTGCAAAGTCTCAATTGGCCTGTATTCCCTAATTGGTTAGTCTTGCAAAGTCTCAATTGGCCTGTGTTCACTAATTGGCTAAGATTGCAAAGCCAAGTCCAAACATTGGACTGGCCAGGCTTTAAATAAGATAACTTTAGGTAATTAAGCAGGCTAGTCCTGCAAACTGGCTTTAATAACAGAAAATGAAACAAAATAAAACAAAAAAGGGCTAAAATTGAAATAAGTTGAGGTTCAGATCTGGCCAAGTCTTAAAAGACTCATTAGAAGTGGTCAAAAGTTAAATAGTAGCTAAAGACAGCATAACCCTAACCTGGATAGGTCGGGTAAATAATAAATGCCTTTAAGGGCATATAGGGAATATAAAATGGCATAATTATGGATTTAATAGAGCCTATGCGGACACTAAAGACATTTAGGCCTACGAGTTCTGCAATATTGCACAATACTAAGGGCACAATGGACCTAAATAAAAGGCAACTTAGTAAATAACTTTAACAAGTAGGGGCACACTAGTAAAAGACCCAAAAAGGAATCAAATAGAACCTTCTAGCACATACTGGAACGCAACTAATAACAGAAAGTGGGATCAAAGTGTAACAATTGGTAAAAATCAGGGGAGGGAACTAGAATTTACTTTCCAGCTTTTCCCCCCAAAATTTTCACCATATCTCACCTATAAATATACCCCATTTGAGCCTGATTGGAGGCTGGATTTTGGGAATCAAAATTCAGAGAAATACATACATTGAATTATAGAGTAAAAACTGCCTGGGTTTTCTAATTGAAGCCTATTCTTAAAGCTGCAGAGGGTTTCCTGCTGTTTCGTGGTTCTCTATTGTTTATTTTGCTAAGTATTTGTTGTATTGCTTCTTTGGGATTCAATTGACTACTGGAAGTCACTTCTATTGCTGTTGCATGGCCTATTGTGGTTTAACAGCTGTTCCTGCTTATTCCCCTTAGAACTCATTGGTATTTTGCTGAATCATGTACACATTCTCTATTCAAGCAAGTGTAATCGAAGTCAATTGATGAATGAAAGCATGATTCGAGATTTTGAAAGCTTTTCTATGTTAATTGTTGCTGTTTTTACATTTATATATAAGTAGCTCAATCTGTAATTCAGTAGGAAATGTTGCATAAATAACTATGTGAAGCATGAACACACGCTGAAAACAATGTAATAGTATAGCGAGTTGAGATAGAGTAGTGGTAGTCATAATCACCTAAGATAACAAATAGCCTAATAACTGAAATCAGGAATCAAAATGAATCTGAAAATGAACAGATAATTTAACAACACTAGCATGCAAAGTTAGTTTAAATCAGAAATTGACAGGTAGATTCATAACAATATCAGTATGTGGTAATTAGTTTAATTAGATATCTGTTAGTCTGATTTAAATAGATTAGTAGAAGTCAAAATAATCTAAGGTAAAACTAGTTGCTAAACATGAAGTTAATAATCATTGGTTAATCGGATGTGTTACACAATTAGATTAGTGATTAAGTGTAGTTAATTTTCTATCTTAAAAGTTACAATGAGTTACAATTCAGTGAATCACTTAGTATAGTTAAATAATGTTCTGTCGTTTTAGCTAATAAATAATTTGATTCTGTAGTTTAAATTAGTTATTGAAATATAAAGAAAAATAGTCTACTAATTAGATTTCATTCATATTGGATAGTTGGAGTATGAGCAGTCATTGTAATTTTGTAATATTGCTTCATTCATTAAATAAACATAATTTGAATATGTCCTCTTTTGGTTTTGGATAGTTATGTATATGATGAATTCTTGTTTCTGTTTCCTTTTTTAAATTTCATTTGATCTGGGCCTAATTAATAGTGAAGGCCTGGATCTGGACAGTTGCGAAATTGGGTTTCTGAGAGATGACCTTCGAGTGTGCTGGGTTTTGAGACCCAGTCACGTAAATTAGCTTATTAAATATGAGCTCGGAAGGTCCAGGCCCAGTAACATAAAAGAACAAGGCCTAGACGTGTATTCTGAAAACTAAATTGACTAAGGAAAAACCAAATGATAGAGAATGTAGTTATACATATAGGATCAGCCTAATAAAAGTGAGTGGGATGAGCCTCGCATAAAAAACGGAATAGCGGGGCCCCCATATAAACAAATAATTATATATATATATACTCGGGAAGGTTGATAGCGATCTCCACAATCTTTCCCAAAGATTAAAAAGCTGTTAGACTATTTAGGCGTGATTTAATAAATGTACTCTCCTTAATACGAGTGCACACTTGGTGTGACTCAAATCGTAAATCCCGGCGAAGCCGAAATGTCTTAAAGGTCACAGGCATACTAGTTGCGGTGTGACTCGAAATACATTTTTGCAACGTCGTAATTCATAAAATATTAAAGCTTGAAATATGTACACATTGTTAAAAGGCATATAATAAGTCACAAAAACCAAGAATGACAGTTGAGCGACCGTGCTAAAACCACGGAATCCAGGAGTGCCTAACACCTTCTCCCGGGTTAACAGAATTCTATATCCAGGTTTCTAGTTTCGCGGACTGTAATACAGAGTCAATTTTCTTTGGATTCGGGATTAACCGGTGACTTGGGACACCATTATCTTCCCAAGTGGCGACTCTGAAAAATTAAATAAAATCCTGAACTGATTGTCCTTTATTTGGAAAAACTCCTTCCTCGTTGTTATTATATCCTCCCCGGGGTATTTGAAACATTGAGGTATACCCTATTCTCTTAATCGGGAATTAAACATTTAAAAGGGTAGTAAAAAGGGAGGTGTGACAGCTCTGGCGACTCTGCTGGGGATAAGTAACTCAGAACTTCGGTTCAGGATTTAAGAATTCGAGCTCAGTTAAATTGCTATTTTTGGTTATATCTGATTTCATTATATGTTTTGATTAATGTGCTACATGTTTACCGCCTTGATATTGCGTGAACCGTATTTATAAAACCTGTGCCGAAAACCCTTCTCTTCTTACCTCCGAGGATGTGCTTAATGGTTCAGACTCCCCTTTCTGTTAGTGTCATTCCATAAATAAGAAAAGAGGTCGGACAAGTTACTAAGTCGGACGACCCCGCGGGTCCCTGGTTCGTAGCCCCCTCCTCGATCCGAGTTATCCACTCGGGTACACAGTCTAGTACCTATGAAAAATCAGGATATTGAGCCTAGGTATAGGACGTTTATTTGCATCACATCTAACTTAGGGGACTCAACATAGGGGTTGGGTCCGTCTAGGACAGGTGACCCGGCAATCAAAGACCGAGCATATTATATGTTGCAGTTTTTTAATTGTCTTTGATCATTATGCGGATCGGCAAATTCCCGAGAAAATAGAAAGAGAATATTTGGACAAGGAGAAAAGAGAGGGAGAGATATTAGCAAGAGATTTATGAGAAATTTGAAAAGAAAATCTGAAAAATAAGGAAAAATATTGTTGTTACAATAATTGGTCAAATAATTTGACCGAACGACATAGGTTTGATTCTCTCCATTAGGTGAGATACGTAGGCAACCCTTGAACGGGTCCAACCACCCTTTTAGAAAATGATCAAAAATATTTTAGTTTCAAATAATCGAGCTGATCGCTATTTTTGGAAATAGCCGAATGATCCGAAAGGACGCCGGAAGGCTGTTTTGGCAAAAATGGCCACTTCGAAAATCATGTCTTTTCCTTTTTCAAAATAAAAACCTGAGAAGATTATAAAATGAAAATTTGCTTTGAAAAAATATTTTCCTTTCTCTAAATAGAATCGCCTTTAATAAATGTGCAGGATGAGCATGATACAGAATGAACCCTTCAATCCAATGAATAGAATCCCTTTGGAGCTAAGATTATGGTGGAACGACATGGGACAGGAAGGACAGAATTGGGTCAAATGTTATCTGAAGGACCTTACGGGATTAATGGACATAATTCCACGAGGCGATATAATTCGAGCACTTGTTACATGTTGGGACCCTGCACACAACGTCCTTCTTTTTTCGGACTTTGAACTAACTCCTACACTTGAGGAAGTTGCTTACTACATAGGGAAAAATGAGGTACCATTAAAAGAGAAATACCCGGTGGCTCCAAGAGCGATAACGGTGCACCGCTTCCTCGACTCTTTGAAGATTGCTCGGAATGTCCACAATGAGGATTTGGTTAATGGGTTTTGATCCTTAAATTTCATCTACAGTAGATATGGACATGTTAGGGGTTTCAATGACCCTACGAACAAACTCTGTAGTAAGTCCAACCGATCCAAATGGGAGAAGCATCGACGATTCGCCTTTCTAGTGGCATTTCTCGGGCTAATAATATTTTCAAGAAAGGACGGGCACATTGATACAAGAGTCGCCGGGGTGGCCAGCACTTTGATTGTACAAGATAATTGCACTTTGGCCCCAATGATTATAGCCGATATCTACCGTGCCTTGACAACATGTAAAGCATGGTACAACATCTTTGAGGGATGTAACTTGATTCTGCAAATTTGGTTGATAGAACATCTATGCCATCAACCTTCGTTCTCAAGCTATGGGCCGTTTGAAAGAACGTGCCTCGAAGATTTCTATACGAGAACAAAAGAGGTTAAGCTGCCGGAGGGAGTTAAATGTTGGATTTCATATTTACGATCATTGACCGATAGCCAAATCGATTGGGCATACGGATGGCTACCCCTCGATGAAGTGATTTACATGCCGACGGAAGGGTCACATTTCTTGATCATGGGCTTAAAAATTATCCAGCCTTATGCCACGTACAGGGTCCTACGACAACTTGGAAGATATCAAGTTATACCGAAGGATGGGGACCTCAGTTTGCAAGCAATAGAGATTAGTCCGGATGGGCAATTCCCGGAAGTAAAGGTCCGACAGATTTGGAATGAGTGTCAAAATTTGAAGGCAGAAACTTGTGTGGAAAACAGAGCTCGGGGAGAAGTATCGCCAGGGTACGCTGCATGGTATCGATGGGGTATTGAGCATGATAGACCATTGAAAAGGCCTCACGTTCAAGATTTGGTCGAGTAGTCTAAGGAATACGGAAATTGGGTGGCCAAAGAAAATGAGTATAAGGCTAGGATCAGCTTGCTAGAAAAATAATTGTGAGATCTCCAATTCGAGAGCAGTTTACAGGCAGCATGTGACGAAGGAGAAAAGAAACGGCTGAAAAAAGAGAATGAAATTCTAAAGGCTCAAGTTGCAAAAATGAAATTTGCATCCGAGACCCCGATTCGCTTAGCCCGAGACGAGAAACTAATTGAAAATCTCCAGTGCAAAGTAAATGACTATAGCTTCGATCTTGACAAAGCAGAAAAATAGTTAGTCAGGGTTCGGAAGCAACTGGCCAGAGATGCCAATGAAAGAGATAGAATGGTTCAGAAACTACAAGATAAACATGAAGTTGAGGTAGCTCGATTGAGAAAGAAAGTCATTACAGCCATAGTCAAAAGTAACAAGATAATTAAAGAATTTGAAGAAGAAAGAGAGCATTGTTACATGGCTATGGCTCGATTGGAATTCGAGTTACAACAACTACAAAAAGAGAACCAACAAACATTAGACGCTCGCGCCGAACAGATCTGCAAGCTGCTTCAAGAAAAAGGGGTCATTCGAGAAAGAATTGTCCATATTTCTCTGTACATCACCAGAAAATGCCAATTGTGTGAAGATATGTCCCAGGAAACATTTGCATCAGCCGTAAAGTTCTTTGTAAAGCAAGTCATATCCGACCTAGATAAACTCCAAAGTGGATTGGCATATAGGCCGCGGCAAGATCGAACGACGTCTCACGGGCATTATGAGCATTAATGTACTCATAGGGCATGCATTTTGTATTTGTATTCCTTTTGCATTAGTAGCACAACATCATTTTGTAAAACAATGTTTTTGAGTATCAACGAAAAAGTTTAAAAGTTGTTGCTAATCTTTTTCTGCTTTATATCAATTGTCTGGGCGATAGGCAAATATGTAGGAACAAAAATCAAAAATGAAAGAAGAAAGAAAGAAATTAAAAAAAAAGAGGAAAAATGGAAAGAAAAAGAATGAAAAAAAAGAGAAAAGAGAAAAGAGAAAAAGAAAAAAAATAGATGAATGAAAGAGAAAAAGAAAAAAAAGAGATGAATAAAAAGAAAAAGAGATAAATGAATAAGAGATGGATTCAAAATGGAATACGTGCCGGGATGATGCATAATGATCAAAGGCAAAAGTTGTGATTTTTAATCATTGCATATTATCCCTTTTTGTACTAACTATTAACAAGTGGTGTTGTTGATGAGAATCAGATTTTAGCTGGCAACTGGCACTCTGGCAAATCATCATTACAACACACGATCAAAAACTATGTCTAAGGTTGTGACTCAGGAGATTGAGCCAACTATCATGGACCCAGTACAAGAAGATCAGGTTGTGGATGTGGCGGGAATGAAAGAGGAAATGTATAAGCTAAAGCAACAAATGTCGGAAATGTACCAAGCTTGGTCCAGGGGTCAACCTTTACCCGCATATCCGGCCAATCTTGCATATGTCCCTCCTGCCAATCCTAATCCCGAGCCACTTACCATGAACTCACCCTCTACGTACCCAGATTACCATCACTACTATGCCACCACTTCACAGGCACCACCACCACTGTCCAAACAGATTCCACCTCAACCACCATAGGTCGTCCAGGTGTATGTGGCACCACCACCTGTTGCCCTGCATAAATCATCAAGTGAACCAGTGTTCCACGTGCAAGACGCACATTACTGTCCACCGGAGCAGACATTTAGGCAACACGACTCCTATACCCCACTGATGGAGATAACGGAAGAAAAGCCCGTCAAAAACTTGGAGCAGGAAGAAATGGCACGAGAGATGAGGAGTTTAGAACAATCTTTCCATAACATACAAGGGCTAGGAGGCCATGTGAGTGTGACATACGAAGATTTGTGTTTGTTCCCAGAAGTGCAGCTCCCGGTTGGATTCAAGCTACCTAAGTTAGACATGTACGATGGACACGAGGACCCTGTAGCCCATCTCAGGGGTTAATGTAGCAAGATGTGTGGTACAGGGGGAAGAGATGAACTTTTGATGGCATATTTTAGCCAGAGTTTGAGCGGTTCTGCGCTGGAGTGGTATACACGTCAGGATCACACTAGATGGTTCATCTGGGATGATCTAGCTCAGTCATTTACTAACCACTTTCAGTACAACTTGGTGATAATTCCAGACAGGTTGTCGCTTACAAAGATGGAAAAGAAGCCTGGGGAACGTTTCCGAGAATACAGCTTTAGATGGAGAGAACAAGTGGCACGAGTAGATCCTTCTATGAAGGAGACAGAAATGGTAGATTGTTTTCTGCAGGCCTTAGAGCCTACTAACTATGGCCATCTGGTGTCGGCTATTGGTAAGAATTTTAATGAAGTAGTGAAAATGGGGAGTTTCGTGGAAGAATGATTGAAAACCAACAAAATCATGAGCTTTTCTGCTATCAAGGCCACGAATCAGGCAATACAAACCGGAAATGGGGGATCTATTGGTAAGAAGAAGAAGGAAGAGGTTTCAGTTGTTGAAAGTAAACCATGGACTCGTAGCCAAAAATACATACCATCACCCACCTCGCCCATACCAATCATACCCTCCAGCACCTTACAACCCACCTCCACCATATTATCCACCCACTACCCCGCATTATCCCATCTCACAAACTCAACATTACCCATCGCCTCCACATGTATGGCGAGCCCAAACTCCACAAAATGTCTACCATACACAAAACACCTACCCTGCCTCCAAAACCTCCAAGAACCTAAATAGACCCAGCTTCCGTCCTGATCCAGAAATGAGAAATAGAGCCCAAACAAAGAAAACATTCACTCCACTAGAGGAGTCTTATACCAGTCTCTATCATCGTCTGAAAGATTTGGGGATGCTAAGCCCGATTGAGCCAAAACTTCCTAACCCACCACCTAGAAACATTGACCAGTCAGTCAGATGTGAATATTGCTTCGGGGCACGATACTAAAAAGTGTTGGCACTTCAAATCTGCTATACAAGAGCTTGTTGACAATAGGAGGATCGAGGTGCAGGCTCCAGAGACTCCAAACATTACTCAGAATTCACTACCAACTCATCATGAGACACACATGATAGAGTTAGATCAAGAAGAGAGAAGCAAAAAGCCATCCCAATCGGTAATGATGATAAAGGCCAATAGTAAAGTGGAGAAAGAGGTTGGGAGAGAGAAAGCAACAGCCGAGTTACCAGGGAAAAAGCCGCCAGTGGTTGAAACTATGAACATTGTGGTGCCAGGGGCTAAGCCGTTATTGACAGTGAAAGGAGCACACATGGAACCGGTGGTCATAAAGCCGGTAGTGCAAATGCCGGTGGTAGATACCAAAGCCATACCTTGGAACTACAACAAAGTCACAGTAATGTACATGGGAAAGGAAGTTACAGGGGAGGTCAATGAAACACATGGCCTCACTCGTTCCGGTCGATTCTTTGCCCCGGAAGAGTTAAGGAAAATGAAGGTGGTGAAGGAGAGTCATGTGAAGAAGCCGGTTTCTGAAGAAGAAGCAGAAGAGTTTTTGAAGATAAAAGCTCAAAACTATTCGATAGTAGAACAGCTGAGAAAGACGTCTGCACAAATTTCATTGCTTTCATTGCTAATTCACTTAGAGGAGCACAGGAAGGCGCTGTTAAAGATTCTGAACGAAGCACATGTCCCCGAAAAAATCTTAGTCTGCCATCTTGAAAATATCACCAACAAAATTTTTGAGTCGAATAAGAACATTCTCAGACAATGAATTGCCTGTTGAAGGGATGGAACACAACAAGGCACTCTATCTCACCGTCAAAAGTGAAGAATCAGTGGTTACTCGGGTTTTAATAGATAACGGGTCATGTGCAAACATTTGTCCACTCCCGACTCGCAAAAAATTGAAGACTAATACTGATAGAATCCATCAAAATAGTGTGAGTGTTCGGGGGTTTGTCGGAGGAAGCAAAAATACCTTGGGAGATATTGTGCTCGAGATCACCATTGGGCCGGTAGACTTTACCATGGAATTCCAGGTGTTGGATGTCACTATTTCTTATAATCTATTGCTGGGATGGCAATAGATCCATGCGGCCAAAGACGTACCATCTTCCCTGCAACAAATGGTAAAATTTGAATGGGAACAGTAAGAAATTATGGTGCATGGAGAAGAAGACGCTTGTAATACCATAATGCCTTTTGAGGAAGTCGAAGGGAACAAGGGCCCATGGGTGTACAGGTGACAGATACCGTGGTAGTTAACAAGATATCTGAAGGGGAGAGCATGCCAATCCCTGCAATGGCATCTACCACAGTAATGGTAGCTAAAGAGATGATCAGAAATGGGTTCACACCGGGAAAAGGTTTGGGGATAGCCTTACAGGGAATAACACAACATGTCCATCTACTGGGAAACAACGATACCCTTGGCTTGGGCTTTAAACCTACCTACACCGACATCCAGAGAGCCAAGAGAACCAAGAAGAAAAGTTGGACCCTCCCGAAAAAAGTCCCAAAATTATCCGACACCTTGACTAAGCCTGGTACACAACGACATTTGACGACTGTTGCGTCAAGTTATGCTGAGATAAGGCCAGATGCGGAGCTCCTCGCAAGGTTTGAAATGTTGTTCGGGGATGTACACATGTTGGAGATGGGCGTGGGGACTAGTAAGATGGATATCCCATTCGTGGGGCCTAGTGTTGCACTCAATAATTGTGAGGCCACTCCTTTTCCAATCCGGAGGGAGTCTTGGTAGTTAGCTTTCAAAAAATATATCTCATCTTTCCCAAAAAAGGAGTTTTATTTTTGTAATTCCCACTGAAATCAAATGTATCCAACCTTTATTATCTTGAAAAATATCAATGAAATGCAATATCTTCTTTCTTTCTTCATTTTTGCCTTATTTTTATTTTTCTTCTTTTTTGTACAGTTCAATATTCGCTGATTCTGATGATATGTCATGCATGAAGGATTCACGGCCCAATCTTGACAATCGAATAATTATACAAGAAATTGAAAATGAGAGTGAAATAGAATATCAAGATCAGGAAATACTGAAGGAAATCAGTAAATACTTGAATCAATATTAGGAATAACCCAAATCGAACTTAAGTGAGACAGAATCTATTAATTTGGGGAGTGAGGATAATGTCCGGGAGACAAAAATCAGTGTACACCTAGAAGCCTCCCTCAGAGAAGAGCTAATAAAGTTATTACATGAATACAAGGACATCTTTGCCTGGTCCTATGATGACATGCCCGGACTCAGCACTGATTTGGTGGTACACAAGTTGCCTATTTATCCGGAATACCGGCCGGTAAAACAAAAGTTGAGAAAGTTCAAAACGGACATCAGCGTGAAGATAAAAGAAGAGGTGAATAAGCAGTTTGAGGCAAAGGTCATACGAGTTACCAAATACCCCACTTGGTTAGAAAATGTTGTGCCATTCCCAAAGAAAGATGGAAAAACTAGAGTGTGTGTTGATTACAGAGACCTCAACAAGGCCAGTCCGAAAGATGACTTTCTATTACCGAATATCCATATATTAATCGACAATTGCGCCAAGCATGAAATTGGCTCTTTTGTAGATTGTTATGCGGGTTATCACCAGATCCTAATGGACGAAGAAGATGCGGAAAAATAGCTTTTATCATGCCTTGGGGAACATACTGCTATAGAGTGATGCCGCTTGGGCTAAAAATGCCGGAGCTACTTATATAATGGCAATAACCATGATGTTTCATGATATGATGCATCGAGAAATTGAAATGTATGTGGACGATGTCATCATAAAGTCCAAGAAGCAACATGATCACGTCAAAGACTTGAGGAAGTTTTTTCAAAGACTTCGAAGGTATAATCTTAAGCTCAATCTTGCGAAATGTGCTTTTGGAGTACCTTCAGGGAAGCTATTGGGATTTATAGTAAGTCGGCGAGGCATTGAAATAGATCCATCAAAGATAAAAGCAATCCAGAGTTTACCTCCGCCGAAGAACAAGAAGGAAGTACTGAGCTTACTAGGCAGGCTGAATTATATTAGTCGGTGCATTGCTCAGTTGACATCAACATGTGAGCCTATTTTCAAGTTGTTAAAGAAAGATGCAGTAGTGAAATGGACCGATGAATGCCAGGAAGCCTTTGATAAGATTAAGGAATATTTGGCAAATCCTCCAATGTTAGTTCCTCCGGAGCCGGGAAAACCTTTGATCTTATATTTGACAGTGCTTGATAACTCCTTTGGCTGTGTACTGGGGCAGCACGATGAGACTGGCAAGAAAGAGCAAGATATGTATTACCTTAGTAAGAAGTTCACATCTTACGAGGTAAAATATACTCAGTTAGAGAGAACATGTTGTGCATTAACCTGGGTGGCTCAAACATTGAAGCATTATTTGTCAGCATACACTACATATCTGATATCACGGTTAGATCCTTTGAAGTATATATTCCGGAAGCCCATGCCTACAGGGAGACTTGCTAAATGGCAGATTCTGCTCATAGAATTTGACATCATTTATGCAACACGTACGATAATGAAGGCGCAAGCAGTTGCGGATCACTTAGCAGAAAATCCAGTAGATGATGAATATGAGCCACTAAAGACATATTTTCCGGATGAGGAGGCGATGAATGTTGAAGAAATGGAACAAAATGATAAGCCAAGATGGAAGATGTACTTCGACGGAGCTGTCAACAGTAAATGAGTTGGGATTGGAGCAGTGCTTGTTTTAGAAACGGGTCAACACTATCCCATTACTGCTCAGCTTCAGTTTTTCTATACCAATAATATGGCCGAATATAAGGCGTGTATATTGGGATTGAGGATGGCGATAGATATGGGTGTTCAAGAGATCTTGTTCATGGGTGACTCGGATCTTTTGATACATCAAATTCAGGGAGAATGGGAGACGAGATTTGAAATTGATACCTTATCGGCATTGTCGACATGAACTGTCCCAAATATTCCTATCCATAGAGTTCAAACACATCCCAAGAATGCACAATGAAGTAGCAGATGCCCTGGCCACACTATTCTCTATGTTACATCATCCAGACAAAGCCTATATAGATCCACTTCAAATACAGGTGTATGATCGGAATGCTTACTATATTTCAGTGGAAGGAGAGTTATATGGAGAACCGTGTTATCTTGATACCAAGGAATACTTGAAGACAGGAAAATACCCAGAACAAGCCACCGAAGATCAGAAGAGAGCTGTAAGACGGTTAGCGAATGGCTTTTTCCTTAGTGGAGGACTTATATATAAAAGAACACCATACTTGGATTTGTTGAGATGTGTGGATACGCAACAAGCTGATATGATTATGACTGAGGTGCATGCTGGAGCTTGCGGACCTCATATGAGCGGGTATATCTTAGCAAAGAAGAGTTTGAGAGCATGATATTATTGGCTCACCATGGTGTGGGACTGTATCAGGTATGTGAAGAAATGCCACCAATGCCAAGTACATGGAGATTCAATTCATTCCCACCTTATGAATTACACACGATGTCTGCACCTTGGCCATTTGTCGCCTGGGGCATGGATGTTATCGGGCTAATAGAACCTGCAGCTTCTAACGGACATAGATTTATCTTGATCGCGATTGACTACTTTACTAAGTGGGTGGAGGCAAAGACATTCAAGGCGGTAACGAATAAAGCCGTGGTGGATTTTGTGAATGAAAATATTATATGCCGATTCGGAATTCCCAAAGTAATTATCACAGACAACGGGGCATATTTGAACTGTCACCTCATGGCAGAAGCATGTTAGAGATTTAAGATCCTGCATCGTAACTCTACACCTTACAGGCCAAAGGCAAATGGAGCAGTAGAAGCTGCAAATAAGAATATAAAGAAGATCCTCAGGAAAATGGTGGAAGAGTCTAGACAATGGCATGAGAAGCTACCTTTCGCTCTTATGGGTTATCGCCCAACAGTACGTACTTCTATTGGTACCACACCCTATTCACTGGTGTATGGAATAGAGGCTGTTATACCCGTAGAAATCGAGATACCATCGCTTCGAATCATAGCTGAAGCTGAGATTGATGATGATGAATGGGTAAAAGCTCGGTTGGAACAATTGAATCTAATTGATGAGAAGAGGTTAGCAACGGTTTGCCATGGGCAATTATATCAACAGAGAATGGCCAGAGCATATAATAAGAAGGTGCGTCCTTAAAAATTCGAAGTCGGACAACTGGTATTGAGGCGTATCTTTCCACATTGGGCTGAAGCAAAAGGCAAATTCGCACCAAACTGGCAAGGGCCGTTCATGGTATCACGGGTGTTGTCCAATGGGGCACTATATCTGACAGATGTTGAAGGGAAATGCGTAGAGACTGCTATCAATTTAGATGCAGTCAAAAGATATTATTTATGATCCCTTTTCATTTGTATAATTGTATTTGTTGTGATTTTGGAATTGAAATGATGAAGGCATTTTATTCTCTATCCAAACACTTTATCCATTGACATCCCCTTCGAGCCTTGTTCGATCTATTCATTCATATCCCTCTCTTGAAATTGTTTATAATACAGAAAGGAAAATGAAAAAAAAAACAAAAAAAAAGAAAAAAACAGAACAAAATGCAAGCAAAAGGAAAAGACAAAGAAATTGGGAAAAAGTCAAACGAAACCATGAATTAATGGCGTAGTCTGAACTACGTCTTACTTGATCCCGAAAGGGTATGTAGGCAGCCTCACTGAGGTTCAGTCCCAATAAAGGAAAAATAAAAAAAAATCCCCCACATATTGAAACTGGGGCAGAGGTTATGTTTTATAATTCCGAGAGTTGTAAATATTTTAAAACCCTCGTAAAAATTTTGAGCCTTTATATCCTTCTTTCTGAACCCATCCAAAAGCCACATTACGGTCCAAAGAAAGACCTTCTAATCAATTTCAAGAAAATAATAAATACAATGAAAATAAAGGAAGAACGGGGCATGGACAACACCAGTGGTTCAGAAAAACAAAGACAAAAGAAAATATATATATATATATAAGAAAAAATGAGAGAGTCTCATCGGTGAAAACCTTAACTGGCACCGTGAGGCGACTGTGAGGCTGAGAGAAATAAAATGGGAGAGTCTTATCAGTGAAAACCTTTACCGGCACTGTAAAGCGACGGTGAGAATGTGAGAAAATAAATGAGAGAGTCTTGTTGGTGAAAACCTTTAACGGCACCATAAGGCGATTGTGAGGATTGTTTTGGAAAAAAGGGAAAAGCAACAAAACAATAAAATCGGTTCGTGTTGAAGGAAAGTTGAAGTTGGAATAATGGTAATTAGATTGAACAGACTGGGTCGGAGTTTAAATACATGGCATGGTCAAAGGAATCAGCCAACATACCCAGATAAGTTCTATCGCTTCTCCAAATCACCCTTACCCTTTTGAAATTCATTTGTTTCTGCATTTCATTGATTATCCATTGAAAGCTAACTACCATCTTCTGATGATAAGAGCTGAAATAACACTGGATCGGAAAATAAAGAAAAGAAAAAGGAAGAAAGGAAATAAAGGAGAATGGCAATCGGAACTGAAGGAAAAGAAAACAAAAAGGTGAAAAACAAGGAAAAATACAAAAAGAGTTCACAAAATACAGTCAACTGAAAGGACTGCACATCAGAAGAAAAGCAAAAAGAAAAATTCAATAAAAGGCAGGAGGGGCAGACGCCAGTTGCCAGCAGCTTATAACTAAAAAAATTTTGTTTTCATGATTTAGACAGGAAAAATTGTCACTAATCACTTTAAAGTGAATGTGACCAATGTCAAAAGATAGAAAATATATAAAGAAAACTTCAGCAATAAATGGAGGAGTCCATAGAAGGAGGAATCACAGAATCAAGAAAATACCAAAAACAACAGCAAGGTATCATCTTTTCAAATTCACACCCCAGTTATCAAACTGAGGGAATATTTTCTGCATTCGCGTTTCATGCATCAGGCGCCCACCTGGATAACAAGGGAATACTTTTCTGCATTCGCCCTTCATGCATCAGGTGCCCACCTGGATAACAAGGGAATACTTTTCTACATTCGCATTTCATGCATGAGGCGCCCACCTGGATAACAATGGAATATTTTTCTGCATTCGCATTTCATGCATTAGGCGTCCACCTGTATAACAAGGGA